>JARHVA010005451.1:670000-807500 GCA_037957365.1 Torreya grandis
AGGAGATCTACATGTGTAAGTAAGGTCGGTTGATCTGTAGGTGTGTGTGTGTGTGAGATCTAGGTTTGTAAGTGTGCAGAACTAGGTTGATTTGCAGGTGTGCAAGATCAGGGTGGTCAGCAATACAATAGGTAGCAAGATTAGGTGAGATCTACTTGGAGTATGTGTGTATACTCAGACTTGGAGTACTTGGTGGATCGGCAGTATTGTTACTGACTGGTGGACCGATAGTATTGTTACTGGCTGGTGGAGGTGAACAACAACTCTATGTTTGAGTTGATTGTTGGGACCGTAATTGAGAGATTGAGATCTTGAAGAGATTTACTGTTTGTATGCCCTAGAGGTGTGGGAGCCCTAGAAGAGTGTAGAAGAAGACTGTGGCATCTTCTTTTGTTGTATTTCCTTCTGGAAGAGTATTAATACAATTGGGTATTGTCTCTCATATTTTGTGTTATTTTTGAATTTATTGTTACTTATTACTTCTGGTTAAATTCCATTTTTAGTTGCTTATACAAAGGTAATCAACTGTGCTCTTCAAGAGTAGGGGGATCCTGACAATTGTTATCAGAGCTAGGATCAACTAACAGGTGGTCAGAGCTTGTTAAGTGTTTATTGATTACAGGTCACTCTCAAGGGTTTCTGATTGAGTGGGAGTATAGCAATGGTAAAAGAAAGTATGGAGGAATTCAAAAGCAAGAATGGTCAATTACGATGTTATGGAAAGAAAGAGCAGGTAAAGAAAGATTGCTGGTTGGTAGAAGATCAGCATGAAGGAGCATGTGTTGCAGGTATTATTGCACTGATTATTCTTATATGTTCCTTGGATAAAGTAGAATCTTGGTTTATAGATTATGTTGCCTCTTTCCATGCAGCCCCAAATAGAGTATTTTTCCATGTTAAGGTCCATGGAGACTTTGGAAAGATTTATTTAGGGGTTGGTGAGCCTTGTCAAAGTATTGGCAAAGGGGAAGTGCAGCTGAAATTGTAGATGGCCAACACATGGGTGTTGAAGGATGTCATGTAGGTCCCAGTTCTGAAGATGAGGCTAATTTCTTCAAGAAAGTTGGGTGATGAGAGATGCACAGGAACTCTCACAGCAGATGCACTTAAATTATCTGGTGGTAAGAAAGTAGGTACTCTTTATCTACCTACTTATATTACTAATTCTTCTTCTATTGCAAAGATGTGGCTTTGTAGGCTTGGTCACATGAGGAAGAAGGAGATGCATGTTCTTAAGTGAAAGTTAGATGTGTTTGACAGACTTAAGAACTAGAAAGCCTTGGTGTTTATGGAGGAGATGATGGACAGAGATCAGCAGATGGGATTGAATAAATCTTAGCAGGGCAGTTTGGACAGGGTTTTGATCCAAGGTGAGCTCACGGGTAAAAATTCATCACTCATAAGAAAACATAGGTACCAACATCGATCAGGGGTAATCGATGTTGAACAGACAAGTACTGACGTCGATCATATGCAGACAGGCAAAGTTAGTGGTGTCAGGTAGGGTGTCTACCAGCATCGGTCAACAAACTGACGTCGGTGACCATTGGACACCGACGTCGATCAGGGAACCAGTATCGGCAATCAAGTGGGTTCGACATCGATCGAGTATAGACCAGGGTCGACCAGGAAACAAATTTTGGGCAAACAGCAAGCTGTCAAGGAGTCTCAAACACCCATACGAAGGACTAAAAGGGTAAGTAAGCCTCAAATTCATTATTCCCCTTTTTTATACTAGTTTCTCACTACAGAGCAGGAAGGATCCAGGAAATAGTGGGAGCATGGCATGATTAAGGAATTTGATTCCTAGGATGCAGAACCAAATGGGAGATTTGGTAGGGTTGCCAACTGGAATGAAAGCACTGAAAGACGAATGGATTCCTTGGTTAAAGAAGAGAGAGGATGGACATGTGAGATGGAAGGCTAGGTCATATGGTCTTGAGCAAGCTACAAGATGGTGGTACAGGTTTGACAGGTGGATGATAAAGCATGACTTTAGCCAATGTCATTATAACCATTGTGGTTTCTTTACCAGGTTGGATAATGGTCGCTACATTTTCATGTTACTGTATGTGGATGATGTGCTTGTTGCAGGTACATACATATAGGGTTTTGTTGAGCTAAAGGTAAAGTTAGTTCAGTGGTATGTCATGAAGCATTTGGGAGTAGCAAAATTCTTTGGCATGAGTAATCTTAGAGACAGGGAAGATCACAAGTTGATGTTGTCATAGGATGATTGTGTGAAGGTAGTGCAAGATGCAAAATCAGGTAGCACACCTATGGATGGATAGTTCAAAGAACAGGGTCCCCAATCACATGATGAGGTTGAGTACATGTGTACTCCTTGATATTTCCCCAGTAGTGGGTGTTGTTAGCAAGTTTGTAGCCAATTCAGAAAGGAAGCACTAGAAAGCGGTTCAGTGGGTTCTCAGGTATCTGAGAGGGACCAGCAGCAGGTCGACATGCTATGTAGGGTCAAGTTCTTTTCTACATGGGTTTGTATATGTGGATGTGGTAGGTTACTTGGATGACATGCGGTGTACCACAGGATGTGTGGTGGTTGGTCTTAAATATTGAGCTTGAAGAGGGATACAAGCCAGGAAACAAATTAGATGGTGTACAGGTATAGGTACAGTGCAGCTGTTTATCTCTAAGTGGGAGATTGTTAGGTTGTGGAGCTAAAAGCTTCACAGATGCAGACATGGAGGAGGTTGCTGAGAGGTTGCTGAGTTGTAGAGCAACCAACGTCGATCTAATCAACCGATGTTGGTCATATCTAGTGAGCAGAGCAACTGACATCGGTTAGGTATCAGCCGACGTCGATCATCTCTAGCCAGACAGGGACTGACGTTGGTCGCCTGTGCAGTTCCAAAACTGTTAGTTCATGAATAGTTTGCATGTAAAAGTCTAATTTTAGTCTTGAGCTACGAATCTAATTATTGTAATTGGATGTCTAATTATTGTTTGCATGGGATCTATATAATAGACTCATGGGCTGTATTGTAAAGGTGTGCTAGTTAGAGAGAGCAAGGTTAGCTCCTTCAGAGGGAAGAGAGCATGGTTGGCTCCTACTAGTGCCATAGTGCCAAGTGTGTATGATCAGGTAGATCTATAGGTTGTGCAAGGTCTGGTAGAAGATCCATAGGGGTACTAGTTCGGAGGATAAGGGTTCTTCATGGTATGTAAGATCAGGTTGGTCTATAGGTGTGCAAGATCAGGTAGGAGATCTACATGTGTAAGTAAGGTCGGTTGATCTGTAGGTGTGTGTGTGTGTGAGATCTAGGTTTGCAAGTGTGTAGAACTAGGTTGATTTGTAGGTGTGCAAGATCAGGGTGGTCAGCAACACAACAGGTAGCAAGATCAGGTGAGATCTACTTGGAGTATGTGTGTATACTCAGACTTGGAGTACTTGGTGGACTGGCAGTATTGTTACTGACTGGTGGACCGGTAGTATTGTTACTGGCTGGTGGAGGTGAACAACAACTCTGTGTTTGAGTTGATTGTTGGGATCGTAATTGAGAGAGTGAGCTCTTGAAGAGATTTACTATTTGTATGCCCTAGAGGTGTGGGAGCCCTAGAAGAGTGCAGAAGAAGACTGTGGCATCTTCTTTTGTTGTATTTCTTTCTGGAAGAGTATTAATACAATTGGGTATTGTCTCTCATATTCTGTGTTATTTTTGAATTTCTTGTTACTTGTTACTTCTGGTTAAATTCTGTGTTTAGTTGCTTATACAAAGGTAATCAACTGTGCTCTTCAAGAGCAGGGGGATCCTGACATTAACATAATTAGGACTATTACTTTATAAGGAGGAATGACTTATCTAGGTGGATTAACCAATAGAGACTCCAATGTTAATGCTCAAACTATTCTCATAGCATGCATAATTATAGAGTTGATTTTATGGTTTTTGCTAACTCATATGGGTCTTACTGAACATTCCCTTTAATGTTAGCATTGTATCCATATTGTTAGTAATTGTAGTTGGTAATTTCACAAAAAAACCATCAAGGATGATGATTCATACATGGAAACGATTCAAATTCTATAATGGCCCTCAACCTCTCAACATGTATAATGCTCAAATATATATGCATATATATATATATATATATATATATATATATATATATATATATATATATATATATATATATATAGTACATGGCATACTCATAGATATATACTATTATCTTCTAGCTAGAAGATAATAGTCATATATCTTTCTCATGAGTATGCCACGTATTGGATAAACAAATAAATAAAATACATTCACTATTTTCTCTCTCTCTCTCTCTCTCAGTCTTCTACACATGCACACAACTTCATCTATGTTATCCACAAATTCACCCATGAGCACTAGATCAGTAAATAACATCTTCATATTTAGTTGTCTTATTGGTCCTTCAAGGAGTGGTGTCATCTTGGCTCTCATGATGTTTCAGGTTATATCCCTTATTTTTTCCTTACCATTTCTTTGTGTCTTTGTCTCTTAATATCAATCAATTTAATTTTTTCCTAATTATTTCCTTACCTTGTATTAAATTAATTACCATTTTATAATTTTTTTTAGATGTTATAATTTTTTTTTTTTTGAGTCAAATTAATACACACACACCTACCTAATAATGTCCTATTTGATTAATCCATGTTAAAAAAAATTAATGAATTTTCTTTTTTTAAATTTAATTAATTTTTATTGATATTGTTATTGGAGGTAATCGATTTTACTTAATAACAAACTAAAATTAAAATAAATTAGCATTGAGTGGTCTTATCTTAATAATAGACATTTAGTTATTTTACCTCATTTAATATTTATCTTTTTATATTATTATGTTTTTATTTCAACTACATGATTATACAACACTTCATTGCTAACATCTATAAATAGAAATATGGGTTTGTGCAATCTAATCATATTACTCTCTCATATTGATGATGATTCATAGACCATAATTTGAAACATTGGTTTAAAATATTTAATATAGTTTAACCAAAAATATTTCTCTTTTCTTTATGTCCTAATGAGTTTGATATAAATATTAGTTAACACCATTAAATTCCATGTCCTAAAAGTCAAACCATGTGACATATATGTTCTCAACTCTAAGGTTAATGATTCTCATTTCGTTTTAAAATATTGATTCATCTATTATCAAGTAAGTTAACCTTTAAATGAAACTAACATTATTGAAAAAGACTAAGGAAAGAAAAATAAAATGAATTAAGCTAAAGTTTGTTGGAGTCAAGTTACATTTTATTTTAGTTATGGGAATCTTAGAATTTAGCTTTGTTTAACAATGAAGAAGCATCTTGTTTCTATATTATTAACAATAAGGTGATTATTATCTCTTCAAATTTTATGTAAATACAAGCTCAAGCAGAGAAGGTGGCTCTTGAATTCCAACACCTATAATATTTACTCAACCATTAGGGGGAGTGTTCCTTGTACTATGCGTCATGTCCCCTTAGACCATCCAACACATGGATCTTCTCCCATGACGCTCCATAATCAATAAAGTTGCTTGCACAATCACATCTAATTCTCCACTCCTCGTCCTCATTGAGGGGGTGGAGTCCACCACCACCTTGTGGGAAGTTTGAGGCTGGCCCATCAGAGTGGAGTTCCCTTGTGCAAGGAAGTGGTCTGGTTTGCATTATTGTTCAACCACATCTTAGATAGGGCATTATTGTTTCTTTGGCTCACCCATACCCTATTCAAGATGGTTGGATGGCACATGATCCTCTTTCAACTGAACCTTCTACTTAGAGCGCCTAACCTCCCAAAAATGATATTTTGCCTCTTTTTTTAAATATACATCATATGCCTAATTATTTACAATAAAATAATGTTTTAAATTACTTTGGTTCTTAATTTCATACCTTATTAATTTTTGTATTGATTTGAGTCGCTTTCTTTCTTCTAATATAAAAAATGGATCATAACTTTCTACTAATCACTTTATTAACTATCTTATATATTTATATCTTATATTGATGTGGTTCAATACTCTATTCAGATTTGGAAAGCAAATCATAGAAAATAAAGAATAAAATTTAAAGATGGTAGAAAAGCATATTTGATTTAAATTTATATTGCTTTTAAGAAATGGCACCTACTTATCTCTTTCATAAACGTAAAATATATCCCATTGACTTTTTTAAAAATGATAGTTTAAATTACATTAAATATAAAATATGTCCCATTGACTCTTTAAAAAACCATTAAATGTAAAATATGTCCCAATGACTCTTTAAAAAAACGCTAGTTGGCACTATTAAATATTAAAGTCAATGATTCAAGTTCGTTTAAAAACAAAATAATAAAATAAGCAAGCACGTAACATCTCATTAGTCATGTTCCCACCCATCCACGCGTCTCTACAATGATAATATTATCTTGACCACTCATTTGGAAGAAGCTACACCTACCTCCGGTGGGAACGTTTATTTTCTAGTTATCAATTATGTCACCACTTCTTTTTTTATTTAATTGAGTTGGCGACTTCTAATTGCAAAATTTCCACATCCGTTTATAAGAGATGATGGTAATACGAATGTATGATTAGAGTTGTTTTAAAGGTGCACGTTTAAGTTGTGTGATAGAACTGGGTTCAAATCTCCATCACGTTTTGCTTACTCTTTCCATATGATTTAAGATGGTATGATGGATTGAATTTTATATATATTATATAATTTTGCATATATGAAATTATATGGAATCATTGAATTACATAGAATATTGGTATTTTTATCATATTTCAAAAATAAACATATCGTGGATTTACAATGTTGAGTAAGCATACATCTAAATCAGTGAGTTCTTTTGGCTAAGCAGCCACAAATAAGGGGCATATACACCATCAAAATCATCAAAGACATGATCCTGGTCTTAACTGCTTGACTCTCCATGCCGGATATCTAAAAAGATTTGTACAGTAGTGGATAGATATAAGCAACCATCATCCTCCCCAGTTGGACTACTTAATAAATTATTATATATTATTATATAATATAAAATATAACATATTATATTTAATGTAATATATAATATTACTAATAATATTTATATCATATTAATTAAGCAATTATATATTAATGTCAAATAAGATCTATGAGACGAGTAGGAACTATCAAAGTACATTGTCTATTGCTAATATTTAGAAGGTGTTTCATCCATATTCAAGATTGACTCATTAGGGAAATAGAAAGTGAGTGGTTTAGTATCTAATAAGGGTGCTTAAGTAAGTTGATATGCAAATAATTTCCCCTTAATTACTTTTTGATGTACATATTAAATCTCAAAATCACTCCATAACATGACCCATTTATTCATGTGACTAGTTAAATCTTCCTTGGAAAGTAACTACTTGAGTGGGTCCACTTTGGAAATAACTATAGTTTTGTTATTGAGTATATAATATTATAGCTTATGAAATGAGAATACTATTGACAAACATGATTTTTCAATTGGTGTATAGTTATGTTCATAGGTAACTAATTTTATGCTTTAATAATATACTACTCTTTCTTTTCTTTGATCATCATGTTGAGCAAGAAGTACCCCTAAGGCATGTTCTGTTACTGAAGTGAAGAGGAGTAACAAAACATGTCTATTCACTAGGTTTGAGCAATACTAAACAAAATATGAATCAAATAGAAGACAAAACACAAACATCTATACCTTCCTTGAAATAATTTCTTTGCTTTATAGTTCAAAGTGATATGTGTTTGGATTATATTGCTAGAATTTTTTGATGATGTTGAATCCGCATGCAGGAAACATCTCCCCTTGTCTACTCTACTTGATTTAGCTTGAGAATTGTAAATATTCTTAGGTATTTTGTTAGATTAAGTTTAGGTTCAAAATTATTTTCTAAAATGGAGGATGGACCTTCCCTTTATAGACTTGTTAAATCAATGACGACTGCCCATCTTGATATCCAAATGGAGGGATAAGAATGAGTCCTCACCTTCATCAATGTTGAAGGTTGGAAATGTAAGAGGGTGTAAGAAGGAGGAGTGTGTAATAAGGTGTAAGAGAGTGTAATAACTTAATTTACTCCTCTTATTTCCCATTTACTTTCCCCTCGTGATGTCATCAAGATGAGCCAATTAAAAAATATTGATTTTAGATAATAGAACTTTACAAAAAGACATGGAATTTTGCTTTAAATAATATTTAGGTTAATTAATCAGGGAATTAATTAACCATTATATGAATGGTGACATTTTACAGTGTTATTTTTTCCAATTAAATGCTAATTGAATTGTCCTAGAATAACATTTATAAAGGGTCAGGTTCATCTGGGGTGTGTTTGATAAAATTCATGTGATGTTATGGTGCACTTCCCAATCAAGAACATTTTGTTACCAATTTTGAATTAAATCAATAGTGTGTGGGTAAATTAGATCAATTGATGATTTTGGATTAAATTTGTGGGTGTTTGAGGAAAATCGTTCCAAATATAATTTAGACATGGAAATGGTGAAAATAGAGTGTCTACATTTTTCCCCTTTATGAAAAATTCATCAAGAATAAATATTAAAGATTGAAAAATGATGTGTTGAAAATTTCTAAATTTACAGGATAAATTATTCAGATTAATGCCCAAGAGGTCAGTTGATAAGCCCTTGATTCCCCTTCAATGGAATGATGGCGCTCGAAATGAGGAAAAATCATGGTCTGTAGTAGAAGATGCAATATAAAGAGGAATATAGGAGAAACAAGATGGAAAATGCTTAACAAAGAAGATCAAAATGATAATGGGGAGTGGGGGTAAAAATTGAAATGGCCAGCTATATATTCACCTTTGGGGGGTAAAAACTATTAATTTTTCCCCTCCCCTTTTGAAGAGTTGAGTTCTGGTTTGTGCAAGATATGAAAATGAAGAGTGGATTGGCATCTATAACAAAGGTATGTCAACAAGTGGGTTCAAGAGCATAAGTGACCATCAAAGCATGGGAAGTTGATAATTTAGATTCTCCTTGGTTAATTTTGGCATTTAATTGCATTTATTTCTAGGAAAATGTAGGAATTGTTAAATCTATTGATTTCAAAGGAAACTTAAATCGATAGTTTTTCCTAAAAAAATGGTGGGAATGCCACTTGAAATGGTTGAAATGCTAGTTGAAATACCAATTAAAAGGGTAGTTTTGCACAAAATGGTGAAAATGTAGGAGGGATCACCCAAAATGGTGAAATCATCGCTTTTGAGTGGGAAATGCCTAAATGACAAAAATGTAGAAAGAAGGGGAAATGATGAAAATGCCACCCAAATTGGTAGAATGCCTTGAAAAATGGAAAAAGTGCTAATAATGTAGTATATTTACATACAAGGAAGAGATGAGGCCTATTTTGAGAAGAAATATTTGAATTGATTGAGGCATAAAATGATAGGATTAGTCAAAATGATGGTTTGCTAGAATAATAGATTACACTTACTCTATATAGATGTCAGCTAGATTGATATTGATAGAGTTAGAAATTTATGATGACTTATCTTTGCATGAAAGATAGAATCAAGGTATTGTTCATGTATGAGTGACGATCACATTGTTTGTGGATAAGGAAAATCTAGATCGAGGAGATGTGCTCATTTTTTGAGGCTATGGATTTACTATACATCATTTGCATGCCCATAATTAGAGTAGATTAAGCCTACCTCAGTGCATTGTCTAAGAGTTGGCATTCAAAGACATAATTTCCACTTACCCATAGTCACACTAGAGGACATTTGGTGGATGTTGAAACTACCAATGAGGGGGAAATCATTATACTAGATTGGCCCTATAGGGTAAAAGGTGGTGTTAAAGGATTTTATTAGCCATATGAACATGTTGATGGTATATGGGATAATTGGCATTGATTTGTTAGAGACACAATTATATGACTTACCATGAGAATCACCCTTGTCATCAACATAGATTGACAAAGAGGTGGTTGTGCTTATGTCTATTATTAGTGGCATCCTCTTGCCTAAAAAGAGTGGTCATTACTTCCATATGGGTCTGGGTAGGATGATCAAAGATATGATTGACTAGACCACTATATTTTTTTGGGGCCAATTGTATAGATATCTACACATAGTTTTCTATTGGGGAGGTTGAATTATCGATGCCTCCATATTTCTCTAGGTCTGAGCTTGAGAGCACATTGTGATTGAGTGGCCCATAGGTCTGAGACTATTATGGGTTCTAGAGGAGCCCATGGCATTTTGATGGTTTCAAATAGGAGATGGTTGCAAAGGGCATAGAGGAGACATCTATCACTACTAGAGGGAGATAGATTATATGGGAGATGAGGACTTCATCTAGTGGCCTTGTCTACAGTTATAAATTTAGTGATATCGTGATGGATGATACACTACGTTTATGACCATGATATGTTTTATTATTGGTTGATAGACACATTATTGTGGAGTATAGGACAAACTAGGTTCATCTCCAATTTGGTGTACAAAAAGATGTTCTAAATGGTCTAAACTTCTGTGTGCATGTGTCCAAAGATCAGTACACGAGAGAAACCTATAGATATGTACCTAGATAGATAGATATATGTAGGAGTACCACAAGTTGTTTGGGATTATAGAGGGATCCCAATAGATGCAAGAGTGATAATGACATTACACATCATGTTATAACCAGGTCTGACCAGAGTGATTGATAGTGCCCCTAGGGTGCCCTAACACATTTGGTGCCACTACAAGTACTAAGATAGGGACAAAGTCAAGCATTGATGGATGTGGATTCAGAGGATGAGGCTAGTGTTATAGGTGATATCAGTATAGATTAAGGATAAATATTGAGATTAAAGGTACATATGACAAGACTACTTTGGATACATAGATGGGGATGAGGGACCTAGGCAAGGTGGGTCATTTAGGGACAACTATAGTAGGGAAGGATATAAATATGCTAAATGAGGAGATCATTGTGAAGGTGGTTGAGATAATTGGACTAAAGGCTAGATTTAACAAGTTATAATAGCAAGTGATGGCTAGAGATAGGCAAATAATAGTCTTATAGTTATATATTGCCTCACTAAAGGTAGAGGTGGCTCAAATGATAGGTATTTAGGATTAAAGATACATGGATAGGAAAATGTGTAGAGGCTATGTAGGGAGTAAGATAAAGTGCATGATGCACTTACATATCTACGTCTTTCATAGAATGTCCTTGAGATCCTTTGAGATAAAGATGAGGTAACCTATTATCACAACCTATATGAAGGGTCATATTGAGAGAGGGTAGGGCACTAAATTTTGAGGCTTATGAGGCATAGAGAGTGACTTATATATCTATGAGGTTGAAGACACACCACACTTCAACCTCAGGGAAATCAATACATTAGTGATCACCTCCCCTGCCATCATGGCCCATAGAGTCATCACAACATACGAAGATGATAGGATAAAGCACATGTCATGAGGATACATAGAGTTAGATCTGATTGACTTGTGATGATAACTCTTTGTATTTTATATTATGCCTTATATAAATTCTTCTATTTTATGCCATCTATTCTTGTGACATATATGACATTCATTATTTATCTTTTTTATAGGTGTTTAATTTTTAAAGGAGTTTTGAACTGGTTTGGGATGCAATCGAGGGCCCAAACCCCTAAGTGATCAATTATCACATGTAGTAGATATACCAACAATGGCCATAACTAGCCTAAAAATACCAATAATGGCCATAACTCACCCAAGAATATCAATGAACATCCATAATTAACCTGGGAATACTAATGAAGACCACCACCAGCCTAAAAATTCCAAATGATGGCGACAGCTAGCCTCAAATACCATAGTGAGATTTGAACCTGAGTGGAGCTTGAAACAATAGAGCCACTTTACCAACTCATCCACATCTCATTGGTATATTCATTTTCTAACTTACTGATGTACACAAACTACATATATATATATATATATATATATATATATATATATATATATATGTGATATATCTATATATTTATATATATATATATATTTATATATGCCTATATATATATATATGATGCTCTTTTTTATTTAAAAATTTTATTGCCTCACGATGATAGAATAGATATGTGATTAGATTTAGTTTATTAGTTACTACTCATGTTGTTAGGGTTGTTGTAAAACACATGTTTTCAATGACTCTATTATTTTATCATTGTAGCTATGGATGAGTAGAAAATGTTTTTGATTACGATTTCTTATACAATAATTGTGGTATGTTATGGCTTGGCATGAGATATTGAGATTGAATCATGTGGTAAAATGTCATATGACTTTTAATATATGCTTTTTTATTGACATGGATGATGGGTAGCATATATATTAGTCATGTTGTTCAAATGTTTATTTTGTGAGTAGTAAACAAGGGGATTTATTTTTGTGACATTGCCTATTTATACCACTAGTACTTATTTTTCATCTTTCATTTGACATTATGCACCAAAATTATGAATAAATCATGATAACATTGGATGTTTTAAGCATAATAACTTGATTTAAATGCAAATGTAAACAACTTAGGATCAAGATATAAAGAATCAATACCTAAGTGTAAAACATAATGTAATAAACCAAAGGCAAGTGAGGAAAGTAACATAAAATTAAAAACACCAACAAACAAATAATCAAACACACACAATCAAAAATTAATAAGTAAGTATTTAATTGACCATTGGTACTATTGATGATTGAAAATGTTACCTCAAGGAATTGTCCCTTTCACCGACCATGAAGGTTAAATTAAAATAATACCAGTCTAATAGTAAAATTCTAATAGGTCACAAAAGGATCTAAAATATGTGTAAGGGGTTTTAAATATTCTGGGAAATAATAAGTATGCCAAATACTTAACCATAATTATATTTTAGAAATCAATATTCTCTTTAAATCTGAAGGAAATAGATATGAAGATATAATCAATCCTATCTAATAGAGAAAATCAATGATTAAGAGAACCTCTTGAAGGAAATATGTTTGTTCCTTATAAATATTTTTTCTTCACTCAAATGCCTTAAAACTTCATGAAATACTTCATAAAATATCAAAATAAAATAAACACAAAGAATTGAAAGATACAAACAAAATATTACAATGAATGCCAAAGAAACAAATTTAAATAACAACTAACATAATCACACAAGGAAATAAAACTGAATAATAATAAATAGCTAAGTTTAAAACTAAACAAACTACAGTCTTAGACTTAAACTAAACGAATTGAGGAATAAAATTAAAGTAAAACTAACAATCTAATACTTAATTAAATCTAATATAAAGGAAAACTAAAACAACTACTAATTATATGTTAACAAATAATCTAAGCTTAAACAAAAATAATAAATAAATGAATAAATTAGAAAACATATCTAAGATCCAAACTAAAATAAATAAACTTATTAGACAAATTAACTATTTAAGAAAGATTAAGAAATCTAAGAAACATAGTGTATGCACCTAAATCCACTCATCTTAATAATTTTATTAAACCCTCTAATTTGTCCAATAACCATAACCCTAATCAATTAATTAAAATCTTAATTTCCTATACAATATTCCCTACACCCCATAAATGTTTGTATACCCTTATAACCAATTAATTACTCCATCAACCTACTAACTAACATACTTAGCCACTAATCCACCCACTAACCCACTTACAAATTTAGGGAATTTTGATAGCTTGCAAGACTAATTGGATGAAGAACAAGCTTTGAATTTGATCAAATTTTTACATACAGGGGAAAAGTGATTTTGCTCTACAAATCACAGTGTTGTAGTCATAGTTTTGTCATAAGATTAATGATTTTTCACCAACTATCATTTTGATTGCTAACAGTTTGATTTTTGACAGGTTTCTAGCCTTTCTACAATACCATAGATTCATGAAAGGTGATTTTTCTTAAAATATGTGGTTTTGACATTTTACTTACAATTTTGTAGATTAGTTTAAGTCAAACATAACTAGTTTAGCATAGACATTTGGGTTTATATGGGTCTACATCAATTTGTTTTATCTTACATGAGTAGAAAACAACCAGAGTATTTCTAGTCTTAAAATTTAGTTGGCTTGACATAAAATTGCAAAAACACAGTTTCAATATTGTCATAGAAGTTATGATATTATCCTCGAGAATAGCAATTTTGTCCTTTGTGATCAAAATGATGAGGGTAGTTTGCTAACACTTGATTGATTAATGCTTGTCTAACATTTGTTTGTCTTTTTTTTTATTGCCTATTGATATAAGTACATAAGTTCTACTTGAAGTAATATTAAAACATCTATGCATACCCTTTTTACTATCATGTGCAAATCTACCACTTGTGAAATAGCGATTTTTTGTAAAACAAGTGATGTTGATTAAAAAGAATTAAATAACTATATTATTATATTTTATCTCTTTTAACTATTGGTAAAGGCCTAACAATATCTTTTTCATCTAATATCATTTTCACTCTTAGTCTCTTTGTATAGACTTGAATTTTTATATTGGGGTCATACATAATTAAGTGTTTTACATGTCAAATATAATCTTGATTTTATATTTATACCTATAGAAATAACCTATTAGAATCACCTGTAAATAATTTATAACACATTGATATTTTATTCTAAGTGTTAGATTAGTAAAGTTGTCATCTTCCTGCAAAACTATAGATTGTGATTCATGGTATTATAGTAAGAATCATGGTTTTTTCTAATAACTTACAATTTTATAGAATCTATAAGATCTCTATCATAGTTAGAAAGGTAGCCTATAAAACTACATAATTATAGTTTCAATATTTCTTAAAATTTATGCTTTTTTAGTCTCTAAATATGATTTTGTGTTAAACTAACTGTGTATCTGTGTTTTTATAGGAAAGAAGCAGTTTTTCCTATTTTCAAACTACTAATCCATTTTCTACAGGACCATATAAGGAGGATGAAATAGAATGGTTTACTAACTTATGTTATTTTAGGGAGAGTTCCTAAATTAAGTTTTTAATCTCATATTTTTATATATCTTTGTATGTATTTCTTTTTTAAATTTCCTCACATAGGTAATTAATAGGATAAATTGATCTTACTTGCCCGTGTGTTAACCTTTTCTATTTTAGGATAACACGTGACATGGAATTCATCCCCATACACTTGTTTAGTCATTAGGTGTTTTTGATGTCTATTTCATGACCATGCATTCAACCAAACTCCATGTTTTGGTAGAGTATAAATATTAGGAATAACTATTGTTAGGTTGTAGTTGACCCCATATAGGTCATCTATGAAGGAGAAGAGTTAATTCTATGAATCAAGAATTATACAACATCTTACATGGATTTGGACCCCACTATTTTTTCATATCTTGGGGGCTCTCTTAGACACCCTTGTGTATACCTAGAATAGGACCTATCGGTCATAATAGGTGCTCTACTTCCAGAGTTAGTATCAGCTCCCAAGTGACCATTAAGTGTAGACAGGGTTGAGAGGGTTTGATAGATTCTATAATGAGTCACCAACCTATAGCCTCACTCATAAATCTGTTAGATGGTGTAGGCATCAGGTTACACACCCATTTGGTTGACTAAAATTAGAGCTCATGATTTGGAATGCTTGTGTGAGTGTTGTGCTAAGGCCCATATTATTTGTGAGCCAAGTCAGCCTATCCCTTATGTCAAAAACACCTAGAGACCCTTATGACATATCCCTTCTTATAATAAAAAAAAAAATCATTTCTTATCACTATTCACACCTTTTTGATAATAAACCTTTGTCTTGAAACCAAACTTTAGTGGTCAATCTTAACTCTCTATCCTAGTCATCACTTTAATCAACTTATCCTTAATCAAACATTGTCAATGTTTGTGACCTTGTTTGGTTTAATCTAGTACCCATCATCTCATCATCCTACCTCTTCATACCTAGCACCCATCCAATCATCACCTTTGTAGTGTGAAGGGTATCTAGTTGTCTTATCCTCTTTGTCTCTTTTCTAGATTAAATCTTTATAGGGTGTTCACTTTGATAATATTTTATCACTCTATTCTTCATATATTCAAATCTAAGTCACATCCAATCACTTCTCCTGACCACTTTTCATCTTGGGTTTAAGAAAAAAATAGTATCCAAAATCACCTTCTCTCCCATCATCCTATATCAAAGTCATACGTAATCACCATTATTACATCACCTTCACCATCTATCATGCCTATCATAACCCATGCCCTAAGAATGGGATAAGGATTTAATCAATAAAATGACATCTTTTGTAATCTAGGTGAATGAAACTAGGATAATGATGACACACATAGTGACATGCATACCCTTAGAGAGGAAGACTAGTTTACAAATGACATATTCTATAGTTATGAGGTTAGGGCTCAATTTGACCAATACATCTATGAGAACCATGATAAAATTCTCTACCTTTGACCCAAGACTCTTACAACATCTCGTTCACCCATCCACTAGACCTAACACTCCACCCCATCAAAATAATGTCAACCAAGAATAAAAATAAGATAATTTTGTGGATCATGAACAATAACTTCATGAATAACAAGAATCCATATAAAATAATTATGTTGAGGTTGATAGGAGAATAGCTACCTTGGTGGACCGATTAGATCAATTAACTCAACAAATTAATTCACTTTCCTCTCAATTTTGTGCTCAAAACCAAAGATCCACTTCACTAAGACAACATGTTAGAAATACCAATCCCAATCACTAAAGACATAGAACAAGCCAAGCCCAATCCTCTAATGGACCCCTCATTCATTCAAGAGTGGAGGTTGATGAAGAATAATTTTCAACAGACTGATCCTCACACCTAAGAAATGAGATATAAATATGAAGACTTTTATACATCTCCTTCGATAATGAGTATCTTGCAAATGCCTTTCCCAACACACTTTGAGATCCAAAATTTTGATAAATATAAAGGGAAAGGGGATCCATGAGACCACATGAAATAATTATATGTATCATGTCATGAGGCTACTTATGATAATGATTACCTTCTTAGACTCTTCCCCAAAAGTCTCATGGGGCCCACATTAGAATAGTTTATTCCTTTACCTAAAAGGTCCATATCTAGTTTTGGGGAGTTAATAGAAAAAATTGTTCAACACTTCTCCTTCAACATTGAGCATGACATCTCCATCATAGATCCTTATAATACTAAGAAAATAAATGGGAAAATCTTAGCCTCATTCTTAAAACACTAGAGAAGCCTCGCCAATCTATTCCATTGCACAGTTCCTAAGAAAGAGTTGGCCAAAATATTCATTGGCAATCTCAATGTTGAATTAAAATATCTACTAAAGCTACAATGTTCCAAGTATTTTAATGAAATCATATAAAAGGGGATTTAAATCAAAAAGGCACTCATTGAGAAAGATAAAATAAAATTATATACCCGAAATGAAAAGAGTCAAAATCAAGATAATGCTTTTTTGAGTAAGCCTAAGATCTTCAATAAGAATAAAAATGTTGTAGGGGATGGAGTAGCAGATTCTAAACATGTTCAGATAGTGTATAAATATTCTCCTACTAACAAACCAAAAAAAAAATTTACTATAAGGTTACCATAGGGAAAGCCAAAACCCTAAATGGAAAAAAGGCCTCTAACTAGTCTTGTGTACCTACAGAATTGGTCCTACAATAATTAATAACTACTAATATGATTCCTCTCCCTAAAATATGACCATTAGATGATATTAAACCATGACCAGATTGGTATTGTGAAGATGAATTTTATCAATATCATAGATTCAAGGGACATAATACTAATAAATGCATGTAGTTAAGGCATTACATCCAAGATATAATTGAAAAAGGGGATATAGAAGTAGAATGTGAGATTCCAACCAATCAATCTAAAACTTAACAGTTTGGAACATATCATGACTCCTTACCTAAGCACAATTAGAGGCAAAATAAACCACTTAAGGACTACGGTTAAGCCTCCACTTCCAATATAATTGATTATCATTCCATTCCATACCATTATATTAATACCATTAAAATCTGAGGCCCCCGAGATCCCACACACCCACCATCCACAATCCTAAAAATTAACAGGACTATAACTGGCCATGTAGCAACTATATGTTTTTGTAATATTATAGGGCATGGATTACCTTAAAAAGACCCATCCACCTCAACATCTCAAAAATTCAATATCTCTAAAAAAAATTGATCTCTTTTGACAAACCATATGACATCATCCAATAGCTTTAGAAGAATCCATCTTAAATATCTCTTATGGATCTTCTTAAGATATCATAAGTAAATCGGGAGATTATCAATCAAGTTTTGAATGAACTCAAAGTCCCTAGAGATATTGATACAAGCCAATTTGAGGCATTGGTGGGTCATTTATCTCCTTCTCAATATATTACTTTCAATACACATGATATTCCACCTATAGGCTCACATCATAACTATCCATTGTTCATTGAAATTTCTATTTCCAATCATAAGATCCCATGGGTATTCATAGATAAAGGGTCATCCTTAAATTTGTGCAATTTAGACTTTCTCAATAAGTTAGGGTACTCTGAGTCCTCATTAGGGCCTACTCTAATAATGATCAAATCATATGATGATAATGAAAGGTCATCTATAGGAACTATTTATCTTCCTATAGCTATAGGACCCACAATCCACCAAACTTTAATTTATGTAGTGGATTTTGATCTCTCGTATAATTTACTTTTGACACCCATGGATTCATGAAATGAGAGTAGTTCCTTCCACTCTCCATCAATGTTTAAAATTCCCTCATTCAGAAATGGAAGTTACCATCCTAAAGGAAATAGAACACTTTCATAGATGTCAAATGGACCAATCTCATCCCACTTATCATTGCCCCATAACTTATAGTTTCTTCTCATAATCCAAAAGCTATGAGTCTACACTAATGATCTAACACTAAAATTGAATGAATCCCCAGACATCACTCATCTTAAAACCAATTCCAAGGGTTGAAAAGAGTATGTATACAAAACCTTTATGTTGGAGACCTACCACTCCCTCCACATAGCTATGGGTCCCCAACCATGAGGAAAGATAATCCCATCATTTATTAGTTTTGATCCATGGCCTTTACTAGTGCAAGCATGCTATCATAAGAATACTTTGATGAACCAGATGATTCATGGCTTGTTCCTGACAATGAGGCCTTAGAGTTCCATAAATAGAAGTACCCCTAGCTTTAAAATATGCTTCAAAACATGAATTATAAGTGTAAAGTACTAGGAAGAGATAAACAAGGTAGGCTTGAACTTATAGGGGTTCAAGAACACCCAAAACATCTTGGTTTAGGGTAAAAACCTTTAGGAATTTACCTAAACACTATCATCTTGCACACTTCTTGAGTTCTTGAGGATTTTACCTCTGATGAAGAAGTCAAAATAGGTTCCATGTATAGTCTTTACATGGATCTAGATATATCCCTCCATTATCACACACTTATAGACCAGGGTTAAAAGAATGATCCTTCCTTTGATATATTCTAGAATGATGAAGCCATTATTGAATATCTAGGAGCAAGAGATTTTATGACATCAAGAGACCATAATAAAGGGTTCTCTACCAATCCAAATGAGTTTACATATTTTAGAGAGCAAAAAATATCTCTAAGTCAAATCAAAAAAGAGGAATATGAAGATGAATATCTCTCTCCAAATATAAAAAACATCCAACCCACTCTTGACGAGTCATAATCCTATCCAAATTAGATATGGATCTCCTAGATGAATTTGATTTAGATATAGAGGAATTACCATTACCCCCAACATATTTACAAGATCAGTCACCTTCTATCATTGAGGATATTATTGAATTAAACCTTGGCACAAATAAAATTCCTAAAATAATCAAATTGGGGGCAATTCTTACATCTGAAGATCAATAAATTCTTATTGAGCTTCTCAAAGAATATATAGATATATTTACATGGAGTTATTATGACATACCAAGGTTGTATCCAACCTTGGTAGTGAATTATTTAGTGGTTCATTCCAATCCAAAACCTATTAAATATATACCAAGGTGGCCCTCTTTGTCAAAGAGGAGTTACAAAAATTATTGGAATCTAGGTTTATTCGCATAATTAATTAGACTGAGTGGATATCTAATATTGTCCCCATGGCTAAACCATATGGAGGAATCAAAATTTATACCAACTTTTAGGACATCGATAAAGCATGCCCCAGAGATGAATTTCCCTTACCTAATATATACATGATCATGGACTCTACTGTAGGCTATGAGATGTTATCCCTCATGGACATATTTTTTTGATACAATCAAATTAAAATTGCTCCCAAAGATTAGCAAAAGACTACATTTATCACTCCATGGGGGAATTTATATTATCAAGCAATGCCTTTTGGTATTAAAAACATGAGAAAAACTTACCAAATGGATATGAAAATAATATTCCATGACATGATGCATGACATTGTAGAATATTACATGGATGTTATATTGGGAAAGTCAAAACCCTGATCAGAACATCTTATGGTCTTAAAGAAAATATTTGAGAGGCTCAGAGAATATAAGGTTAGATTTAAACCCAATAAATGTGTGTTTAGAGTTAACTCAGGTAAAATATTGGGGTTCATAGTCTCCATAATAAACATTGAAGTAGATCCTTTGAAATTAAAATCTATTTTTGAAATTCCTCCTCCCAAAAATCTAAACCAGTTAAGAAGCCTTCAAGGAAAATTACAGTCTATTCATTGATTTATTTCACAATTGGTAATAAGTTTCATCCCTTCACTGATATCTTAAAGAAGGGAACTCATTTCAACTATAACTTAGAATGCTAACAAGATTTTTATAATCTAAAAAAATATCTAGTTACAACTCCAGTTTTATCACCACCCATCTTAGTAAGGCCATTACTTTTGTATATCTCTAGAATACCCTGTGCAATAGGGGACTTACTAGATAAACATACTAATGAAGGTAAATAATGATAAATTTATTATCTAAGTAGGACTTTAATCTCATATGAACTTAACTAAACCCCTATTGAAAAGGCTTGCTTGGTCATGGTCTTCACCTCATAGAAACTTAGGCATTATATGTTAAACAACTAGGTCATGCTCATAGCCAAAGTTGATCCTTTCAATTACATGTTATATAAATCTACTATAATTGGTAGAATGGCCAAGTTGATTATGTTATTAATTTAATTTGAAATATATAATATGTAAATGAAAAGGCCATCAAAATACAAGCCATTACGGATCAACTTGCAACAACACCTATTACAGATACCAAGCCTCTCATCACGACCTTTCCAGATGAGTCTATATGGACTACTTTGAAATCAAAGAGATGGAAGTTATATTTTGATGGATCTTTCACCATGCATGGGTTAGGAGTGGGAATCCTTTTGGTAACCCCACAAGATGACCTAATCCCTAAATCCTTTGAACTTACTTTCCTATGTACAAATAATATTACTGACTATGAGGCCTTAATTTTTGGTCTTTAACTTGCCATCCAATGGAATATCTAGCATATACAAGCATTTGGTTATTCTCAATTGATTATAAAATAGGTGAATGAGGAGTTCCAGACAAAACATGAGAAATTACTCCCTTATAAATAATTGATGAACCAATTGAAGCAAAAAATTTAGTCAATAACATTTGAATAAGTTCTTAGGGGAAGTAATAAAGCCATTAACTTAATGGCCACTATTGGTTACTTGATAGATCTTTGAGAAGATGTACTTTAAAGAAATTTTCTCATTAAATAATTATTATTACTATATCATAAATCAATGGATCATTATCAAATTTGTGTTATACCTAATCCCAATCTACCCTGGTATCATGATATTTACACTTACCTCCATGACAACATCCTACCACTAGACCTCAATCATCACCAATGTAAATCCTTCATTCAACACGCATCTCATTATACCGTCATTGGTATCATCTTTATTGATGAGGCTATGACAATACCTTTTTTACATGCCTACCATTAGAGGAGGCTACTCTTGCAATCAAGTAGGTCCACGATGATATATATGGCAATCATGTTAGAGGGATGGTCTTGGACAAGAAGTTACGCTAGAATGGATACTATTGACCCACAATGGATCATGATGCCAACCAGTATGTATGTAAATGTTTAGCTTATCAGAAGCATGGTAATATAATTCATGCCCCCACACAAGAGCTACAGCCTATAATGATCCCATGGCCATTTTCCATATGGGGACTATATTCAATTGGCAAGATCAATCTAACATCATTTGATGGGCATAATTTTATAATTACAGCCATGAAGTATTTTACCAAATGGGTTTAATCAATACCACTAATTTATACCACATGTCTCCAAATATCAAAATTCATTCTAAATTAGATTATTTGTCATTTTGGGATTCTAGCCAAAATCATATCAAATAATGAAAATCTTTCAAAAATCAAGAAGTCAAAGATTTATGTAATTGTTATCACATTTAGTAACATTTATCCACACCCTATTATTCCCAATGTAATGGACAAGAAAAATCAACTAATAAAATGCTTCTTAAAATTATCAAGAAATTTGTCAATGATGTGGGTATAAATTATCACTTACAATTATATCTCGCTCTTTGGTCCTACATAACCAGTGTTTAAAAACCTATTAGGGATACTCTATATTCTCTATTCTATGACACAAAATAAATCTTGCATGTTGATGTTGACCTCCCCTATTTATGAATCTCTTTATGAGGCATGATTACTTATCATAAATCAGGATAGGAATGACTACAAAATCTTGAGCTATTAGATGAAAAACATAAAAATGCTTTGAATCATCTTAGAGCATACCAAAATAAACTCAAGGGAAAATACCAAAAGAAGATCCATTCCCTAGATTTCAAAATTGGTGACCTAGTCCTAAAGGAAAATTTAAAAAATACCAATGCAGAGTGTGAAAAGAAAGGTAAATTTGAAGGAAATTGGCATGGGGCCTATATCATTATTACAAAATTTAGATCAAGGGCATATATATTGGCTACACTAGATGGATATTAGCTTGATCAGCCCATGAATTTTATTTATCTAAAACATTTTTATACTTGAAAGGATCTAAATAACCTCCGTATATGAGTCTCCACTTTTGGGGGACCATATGTCACCACTCCACTTTCCTCATATTTTATTTCCACTCCATCATTTCCTTATGACCATGGGCCTAATAGTGGGTATATATTATATTCTTGGGGAAAATTAGGAGATATGAATGTCAAACTAGGGCAAATCATTGATGACCGTATGAGGGGAATTTTTTTAAGGAGACCTCCAGAATGTCTAACTTTACTTTAAAACATATACTCGTTATATTTTGGACATCCTAATACATATCCCAATCACATCCTCCTCAACAACTCTTCTTCCTATCAACCTCAATTACATCCAAACTTATTAGTCCAAATCCACCCCTAATAATTAATCCACAAGAACCCACTAACTTCATCACTAAAGAAAGGTCATATAATGTTATTACTCTATGATCCATCATGAACTTTGCAACTGAATCCTAATCGTTAACTTTAGACCTTAACCATTGTCATTACAACTAGTTTTTACTCCTTTTCTCATTTGTCATAACAACTCTTGGGCACAATCAACCCCTATAAATATTTAATTATATACCTAAAATTGATTCTCTTATGACCTCTTGTATATATTGCCTTTTATCAATATTTTTAGTAAGAATTTTTTAGGGTTTTTTAATATTGTAAATAATCATTTCCTTAAGTTGTCTTTTATAGAAATTACATATCCATATAAAATCAAAATCTTTCTCATGATCCTCTTATCTTCTTAAGTAGTGTATTTTGTACATGTCTTGCCTTATCCTTTTATGCATATGTGTATGTGTGTTAGTACATGTGTATCAAGTGTGTTAAAAATCATTAAGCCTTATAAATATTTTGTCATATTGTTATCTTGTCTTTTAAATTTTTTTTCTTTTTTGGACAAAGAGAACAAAGATGGCCTTAAGTGACTACCCAAAATAAAAATTGGGAAAAGTCACTAAAAATGAGTTCCCATACAATGTGAACCCAATGTACCCTTTAATATTATCATGTCATTGGTAAACTTATACTCACACATATAATAGTAAATTGGATAGCTACATCCCCCTAATCATTCCATTATCTCATCTAACAATCGTAGCCTACTACCTAGAACCCACCCATCTCCTTGGTGTAGGAGGATTTTACCCAACATTAGTTTTTGAGACACGAGATTAACACAATGGATTATTTACTAGCACATTATTAACAAACATTATATGTCATCATCTTATAAACATAAAACATAATCGTTGAACATCAATAATAAAACCATGTTCATCAATAAATCTCATCTAACACAATGAATCCATACATCTCATATAATTACAACACCACAAAAATAACATGATATACAATCCATAATAATAGACATCATCCAAACCATAATATTCATCTATATCATCTACACATATACATCATCATCATTATCTCATCTATAAATACTCATCATCATAAAAATAATAATATCCTATCACATCATATCTATAAATCACATCCATGATAAATATATCCATACCTAATAATCACATAAAGATCATAATATAATCACACAAACATAACATCATATATCATATAATCATAATCACATATATCAACAGTTGATAATGTCCATCAGAGTCCATGTTAAAATATATAAATACATAAATGGGCCCCATGGGCATCAATGTGATACAATACATTTAAGTCCATAATATAACACATATCTCACAAATAATACATCCCAAATCACTATTGTACAGGTGATCCCTTATTAGGCTAATGTATAGACTAGGAAGAACTAGCTCTGAATGTCACCACACATTGAATTGTTAGCACTACTACCTCATACAAATCTATGTAACACTAGGCCTCTCACATTAGCTAACTGATCTAGTTCATAATCATCCCCATACCCATCTCCTCTAGTGTTGTATCACCTTCTTCCTTGGCCTTCTTAGCCACCTATAACTATACCTCCCTCTCTCTCAACCTCAACTAAAGCTATCCAATATGCCCTAGTAATGAGGTTAAATGTGGGTCTTGACTCTAGATCTATATTTGAATTATAGATATATACCCCTACAAGGATTTTACCTCTCCCATCAAACCTAACACATGTCCATGTATTCCATCTATCTATATATATCTCTCTATAATTTGTCTCTATAAATCCACAACCATCCTATCCTACTTAGTTTTAATCCTTACAACTGCTATAGCTCGAGATTGTATCTCTCTCCTCAATCTATCCAAGAGTGCCCATTCATCCTCACTCAAAGTTGGCCTAGACAATCCTACATCATCTGCACCTAATCCCCCTACACCCTAGTCTCCCCCTCCACCCTAGTCCTTAGCTATAATATGAGTCTCCACCTTGACCCCCTAGTCTCCCCTGTCAATATCCATCACATTTTCCCCTCTCTATACATCCTACTAGCCCTATGTGTGGGAATGATGCTTCTGATCTCATATCCTCCCAAATTGAACACATGCCCATACCAATATTTTCACAACTCCCCTCCTCACTCTAGTTGGTCATCTAAGTAGTCTATAATTCCATCTCTGAGCCCACTAAGTTGTGTATGCTATAGTCACTCCTATGTCTGGAATATGAGTCTAAAAATAACATATAATAGGGGTAATTCTCTCTTAATTAGCTTTAGATATTGCCCTATCTACTAAATTCCCCCACTAAGGCCTTTACCTATCACTATGAGTAAACAAATTCTCCTCTCCAGGCACATCCTACTATCTTCCAAACTATTGTTGCACATGATCAGGTCTATATCTCTCAATAATATAATCACGGTAGCCACTCATATATCACTCAATGAGCATGAATCATGTGATGTATACATCCTCATCCCATCCTTGTTAGAACAACCTATATAGCATCTAGGTGATCTACTCTACTCATAAACTATCAAAGGCCTATCTATAAAATTATATCTCATTAACATTGGATCTATGCACTCCAAAAATGATATACCATCCAAATAATGTAGTCTAGTCAAGCTCCTTATATGTGTAAGTAACTAGTCATATCTATATCATGATATGCTCCCAAATCCATATATTTAATAATATAGAGGTACCTAAGATCCTTGCTCCTTTATATGCTCCCATATGAAGCTCTTTGTATAAGTGGGCCAGCACTAAATGAGACCCCAAATAAAAAATTGATAATCATGGACCATTTTTGACACCATGTCCCCTAATCCCAAGTGGAACCATTGACTACTCTTGACTAGAAAGAGTATGCCAATAATAAGATACATCACCATGAGAGTCAATATGATAATAGTACCCTCCCTTAGACACCTATCAATATATACCTACAAGTCATGAAATCTAATTTGCAATCTACCAGCCAATCTCTAAAAAATCACACTCAGGGTATGTGATCACCAGTATATCTTGTGGCCTCTCATTTATAATAAAAAAATGTGTAGTATTTCCTCAAGATTAAATATCATCTTACCTTTCATAAAATGAAATGTTATGGTCTTCAAATGCCTTCTCTTGACTAGGGTTGTGATCAATGCCCTATCAATCCTTACTATAGGCATCATTTCAATATAGTATAGGCCTACCATATCTAACACTTCATACTCAATTAGTGTCAATAGATGCATCATATGAAGCACCAATGGATGTCATATTTAGGAATCCAACACACCTAAATCCTCATGCACTAACACATATCCTATCAAATAATGATAATATAATCACACATATTTAACCTATTTTATCCTATCTACTAAGTATTTAAACCCCTGATTTGCCCATTTAGCCTAAAGTCTTAATCTAACCACCACATAATTTATAAGCACTATATCCTATCTACCTAATTATTTATTTAACCCACTTTTCCTAATTACGCACTATCTATCCCTCTCATCCTTTGTCTAACTCAACTAGTTGGATGGGTTCTTGGTGTCTTTTTGTTTCTCTTTCTCATATTCATTTGACTCTTCAAAATCTTCTTCTTCAATGATTTTAGGAGTGTCCACTAGATCACTAGCTCTTTGTGCTACATCTTCATCTATCCTGACACTTACACTTTTAATAATATTCTTGTTTCTTTTGTTATAACATTTATAAACTTTACTTTTGCAAGAATATCCAAGAAATATACCTTCATCTGTTCTAGATCAAACTTACCCAATTTTTTATTGATTCTCTTTATGAAGAATTTGCTACCAAAAACTCTAAAATAATCGATTATAGATGTTTTATCTTTTCATAGCTCATAAGGAGTCTTGTCACTATTGACTCTTAACAATGCTTCTATTCTAGATGTGCACTATTGTACCTACTATCTCTCTCCAATATTTACCTGGTATCTTGGATTCATTTAGCATTATCCTCACCATCTCTTGAACTATTCTATTTTTTTCTCAATTACTACATTTTTTTGTGGAGTTATGGTTGTTGAATAATGTATCTTTATCCCATGGTCTTCACAATACTCAATAAACTCATCTGACATGAATTCTCCTCCTCGATCTGATCTTAGGCACTTAATCTTCAAATCAGTTTCATTTTCAACAAAATCTTTGAATGCTCTAAAGTGGTTAAAAGCTTATAATTTTTTATTCAAAAAAATCACCCAAGTCGTACATGTAAAATCATCAATAAGTAACATGAAATATTTCTCACATTGAGTACTTTGAGTTCTCATAGGTCCACACAAATCAGTGTGAACAAGCTCTAACATCTGAGTGGTTGAGTATTCTTTTGTTTTGAACCATCTTATGATCTACTTTCCATGTTGACATGGTTCACAAAATGTGTTAGAGGGCTTTTTAATCTTTGGAAGATATCTAACTAATTGCTTCTTGTTGATGTTGATAAGATTGTCAAAATTTATGTGTCACTGTCTTCTGTGCCATAGCCAACTTTTTTCAAATTGACCCAAACAACATTTTTGACCTTTGATATATGATAACATATAAAAATTGTTGCCTATTCTCCAAGCATGTGCAATAAACACATTTGTATCTTTTATCCTAATTTTATAACCTTAGACATAAAAATTTAGTGTGTGTCCTTGATCACACATTTGACTTAAACTCAAAATATTATGCTTAAGACCTTCTACATACAGAATATTTTCAGTCTTAGTTCTACCATTAGCCAAACTTAGTGTACCTTTTTTGGTAATTTTGGAAGTAGTATTGTTTCCAAATTTCACTATGCCACCATTGATCTTCTTCAGGGTTATGAACTTGATCTTGTCTCCTATCATGTGCCTCAACCATCCACTATCAATGAACCATGAATTTTCTTCATTTCTCGCATACAAAGTTGTCTAGACCAACATAGACGTTTCAGGTTGTTTCTTCTACCATGAACCTATCTAAACTTTCTTCTTGATGAATGGAGCCTTAAAACTTTGGTCTCTCTTAACTGACTCAAACACACTTCTACAGTAATGGGCTATGTGTCCAAAGTTGTTTCACTTGTAACATCTTATGGCCTCTTCATTAAAGCCTGATAGAGGAGCAAAAGAGTTTCGGCTTTTGCTCAACTCTGCATGAGTTTCCTTCTTGTTTCTAAAATTTTTATCCCTTTTTTGACATTCTATTTTCTTATGACCATATCCATTACAATAAAAATAGTCACCATAAAAATAGAACCTGTTTGTGTATCTTTGATCTGATTGCCTTTTGTATCTTTATTCCTTCCATCCTTCTTTGTTTGAGATGTCTTCTATATTCTTAACTTCTTCCTTTTCATTTCCTCTTTTTTAAGATCTTTAACATAGCTCTTTCCTTTTTCTATGTTAACCTTATTTTTATAAATAGTGGCCTCCCCTTTCTCTTTTTCAAATTTGATACCTATCTTATCTGATATTGATCTTTGACTCTCTAATATTTTATTCAAATATTAGTGTTATTCTCATATTTTGAATCATTGGCTACTCTATCATTTACTATTTTATTTGTTTTCTCAAGATCTACTTTTAAAGAGGTAATTTCAATAACATATCTTTCACATTCTTCACTTACTTTTTGTAACTAAGTTGTTAGATATTCTTCAATATTTTTGGCTTCTTCAATGTGTTTTTGGAGATCTTCAATTATTTATTTTGACTCCTTTTCATTTTTCTCTATTTGGTGCTTCAATCTATGATTTTTTTTTCAAGATCTTGTAATTCTTCTAAGGCATAAATAAGTTCTCACTTTAGCTTCATTTTATTCTTTTTTTAATCATCTGTACTTTTTCTTGTAGAGGTATCTTCATGTATGGTCATGAATAGAATCTTTTCTTCATTTGAATCACTAACTCCACTGTCTTCGACTAAGCTATAATCTTTAGAGTATAAACTCTTCTTCTTGAACCCCTTCTTGATTTTTCCTTTGAAATTCTTCTTGTATGTAGACCTTCCTTTTTCATTTTCACCATTACTCTTATTTGGGCACTTGGCTGGAAAATGTCCAATCTTTTCATAATTAAAATATTTAAAAGGTAATTTTCCTTGATATTTACCTGTGCCATTTTTTGGCTTGTGGATGAATAGAGCTTCATTGTCATCTTCATCATCGCTAGAGCTATCACTTGATTCTTAAATCTAGCCTTGTCTTTCTTTGATTTTTTGAAACTAGATTCCCTCTTTGAGGGTTTTTCTTGTTCGGTCCACATCTCATATGCCATAAGAATACCATATAGTTCATCCATCTTTAACTTGGCTGGATCCTTCATCTCCTTGATTTCTAAAACCTTTGCATCATATATCATTGGTAGAGATCTCAAAACCTTTTGTACCACTACTAATTCTTCCAACTTTTATCTAAGGCCTTGAATATGATTAACTATTTGATCAACCCGTAAAAGATAACTCACTATATTTTCTTCCTCTTCCATTTTCAAACTCTCAAACTATCTTTTGAAAGTCTGGAGCTTAGCTTTTTGAACCTTTCCATCATCTTTGTAAATATTTTCAAGCTTTACCTAAGTCTCATGAGCAAATTTGAATTGCATAAATTTAACAAATTTTGATTCACATAAACCACATAAAATAGCATTTAAATATTTATCATAATTTTCACTTGCCTTATTTTCTATTGGAGTAGTCATAAGTGTCTATGAATCTTCATATTCCTCTACAACTACTTGCCAAATTTTGAATCCAAGAGACATCAAATAAGTCCTCATCCTTATGCTCTAAAAAGCATAATTTATCCCTCAAACAAAGGTGCCTTATTTATAAAAAACCTTCATGTGATCTATCCATCATTCTTTCCATAATCTACCTTCAAGAAGTAAAACTCTTTCCAAAGGAACCTACTCTGATACCAATTATTAAGCACAGGATATGCTAAGGGGGGGTGAATCAATATATCATATAATTTATAAATATTTTACTTAATCAAACTTCACTTAGCCATACATTTAAGATATGTAATAAAACTGAAACAATAACATGCACCACATGAGAGAGAGAGAGAGAGAGAGAGAGAGAGCATATTTTTATGTGGAAACCCAATGTGAGAAAAACCACATAGAACAATCTCAAGTATAAGAAGGAACACCAACTCAAAATACAAATTTTTCAAGTACCAACTTATAGGAACACCAACCCCTTTGTTGAGCACCAACACATCAACTATTTATGAGCACTAACCCATAGGAGCACCAACCCCTTACAAAGATTTGTGAGCACCAACCCACATGAGCACTAACCCCTCTTGTGTATAAAACACAACTATCTCTCAATGTTGCTTTCTCAAAAAATGATATAACTATACAATACTTATTTCTATCCTATCCTCTTTTCTTATATAAAACAATTACAAACCATGCACTCTCTTACATATCACAAATGGCTTCCCAATCCTTTATTTATAGATTTCCAAATGACCTTTGGCATTCATCATTTGAGACTCTTCACTCCTCATGGAAAATGGAACCAAACTTGAATAACCCTTTGAATCCTTGCATTTGAAAAGTCACAAGGTGACCCTTCATTAAAAAATGCATCCTTTCCTCGTTTGTCTTTATCTTAGTGAGTTTTTGTATTCCTCAAAGTGTCCCTTCATGAGAAATTGTGCCCTTCCTCTTTTGTCTTCACTTGGTGACTCTTAGAATCCCCCAAAATGACTCTTCATTAGAAAATGCATCCCATCCCTCTTTGTATTTACCCTATGACTCTTTGACTTCTTCAAGGGCCCTCTTTTGACTTTTATGCAACCAAAAATATATTCATTAATATTAAATAAATATTAACACACTCTAGCCAAAATATGAACATTGAAAACACCTTTAGATAATAAATGTTATGGGGCCTTTATCACCAATGCTAGACCTTTGACATCAATGAAAATATTTCTAATAACAAGATGAACAAATCAAATAGATGCATTTATTATTTTATTTATACCTCTCTCTCTCTCTCTCTCTCTCTCTCTCTCTCTCTCTCTCTCTCTCTCTCTCTCTCTCTCTCTCTCTCCCAAATCTTCCTCACATACACACAAATTCTTCTAGATTATCATATAGAGATTTGTCCACCATTTCACCACTTGGGAACTAGATTAATGGTATCAGAATGATTCATATCATTATTTTTTAACCTATCAAATGAGATCAGAGTACTTGAGCCTCAACATCAAACATATAGATCCATCAAACTACTTACCAAGTCATTTCAAAAAAATGGCCAAACCAATAGAAGAAGAGATTCATGAAATGATAAAAAATTATACCACAGAAGCACTCATGAAGTAGGAAACAATTATATTTAACTAGTTTAAATAAGTCTTTGAATGAGTGATCCCATCAAATTAATCATCAGGTAAAGTTTTTGGTGGTTGAGTCCCCTAAGTTTCAAGTAAACTCAGTCATCATGTATTTGAGGCTAAAATTAACATAGATGTAGTAGATAAATTTTTGACCAGTTAGAATATATTTTTTCCATGAATGACTTTTTTGACAAAGAAAAGATTAAAATTGCACTTCTTAATGTCTATTCACCCAACAAGAAGTGGTGGCAAGAACATTCTTTTTAGGATAAATACCAGATAAAATATGATCCTAAATCAATCTAGGATAAGTTCCTTTAATCCCTAAAGGGTGAATAATATCCCAAAGATGTATATGATGATCACTATGTTGAGAATTGTTCCTATTGTTGAAAGTTTGAAATTGATGTTATTATTGACATTAAAGGTTCTTAAGAAAGGTGTTTATGAGGTCACTAAAGAATGTTCTTATTTTATAGAATCATCGATAGGTATGACATTGTTTGAGGAGCATGTAAGATATGTGATCAAGGTATAATATCATCAATATTTTTTTTAAGGTTAATTATCAAGTTTCAAGTGCTTAACAAGCCTAGTCATGACACTAGTCATAGTATGAAGAGTCATCGTGAGAAGGTTTGAGCATGGTGGTTTGATGAGATGAATGCACATAGGTGTAAGAGGTTGTATGAAGTTTTTTATCATGAATTTCAGGCGTTTTATCACTCATGAGAGTCTCAAAGTGAGCTTACAAAGGCAGGACCTACAGACCTTTTATGTAACTAGACCACTTCTAGACCCTGCTTGGCCTAATGAGGCACATGATCAGTTGTCAAGACATATCAAGGATATTTGACATTGTTTTATAATGTGATATGTTATGGTATCATGTAATTGAGGTGGAGAGTGAATGAAAATAGGCTTGAAGGTTAATTTCAAGGCCGGATGTGGTTTGCAGGTTAAGGACTAAACAATCGAAGAGAGATATGGTGGCCAAATGAGGTATGAGATTTATATTTCGTGATAAGAATGAGAATTTGAGAATTTTTAGTGGTGTTATATATTTTCCTAGGTGTTTTTACCAATTTTGAGGTCAAATGTTTCAAAAAAGGCATGAAAAGTGGTTTAGAGGTCTCTCGAGTGCATAGAATGAAGGGTTCTCAACTCGAGAAGGACTTTCAAGTGTTCATCGGCATGTGTAACCTATGAATGGTAACATAACCTATTGAGAAAATATGGGTAATGGTCATATATAATATCTCTAGTAACTATTTTTAGAAATGTGGGGCATTATTTTACAAACAATCGTTGACACCAAAAATAGTGTTAACCCTCTCTAAAACACTAAAAATGAACTAATATGAAATAAGTTGTTCTAAAGTGCTTATAATGGATTGGTATGGATATTTTAGTGATTATATTTTTTATTAAACTCTCCCAGGCGTCTCCATGTGTTATTTTTTTGACAGGTGAGTGATTAAAACCTACATGAATGACCTTATTTCTCAGATATTTATTGTAACAGTCAGAGATGACCAAGTCAATGATGATAAATGGATGGAGAAAAAATATTTAGACTTATATTTTATTTCCATTATGGTTTATAATTATTTTATATATCTTAGGTTTTCTAAACTAGTCATCTAAGTTGACCAGTCACTAATAGACCTAATGGTGCAAACAATGAGAAAACTAGGCAGAAGTGAGAAGTTGATTATGGATGTGTTATCATGGATTATGGATGAATAAAATTACATGGATAATTTTTAAAATACTTCTAATACATTTTAATTTTTGATATATGTTTTTGAGGTCAGTGGATATGATTAAAATGTTGCTCATAAGTTAACCTGTCTAGTTCAAATGAGACAGTGATATATAAGATCATGAAATTGGTCTAAAAGACCAATATTACCATTTAACCATATTATCTATCTGATAATGGTAAATTTTACTCATAATATCATATTAATGAATTATAAATCTCTTAAAGTGGTCCTATAAGTGTTTAAGGTCATTGTTTCCATGACTTTGTTTTGAGGCTAGTTGGTAATTTTGAGTGGGCTACTTGCAAAGAAGGGTTTGAGTCCTTTTTCCCTATGAAATTAAGTATAATTCACTTGGGTAATTTTTTAGGTATTTAATGTTTATATTTATATGTTTTATTTCCATGTTTGTTTATCTAATTGGTGTTTTATCTTAATAGTTCAATAAAGACTTTCTAGGTATGCACATGCCTAATTCTGAACATTGTTAATGGCATGCTTTAAGTGGTGATTACTAATAAAAGATGTCATTGACCTAAGAGTATATTAGGAAGGTTATATTTTATTTTAATTATAAATTTTCCTTCTATTTATTAATTTTAAAAGTGCTTCAAGAAGATCAAAGGGTAATGTGTGCTAATAAAGTCTTAATTGAATTAAGTCTCCTTGAAGCCTAAAAGAGGTTTTTGGTCTTATATGCTATGAAAAACCTAATATAATATTTAATTCATGTTTTTTTCATGTCTTAAGGCCTATTTTATTAAAAATTTAAATGTAAAAGTGTTTATGGATAACTAATAAGTGTATGATCAAGAACCTAGTATAAGAACAAGGCCTAATAAACCTAATTGACTAGTTAGAGAATGAGTGAGTTGAAGCATAAGATATAATACTTTGAATAGATAAATAAGGTACTATATAACATCATAAAGGTTTAGATAAAATATTATTAATATATAATATGGGTAATGTAGATGAATATCAAGTTCAAATGACCTAATCTATCTTGAAGAGACCTAGTTGAGCAAAGGAGCCTAGAAGGCAGTTTGAGTAGGCTGAGTGTGAAGAGATGAAGAAGTGGTCATCATAGATTTTTTTTATAAACTATGTTTCTTAAATTTGATCAAATAAATTAAGTATCTGAGATTGTATTAATTCATCTAGGGGTTAGGTTCCTTCTTGTAAGTTGGTGCTTGTTAAAGCCTAGTTAAGTGGGTGTTTGGATAGTTGGGGTTGGTGCTCTATGTGAAGTTGGTGCTTCACTAAATATTGATGTTTATATTATAATAATTTATTCCATTTTTAGATATAAATGTTTTTTCTTCCCCTTTAGGGTTTCCCACTCAAATAAGTGTTCTATGTGTTATTCTTTTATGTCATGGTTTTTGATGTATTGTTAAATTCACTATATTGATTTTATAGTTCATGAATGATAAAGTAAAGTTGTAAAAAAAATTGAATAATGATTCAACTCCCTCTCTTAGTCATTTTAATTCCAAAATTTGGTACCATTTATTGGTCTTTTGAAGACAATTCTAACATCTTGAAGGTGATTTTAAGAAGCACAAGATGTATTATAATCAACAGGAAGAAGACAACATGTATGATGAATATGTCTACTATGATAGTGAAGAAGGAGATGTTAAAGTAAACCTTGAATCTGAGATCATGAGAGCCCTTGATGATTTGAATCATAAAAATAAGATTATACATGATATTAGTAGTCAATTATAAGATATCAACACAAGTTTTAAGTCAAAGTAAGTTGAATATGACTAGTTGAAGACAAAGCTAAATTCCTTGAAGATTGAGCATGAGCATCTCATAGACAAAATGAGAAAGTTTGAGAGAGAGTATGAGAATTTAGAATAATTCAAGAGTAACAACATGAAAATATCAATAAATCATCCCAATGCAATAAAAAAAATTCATCATGGGACCATGGGAAAAGGAGTAATCAATAAAGAAGTACAAAAATGTTGTTTGTTACATCTATCACAACATAGGACACATTGCAAGATTCTATTGTATTAGAGTTAGAATTCCCTCAAGATTCAACAAGACATATGAATCTCCTAGAATGCATGAGAAGGATCAAACATTGGTTTGGAATCCAAATCAAGTTAGGATAGATCATATTGAGCTCAAAGTCAAGATGGACTATTTGCCAAAGAAGAACAAAAGACCAAAGAGGATTCTACACTAGCTCAAAATACCTTTAAAATTCAATATGAAGGCATGAAATGGTATATATGTAGTGGTTTCTCAAGCCACATTATAATAAATATAAATAATTTCATCTCATTGAAAAATAATGCTACAAGAACATTAAGGTTTGGAGATTTCAAAATAGCCAATATAGTTGGCAAGGGTGTCTTAAGTTTGGACAATGGGAAGACCAAGACACAAAATGTGATGTATGTCGAAGGTTTGGAACATAACCTACTTAGTGTAAGTAAAATTTTTAATCAAGGACACATATTAACCTTTCATGATAGAGAGTGTGAAATAAGGAGAGCTAAATTAGGAAGGCTAATTTCTAATGCTAAGAGGACCGAGAACAATCTATATGTCTTAAATGAGATTAATAAGGATATAAGCTTCATGAAAAATGTAGATGAAAGTTGGCCATGGAATAGAAGGTTAGGTCACCTAAACTTTGAAAATTTGATCAAGATTGGCACTAAGAAGTCTATGAAGAACATGCCTAAGATCACTAAACCTACAAACATAATTTACAAGGCATGTCAACATGGTAAGCAGACTAGAAGAAGGTTCACGTCCAAGGTGTAATCTACTACAAGACCCTTTGAGTTTTAGACACTTATCTCTATGGGAATACAAGAATTCAAATCATTCAAGGAGATAGATACTCCATGTTTCTCATAGATGATTATTTAAGAATGACTTGGGTTGCACTATTGAAAAAAAAGTCAAAATCTCTTGGCAAGTTCAAGACATTCAAGGCTCTTTTTGAGAATGAGAAGAATGGGAAGATAAAGTGCCTTAAATCTGAGAGAAGAAGAGATTTTTTGTCTAATTATTTTTATGAATTCTATGAGGTTCATGGAATAAGGAGACAATTCTCAGTAGCTCTGATACCTCAGTAAAATGGCGTAGTAGAAAGAAAGAATACAACAATTCAAGAGATGGATATAACTATGTTAAATGAGTCTATATTATCTTATGGATATTGGATATAGGAATTAAGCAATACTATCTTCATTTTGAATAGATTAAAAATAAGGACTAGTATAAATAAGACTCCTTATGAACTCTAGAAGGGCAGACCTACCAATATGGAACACTTTAGAGTGTTTGGGAACAAATGTTTCATCAAATGAGATGATGAAGACTTGGGAAAGATTGATTCCATATTATAATGAAGTAATATTCATAGTATACTCATCAATTATCTCATCATATATATGTTATAACAAGAGACTACAAAAGATAGTGGAAAGCACCAATGTGAAGATTGATGAGACAAGGAAATCTTAGTCACAGTCAAAGAACACTTTAGAGAATCTAGATTCAAGAATGAAGAGGATACGATAGAGGTTTATGATGAAGAAGAAGAAGTTGAAGAGAGATAGGACTCAAAAGGACCCTCAATACATATCCAAAGAGGTCACCCTAAATCTCAAGTCATTGGCAACAACAATGTAGGTATGCAAATAATGGGAAGATTGGTAAGTAATCTAAATCAAGATAATGTTAGTTTATTATACAATATTAAACCTAAGAGTCTTATATAAGAAATAAAAGATAAATTTTGGATAGGTGATATGAATGAGGAGTTAGACCAAATAACAAAGAATGAGACTTAGGAAGTAGTTCCTAGGCCTAAAGACAAGAATGTCATTGGCATAAAATGGGTATTTAGACTCAAGTTGAATGAAGATGCAGAAGTCACTAGGAACAAGGATATATTGGTATGAAAGGGATATGCACAAGTTAAAGGGGTAGTGTTGACCATTTTGGCCCCGCAGGCTAAAATCGGTCTCCTTCTTCCCCTGCTGTTCTGAGCCAGTTCAAATTTGATTTTGCACAAGTATTTTGGCAAAAGGAGAAACTAGTTCAGTGGTTTAATGTCAGGGTCCAATGGCATGCTCTTTCCATGAACTTTAAACTTGAACTTTGAACCATTTTTGGTTCAACGAGCCGGTTCAATGAGCTAGTTCAATGAGTTGGTTTGGTTCAGTTGGTTTAGTTGATTTGGTTCAGTTAGTTGGTTCACTCTTTTGGTTCAATCAGTCAGTTCAAGTGATTTTTTTAGTCAGTTTGGTTTAATCGGGTTGGTTCAATAGGTTGGTTCAAATGGGTTGGTTCAAGTAATGGTTCAATCAAAAAAGTTCGAAGGATTCTTCCAAATCTCGAAGGACAAGTGCCCTTTTGGAAGGCAGTCAAGCTTGTCAAAATGGACCATTTTAGTAGGCTGTAAATGGCACTTAAGCATCAAAAGGACCTTTTTAACTTTTTCAAAAAGCAAGTTTGGAGACTAAAGTACCCTTGTGGAAGGTAGGTGATGAGCAAAATGGACCATTGAAAAAGGCTGAAGGGTAGCTTTGGGCTTAAATTACCCTTGCAGAGGGTAGGAAAGCACTTAAAGGGAAGAAAGACCAAGGCAAAGAATTCCTTTGGACTTTTTGTCTGAAGGAAATTTCTACAAGGCAAAGATAGAAGGAAAAGCAAAGGCAAAATTTCTTCAAACAAAATGTCTAAAGGAATTCCTTTAGACATTTTGTCTAAAGAAATATTTTTAGAGGAAAATCTCGCAACAAAAGACAAGATAAATTCTTTCAGACAAAAAGTTTGAAGGAATTCCTTTAGACTTATATCCGAAGGAGATTGCCTAAAAGAAAAGAAGCATGAGGGAATAAGCAAGGAATTCAAAGGGAGATATCCTTTAGACAAAATGTCTGAAAGAATTCCTTTGGACATTTTGTTCAAAGGATTTAAAGAGAAAGGCTACCAAAGGACCCCAAAGGGTATGTTTCCTTGCAAGGGACTCTCGACTACCAAAAGAAGGACCTTCCCCAAGCCTCGAAGGGACACCTTCCCTTCAAAAGGATTCAAAGACTAAACTTGGTCAAAGGAAATATGAAGGAAATAAAGCCAAAGGAATTTCTAAGGGGTGACGGGCTTGAAGATGTCAAAATCAAGCATCATGAACTAGTTGTTGGAATCTAGACATCAAAAGACGTCCCCAAAGATGTCAAATTAAGGGAAATTGTTGACCATTTTTGGTCCAACAAGCCAAAAATTAGTCTCCTTTTTCCCCTACTGTTCTGGGCCATTTCATTTTTTGATTTTACACAAGTCAGGTCTATTTCTATAGACTCTGTAGGTCTATTTATATAGACTCTATAGGTGTTTTTCTACCATTTCTGTAGCCATGGATTTTCTATGGACTCTGCAGGTGAAGTTTCTACAGATTCTGCAAAGAAGATTTTTCTGTGAACTCTGCAGGCGAGTCCTTCAGCACATGAAGAACCAGTTCAAGAGTGCAAATTTTTTGCAAAGATTCTTTGGACTCTTGTCAAAAAATTCAGAAGGAAGGTTAACATCTTTGAACTGTTGAACCATTCAACCAATTCAATGCCTTGGTTCAATCAGCAAGTTTATCTCTTTGGTTCAATCAAACGGTTCATCAGCTTGGTTCAACGCATTGGTTCAATGCCTTGGTTTAATGTTTCAGTTCAATCGGATGGTTCAATCACTCAATTCACTTAGTTGGTCCATTGGCTTGGTTCAATGCGTTGGTTCAACATTTTTTGGTTCAATGTTAAAGTTCATTGGCAAAGTTCAACGCAAAGTTCATCGACAGGTTCAATCAAATGGTTCGATGCCTTAGATCAACAACTGATTGAACCATTGAACCAGTTTAATCAATTGGTTCGATGATTGGTTCAAAAGAGCAGTTCAAATGAAAGTTCAAACCTCCCGAAGGACAAGTGCCCTTACGGATGGCAGTTCTAGGTTCAAGAGCCCTTACAGAGGGCAGGAAGCACTTTAAAGAAGCCAAAGAAAGATGCAAGGGTAAGTTCCTTTGAATTTTTATTAAGGCAGAGGCATAATTCCTTCAGACTTTTTGTCTAAAGGAATTCCTTCAGAAAAAAAGTCTGAAGGAATTCAGAAGGTCGCAAGGTCAAAAGGACCCAGGGGAAATTTTGAAGAAATCAAAGCGACTGAGACAATTCTCATGGACTTTTTGTCTGCAAGAAAATTGTCTACACAAAAAACCCATAGAAAAGGCCTGCGGGCAAAAAGGCCAAAGCAAAAAGCTGAAGGAAGGTCCAAGGGTGATCAGCCTGAGGACGTCAAATTTAAACATGGCAAACTAACTGTTGGGTATTCAAACATAGTGACGGCTGTGCGAATGTCAAATTTAAGATGGTAAAATAGTTATTTGTTTTTAAAAAGCCAGAGGGCAAAAAGTACCAAGTGGCAGCCGCAGAAGCTTTGACATGTTTTCTCTAAAAGAAGTAGAATGTGCCACGTATTCCTTGCAAGGCTCGGTAGAAGTTGACAAGTGTCAACACCCGCCATCTCTCCCTTTTTTGTCTCGCGAGCATTGTGGTGGGCCCTGATGAACTGCTAAAGAGAGTGGAAGCCACCATGCATCTTTTTCTGTACAACTCTCTAAAGGTGTTTGAAGCTTCTATAATTTCAGCGGATGCTGTCACATGTCCTACCTATTTCAGCGGTGGAACATGCCACGTGTCACTTATTGGAATCAGTGGAAAATAGCCAAGGCAAGCGGGAAAGACACGAATGAATTATCAAGAAGAATGATGGACCCAAGGATGTAAAATTTGTGGAAGTGAGGTAGTTTTTTATCTTCACAAACTTAATTGTGAACCCAAAGGAATTCAAAGGCTTAAAGGCAGAAGAAGGACCAAGTGCAAAAACGGACAAAGCAGTCCAAGTGGTGAAAGAAGGCACCGACTCAAGCAATTATTCCAGAAGGTGATACAGTGTCTATGAATTAATCACCAAGAGGTGAAAATGGCCAACAACATGACCCAATTTCTTCATTTTGTATTAATGAGCAGAAAAGCCACGTAATCGCCTTGAAGGAGCAGTCTTGTTTGCAGACAAACGACACAGCCCATAATTTATCATATGATGTTTAAGCAGCTTGCTCTTCTTGATGATCAGAAGGCACATGGGTCATTTGTAAAAAGGGTGCCAAAAGGCCCCCTTTCTTCCTCTACATATTTTAGACTTGTCATTTGGAAAAGGATCTTTCACATTTGTAAGGCGAAGCCCTGACAAATTTTCACCTGAAATCAATAAATGCATTTTTACCTCTATTCTGGTTAGATATCTTTGTGTGTCTGAGTGCTAGTTTTATGTTTAGTCATTGCTTCTTAATGCTTTCATAGGTTTAACACCAACACACCTGGTGTCTATAAGGTGCCATTCCTGTAGGCAACAAGAAGAGTTGTACATGGAAGCGTCGAGACAGAAGGAATCTACTATAAAGTGTGCCCCTTCCATAGAACCTATGGTGTGTCCCTATTTTCTGTGTGTTCCATTAAAGCCTCCCTATTAAACTTCCTGTAGCCTAGTCCTTTTACTAGTTAAAGTGTACGTATGTGTTTGTATGGTTCAGAGTGTGAGTGTGAGTAGGTCAAATCATTTGGTGCATCACCTCTTTTAGAGTAGTTTTGTTTTTCTGTAATCCTTCTCCCTTTTCATCCCCCCCATTATATATATGTGTGTGTGTGTGTGTGTGTGTGTGTGTGTGTGTGTGTGTGTGTGTGTGTGTGTGTGTGTGTGTGTGTGTGTGTGTATGTATTAGCACTTATTAGAACAACTTAGATGCATCAAAGTGAGCTATCCCTTACCTAGAGACTCTTCCCTCCAGCTTCGCCAGTTCCACAAGTGAGAGGGGAGTTTTCATTTTTACGTGTGCAAGGTAGGAGCCAGGCGTCCTGCCCCAGGTGCAATCCACTATATCAATAGTTTTGGCACACCCAGTGGGACTCATTTTTTACACTCAGTAAAGTTTCAAGATTGATGTTGGTCCTGTTAGATCAAAATCAACTATTTTTAGCATCTAGAAACTCCACTAGTAAGAGCTTCAGTTTCTAATCAAAGACCAATTTGACTTCCTATGCCTAAAGTCGCCACACGATCTGCTTCTAAGGTTGTCCCTTTCAAATTCATTGAATTTTCTTTAAACTCAGCAAACTGATTGAGGTTTGAGAGGACTCATCCTTATTCAGTAAACCACTTTCCCAAACCTGCTATAAAGAACACCTACGTAAGAAGGCCGTGGTTACATCCTATCATAGCTATGTCATTACCCTTTGTGACTTTTCATGGTCAGAGTCCTTTGAATCTCTAGCGTTATGACCCAATTCCAAGAGCAATCCTCAAAAGTGTGCCTCCTTTTGATGGAGAGGGGCCCATTATAGTTATCGAACACATCAGAAATATTGCTAACCTCTGCAATATTCACAATGTCACTGAGGAGAATATTGTGATCAGATTGCTGGCATTGTCTCTCAAGGGCAAAGCTCAGGACTGGTATGGGACTTTGACTATAAATTCAATCAGTTCTTGGAATGAATTTTGCACTCACTTGATGGACCGTTTTAGGGAAAAGAGTGACCACCTCTCACTTATCGAGTAGCTGACTACCATGAAAAGAGCCCCACATGAATACATGCAAGATTTCAACACTCAGTTTTAGAAGACATGAGATAGAATCCACATTCTGGTAAGACCAACTTCTAGCTATGATTTTCTATATTACTTAAGAGCATTAAACAATGATATCACTTTTATGATATAGTCTATGGGAGGACATGTGCTGCCTGCCACCTATGACATAGCTATAGCCACTGAAAATTGCTTAGTGTAGGCTGGGAAGATAGCTCCTAGACCCTATATTCCACTTTTCCCTGAAATGTTACCTCCAATTTAGCCTGCTGCTCCCACCTTAGCTATTTTAGCTAGCTTAGAAAAGCCAGCTGTTACTCCATCCAATGAACTTAATGAAGTCAAGAGTCTGTTGAAAAATATGTCAAATGAACTTGTGGCTATTAAAAGGTAGCAAGCTCAAAGCAACAGACCAAACCAAGGATACCAGCAGTATGGTCAAGCTTCTAGACCCCCTTTCCAAAATTACAATTAAGGACAGGGTCAGCTTACTCAAACCAAACCCTTTCAAGGCTACAACCCAGATGCCCCTTCATCATCTAAGGTTATGGTACCCATTCAAAACAATCTAGTGAAATAATAGCCAAGTTTTTCAACCATAGGATATGGTCAAGAGCAGGTTGTTTATACAAATGAAATGATAGGTTATTACCCAAATGTATAGGAAAATCAAACAATTTCCCATTCCCAAGGTTTTGAGGCTCCAATTCAACCCAACATGAGCAACAGTCAGACCCAGCATGATTCTACTCTCATGAATCATCTGGAAGGTGAATTTTATTTAGTCAATTATGTGGGTGCTACAGACAATCAAGCTGACTATGTTGTAGCCAACACGAGATTCAAAAGGAGAGCAATGGAAGAAACTCAAGCTACTACCCAAATGTCAGCAATACCTTCTTCATCACATATAAATCAAAAGGTCCCAAGTTTCAAACCACCGGTTGTACCTCTAGCTCCTCGGCCTGTGCCTCAGGCTGTAAATAATTCTAAAGAAAATTTAAAGGAAGGCAACCCTCAAGTCAATGTGGTTTACCAGATGAAGAAGCTACACATGAATATCTCTTTGTGGGATTCACTATCAATATTAGGGCAAAAGGACATGTTGCAAAAGGAATTGCATGAGCTAGATGAACAAGCTGTCCTAGCAAAAGATGATAATGTTTTGACGATGAATGGACAGCCTTCCACCTCAGGTCAGGCCCAAAAAGAATAAAAGGTTCCTCCTTTTTATGTGTCCTTGGTCATAAGATATTTCTTGGTGCACAATTGCATCATTGACAGTGGAGCAAGCACCTTGATGATGCCTAAATGTATAGCTGACAAGGTGGGCTTGAAATACGAAGAAATGACCAAGGGAGTCTTGTAGCTGGATGGAACCCCATCAAAGATAGTTGGGGTGGTAAGAGGTTTGAACTTGATGCTGCACACTTTCCCAACCTTCTCAGTTTTTCATGATGTGGTAGTGGCAGATGTCCCTCCTTACTTTTCCATCTGCTTATCTAGGGATTTTACATCTAAGATAGGCGGCTACTTACCAGCGAATTGGTCTTATCTAGTTTTTAAGAACCAAGTATGGGACTAAAGTCAAGATTGAATCTAAGCCACTCCATAGAGATCATCTGGAACCTTACTCGCTCAAGGTAGCAAATGTCAGCTATGCCATCATTGACCAGGAAGAGTTCCAAGTAGACCAATCTCCATCCTCTGCCCTTGAAGGAGTTATAGACCTGCTCTTAGATGAATGGGGAAGTGACAACTTCAAGCATGATCCTTACAAATTCATAGATGAGGCAAGCCTTGGAATTTATTGCATGCATGAAGAGGGTTTTTTTACCAAATCTGATGAAAGCTAGCTAGGAAAGCTCAGGTCTATGGTAGTTGTTCTTTGACGGTTCAAAAAGTAAGTTGGGATCTGGTGGTGGAGCAGTGTTGGTTTCTCCTTTAAAAGAGAGGTATTTTTCAGCTTTCCAGTTCTAATTTTCCTACACATGCAATGTTGCAGAATATGAATCCCTCATCCATAGTTTAGAGTGGGTGAGGAAAAGAGGAATCAAAGAGCTAAAAGTTTTTGGTGATAGCAAGTTGATTGTCAATCAGGTAAGAGGCCAGAATTTGACAAAGAATTCTTTACTAAAGTCCTACAAACATAAGGTATGGGACTTAGTGGAAAATTTATTTGATTTCAATATTTCCTCCATTCCTAGAGAATGGAATAGGCAAGTAGATAGGCTGGCAGTAGTTGGTGCCCAGTTTGATATCCCTTGGGAAATAGGCTGAGACCACAGCTCACATCACTTGAAGGTAGTGATCCAGCCCTCTGTGCCTGAAAATATCACCAACTAGCAATTTTTGATAGCAACCAGCAAATAGTGCTTTTCTTGCAATAAGAAGTAGAATTCACTGCAAAAAACTAGGCAAAGCTACAGCATCAATATGGCAGCCAAATTTTTTTGCTGAAGAACAATAAGCTCCCCAAAGGTTTGGTTGCTCTAGAGAGTATCTTTAATGGAGATGACCAATTGAGAAGTGACAAGGCATGAATTGCAACAAAGAAGGATAACCATGAGAAGGTGGAAATATTCAAGGACAAGCTTCTTGCACTTGGGAAAGTGTGCACGGACTATGAAAGGTAGGCCTTCATCTTGTTGTGCCAAGAATTTGCCAATATCTTTGCTTGGGAGTATAGTGATTTGAAGGGTTTTGACCCAAGTTTGGCCCAGCATACTATTGAGCTAGAAGAAGGCGCCAAGCCAATCAAGTAGAAGCAGAGGCCTGTCAACCCAATGATTAAACCTCTCATGCGGAAAGAACTCACCAAGTTGATTGAGTCCAAGATAGTATTTCCAATCAAACACTCTGCTTGGCTGGCCAATCTTGTTCCTATTTGGAAAAATAATGGGGAGATCAGACTGCGCATTGATTTTAGAGACCTCAATAGAGTCTCTTTGAAAGACCGTTATCCTCTCCCAAGCATGGAGCAGATCCTTCAAATGGTGATAGGCAGTGAGTATTTCTCCCTCCTAGATGGGTATTCAAGATATAACTAGATTTTGGTGCAAGACTGTGACCAGCATAAGACAGCCTTCAAAACCAAGTGGGGAATGTTTGCTTATAGGAAAATGCCTTTCAAACTATCTAATGATGGTGCCACCTTCCAACGAGCTATGGACATGGCCTTTCAAGGCCTGATAAATAATATTGTGCTGGTATATCTTGATGATGTGACAATTTTCTCCAAGGAAGCGAGCCAACACATAAAACACCTCAGGAAAATCTTTGAGAGGTGTAGAGAGTTTGGTATCTCTCTCAATCCTAAGAAATGTGTGTTCGTTGTCCATGAGGGGAAGCTCCTTGGTCACATTGTTTCTTCAAGAGGTTTAGCTATTGATCCAGAGTGAGTTCACTCCATCTTGGAGTTGTCCTTACTTAAGCACAAGAAAGGCCTACAAAGCTTCTTCGGCAAGATAAATTTCATATGGAGATTTATCTCTGATTTTTCAAAGATGGTCAAGCCATTGACATCTATGCTGAGGAAGGGTGAGGAGTTCACATGGACAACACAGAGAAAAGATAGTTTTGAAGAAATCAAGCAGGCCATAGCCCAGGTTCTTACTTTGATCAGCCCTAACTTCACCAAAGATTTCAATCTCTACACCTTCAGTAATGGAGAGGTAATCTCCACCATGCTTACCCAAGCAAGTGATGATAACCTTGAGCAACCTATTGCATTTTTTAGCCAAGGCCTAGAAGGTTTTGAAGTCAGATACACATATGTGGAAAAGAAAGTCTTGGTAATCATACAGAGTCTGAAGAAATTTAGGCATATGTTGTCTAATAGTAGAATCCACCTCATGGTCCCCCATCCTAGCATCAAGGATTTCTTGATCAACCGAGACCTAAATGAAAAGATAATAGGGTGGATCACTAAGGTGATGGAATATGATGTCGATATCAAGATCACCAAACTAGTAAGGGGGAGAGGCCTGTGTGAGCACCTTCTTACAGAATTTAAGTAGAAAAAAGAGGACTGTCTGCTAATTCATGATGTAGCTACAGCAGATGAACTAGCTATCATGAAAGATTGGACATCAGACATGAGGCATTTCCTTCTTAGTGGTGAGTGCCCACCCTCACTTAACAAGACTAAGAGAAGGTATTTTAGAGTCTAGTGTCTCCCTTATGCTCTGATTGATGGGGTGTTGTTTAGAAGGGATCTCTCAGGAGTCTTTTTAAGATGCTTGGACTCAGATCAGGCCGACAGGGTGCTATTTGAGTTCCATGATGGGCCGGCCGGTGGTCATTTTGCTCCTAGGGCTATAGCATCAAGAATAATGAGAGCTGGCTATTTCTGGCCTACTCTTTTTAGGGACACCCATGCTTGGGTACAAAAGTGCCAAAAGTGCACACTTTTTGATGGGAAGTAATGTTTGGCTGCCATGCCTTTACAACCTATTCAAGTAGAGAAGCCATTCATGCAATGGGGCCTTGACTTCATAGGGATGATTAATCCTCCCTCCAGTACTGGGCATAAGTGGGTCTTGACCACCACAGATTATTTCACAAGATGGGTAGAGGATATTACTCTGAAGGAGGCCAATGAAAGTGCAGTCCTAGATTTTTATGAGGATCTAGTGGCAAGGTTTAGGGTTCCATCAACCATAATCTCATATAATACACTAACTTTTTTGGGAACTAAAACAAGTGAATGGGTGCTAAGATATGGTATCTATCTCAGCACTTCATCCAATTACTACCCATAGGGGAATGGGTTGGTTGAATCTATGAATAAGAACCTAATCAGGATCTTCAAGTGAACCATGGAGGAGAATCAGAGAACTTGGCATGCCAAGTTGAAAATAGCCCTGTGGGCAGATAGGGTCACCCCAAAGAGGGCAATTGGTAACTCGCCATACACGCTCATCTATGGAAGAGAAGCTAAGCTCCCCATTTCACTTGAGTTTCTAGCCTTGGACCTCACTCACAAGCTATAATTAGAAGAAAGAAATAGCATGGAGGTTAGGCTATGCGAGCTGATGGAACTCCAAGAGATAAGGGACTGGGCTATGGCTTCTATGACCAATCGCCAACAGTAAGTGAAGAGACACTTCAACAAGAAGTCTTCATCAAAAGGTTTCTCTAAAGGAGACATTGTCTTGAAATGGGATGAGGACTGAGCTAAGCCTAGAAAGCATGCAAAGTTTGATTCCCTATGGAGTGGCCCATATTTAATCACTCATTGTAAGCAACATAATGCATTCCAACTCTCCAGGTTGGATGGTGAAGAACTGTATATCCCAGTTAATGGGATACATCTTAAGCATTACCACTGACCCCCTTTTCCATCATGTATATATTTCCCTTGCTTTTCTCTTGCTTTCCCTAAGTGCCTTTTGCACATGTTAATAGTTTTCTTAGCTTTGTGTGTGTTTTCATTTCCTTTTGAGGTAAATCTTCGTGATTGGTTCTAGAATTTATCAGGGCTATTGCTGATCTTTAAGTTACATTCTGACTCTGTGCCCAATGGATGTTGAGGCAACTGGCTTTTAAGCATAGCAGGCATGCTTCCCTTGGGAGTCACCATTTTGGTAACCATTTTTGGTCCAATAGGCCCAAAATTGGTCCCCTTCTTCCCCTGCTGTTCTGGGCCATTTCATTTTTTTATTTTGCACAAGTCAGGTCTATTTCTACGGACTCTGCAGGTCTATTTCTACGGACTCTATAGGTGTTTTTCTACCATTTTTGTAGGCATGGATTTTCTACGGACTCTCCAGGTGAAGTTTTTATAGATTCTACAAAGAAGATTTTTCTACAAACTTTGCAGGTGAGTCCTTTAGCACATGAAGAACCAGTTCAAGAGTGAAAATTTTTCACAAAGCTTCTTCAGACTCTTGTCAAACAATTCACAAGGAAGGTTAACATCTTTGAACCATTGAACCATTGAACCGGTTCAATGCCTTGGTTCAATCGGCAAGTTCATCACTTTGGTTCAATCAAATGGTTCATCAACTTGGTTAAACGCATTGGTTCAACACCTTGGGTCAATGTTTTGGTTCAATTAGATGGTTCAATTACTCGATTCACTCAGTTGGTCCATTGGCTTGGTTCAATGTGTTGGTTCAACATTTTTTGGTTCAATGTTAAAGTTCATCGGCAAAGTTCAACGCAAAGTTCACTGGCAGGTTTAATCAAATAGTTCGATGCCTTGGTTCAATAACTGATTGAATCGTTGAACTAGTTCAATGAATTGGTTTGACAATTGGTTCAAAGGAGTGGTTTAAAATTAAGTTCAAGCCTCCCAAAGGACAATTGCCCTTGCGGAGGGTAGTTCTGGGTTCAAGAGCCCTTACGGAGGGCAAGAAGCACTTTAAAGAAGCTAAAGAAAGCCGCAAGGGCAAGTTCCTTCAAATTTTTGTTAAGGCAAAGGTAGAATTCCTTCAGACTTTTTGTTTGAAGAAATTCCTTCAGACAAAAATTCTGAAGGAATTCAGAAGGCTGCGAGCTCAAAAGGACCTGGGGAAATTTTGAAGAAATCAAAGCGGCCAAGACAATTCTCATGAACTTTTTGTCCATGGGAAAATTGTCTGTGCAAAAAGCTTGCAAAAAAGGCCCGCAGGAAAAAAGGCCAAAGCAAAAAGCTGAAGGAAGGTCCAAGGGTGATGGGCCCAGGGACATCAAAGTTAAACATGGCAAACTAGCTGTTGGGTATTTAAACGCAGTGATGGGTGCGCGGACATCAAATTTAAGATGGTAAACTAGCTGTTTGTTTTTAAAAATCTAGAGCATGGAAAGCACCAAGTGTAAACCACAAAATATTTGACATGTTTTCTCTAAAAGAAGTGAAACATGCCATGTATTCCCTACAAGTCTTGATGGAAGCCGACAAGTGTCAACACCTGTCGTCTCTCCCTTTTTTGTCCCATGAGCACTGTGGTGGGCCCTGATGAACTTCTAAAGAGAGCAGAAGCCACCACACATCCTTTTATATAGAACTATCCAAAGGTGTTTTAAGCTTCTATAAATTTATTGGGCACTGCCATGTGTCACTTATTGGAATCAGTAGAAAATAGCCAAGGCAAGTGGGAAAGACACGAATGAATTGTCAAGAGGAATGACAGACCTGAGGATGTAAAATTTGTGGAAGTGAGGTAGCTATTTATCTTCACAAACTTAAGTGTGAACTCGAAGGAATTCAAAGGCTTAAAGGCAAAAGAAGGACCAAGTGCAGAAATGGACAAAGCAGTCCAAGTGGTGAAAGAAGGCACTAACTCAAGCAGTTACTCCAGTAGGTGATATAGTGTCTAAAAGTTAATCATCAAGAGGTGCAAATGGATAATAGCATAACTTGATTTCTTCATTTTTCATTAATGAGTAGACAAGCTGCATAATCCCCTTGAAGGAGCAGTCTTGTTTACAGACAAATGACGCGGCCCATAATTTCTCATATGATGTTTAAGCGGCTTGTTCTTCCCAATGATTGGAAGACACATGGGTCATTTGTAAAAAGGGTGCCAAAAGGCCCCCTTTCTTCCTCTATATATTGTATACTTGTCATTTGGAAAAGGATCTTTCACATTTTTAAGTTGAAGCCCTGACAAATTTTCACCTAAAATCAATAAATGCATTTTTACCTCTATTCTAGTTAGATATCTCTATGTGTGTCTGAGTGTTAGTTTTGTGTTTAGTCATTACTTCCTAATGCTTTCATAGGTTTAACACAAACACACCTGGTGTCTTTAAGGTGCCATTCCTATAGGTGACAAGAAGAGTTGTACCTATAAGTGTAGAGACAGAAGGAATCTACTATACAGTGTGCCCCTTCCACAACACCTATGGTGAGTCCCTATTTTCTGTGTGTTTCATTAAAGCCTCCCTGTTAAACTTCCTTCAGCCTGGTCCTTTTACCAGTTAAAGTGTACGTATGTGTTTATATGGTTTAGAGTGTGAGTGTGAGTAGGTCGAATCATTTGGTGCATCACCTCTTTTAGAGTAGTTTTGTTTTCCTGCAATCCTTCTCCCTTTTCATCCCCCCCCATTATATATCTATATATATATATGTATTAGCACTTATTGGAACAACTTAGATGCATCAAAGGGAGCTAACCCTTACCTATAGACTCTACCCTCCAACTTCGCTAGTCCCATAGGTGAGAGTGGAGTTTCCATTTTGACGTGTGGAAGGTAGGATCCAAGTGTCCTGCCCCGAGTGTAATCCACTACGTCAATAGAAACAAGATAGCCATTGGCTTTCAAATAATGACGGGTGCATGGATGTAAACTTTTTGACCATGGAGTAATCATTGGTTTTTAAATAAAAGGAAAAAACCTGAGAGGTTTCAAAGACCTTAAGGCCAAAAGGAAGAGGTAAAACTAGGAAAAGACAAAGCTAAGAAAAGACAAGAGTTAAGAATGAATTTAGCAACCTACTGATGAAAGAGCCCAAAGAGCCAAAGAAGTAGGTGAAGATAGACCTCAAGGGTAGAAGGAGATAGAAAAGACAAAGCCAAGTAGAGACAAAAGAGCCAAGTGTAGAAATAGACAAAACAGTCCAAGTGGCAAAGGAAGGTGTCGACTCAAGGAGTTACTCTAGAAATTGACACAGTGCCTACCAAGTGGTCATCAAGGGGCATGAATAGTGAACAGTGCAACCCATTTTTCTCCACTTTGCATTGATGAGTAGAAAAACCATGTAAATGACTTGAAGGAGTGGTCTTGTTTGTAGATAAATGGCATGGCCTATGTTTTTTAAATGCCTGAAGTCAAAATTAGAGCTGACACAACATTATCTTTCAGCGGCTTCCTCTTCCCTACGCTCTCAGCACATGTGGGCCACTTGTCAAAGGGCGCCAAAGTCTTTTCCAAAAGGGGCAATTTTGTTTTATTCTTCTCTATATATATTATAACTTTTCATTTGAGAGGGATATCTCTCATTTTTTAAGGCGAAGCCCTGCCAATTTTCACCTAGAATCAATAAAATACGCAATTTTTTACCTCTATTCTAGTTGGATATATCTCTGAGTGTGTCTAAGTGTTAAACTTCTATTCAATCATTTCTTTCTTAATGCTTTCACATGCTTGATACCAACACACTTGGTATATAAAAAGTGCCATTTCTACAGGTGACAAGAAGAGCTATATCTGGAGTGCAGAGGCAAAAAGAGGTTACTAGACAGTGTGATTTTCCTATAGTGCCTATGGTAAGTTCTTTTTCTGTGTGTTTCTATTAAATCCTCCCTATCAAGCTCCCTATAGTCTATTCCTTTTATCAGTTAAAGTGTATGTATGTGTTTTTATGGTTCAGAGTGTGAGTGTGAGTAGATCAAACTTGTTTGGTGCATCACCCTTTTAGATTAGGTTCTATTTTTCAATAATCCTTCTCTCTTTTCACCCCCCCCATTATATATATATGTGTGTGTGTGTGTGTGTGTGTGTGTGTATTAGAAACTTACTAGAATAACTCAAATGCATCAAAGGGAGCTAGCCCTTATCTAGAGACTCTCTTCTCAGTTTTTCCATACCCATAAGTAAGAGAGGAGTTTCTATTTTGCCACGTGGAAGAGAGAAGCTCAGTCTTCTCTCTAGAGTGCAATCCACTATGTCAACAATTTTTGGCACACCCGATGAAACCAAGTTTTAACACTCAACAAAGTTTCAGGATTGATGTTGGTCCTATTATAGCAAAATCAACCATTTTCAAAATTTGGTGACTCCACTGGTAAAAATATCAGTCTCTGACCAAAGACCAGTCTGACCTCCTATGCCTAAAATCACCACACGATCTATTACTACGGGTGTCCCTTTTGAATTCATTAAATTACTTTTGAACTCAACAAAGTGACTAAGGTTTGAAAAAACCCATCCTTATTCAACAAATCACCTTTCCAAACCTGTTATAAGATACACCTATGCAAGAAGGCCTCAGTTGAATCCTATCATAGCTATGGCTTTACCTTTTGTGGCCTTTCATGGTCAGAGTCCTTTGAATCTCTAGCATTATGACCTAATTCCAGCAATAGTCCTTAAAAGTGTGCCTCCCTTTAATGGAGAGCGGCCCATTACTGCTATCGAACACATCAGAAATATTACTAACCTCTGCAATATTCATAATGTCACTAAGGAAAACATTACGATCAGATTGATAGCATTGTCTTTCAAGGGCAAAGTTTTGGACTGGTATGGGACTTTGCCCATGAATTTAGTCAATTCTTAGAATGAATTGGGCACCCTTTTAATGAACCAATTTGGGGAGAAGAGCGACCACCTCTCACTTGCCAAGTAGCTGACCACTATGAATAGAGCTCCACATAAATTCATGCAAGATTTCAACACTCAGTTTCAGAAGACATGGGATAAAATCCCCATTTTGGTAAGGTTGACTCTGAGCTATGCTTTCCTCTATTATTTGAAAACGTTAAATAGTGACATTGCTATTATGATATAGTCCATGAGAGGACATGTGCTGCCTACTACCTATGACATAGCTATAGTGGCTGAGAATTGCCTGGTGCAGGCTGAAAAAATAGCTCTTAGGCCTCATATGCCACTCTTCCCTGAATTGTTGCCTCCAATCCAGACTACTACACCCGCCTTGGCTCTTCTGCCTAGCATAGAGAAGCCAACTGCTACTTCATCCAATGACCTCCATGAAGTCAAAAACCTATTATAAAGCATAACAAATAAACTGGTGGCTCTTAAAAGGTAGTAATCTCAAGGAAATCGACCAAATCAAGGATATCAGTAGTATGGGCAAGCAAATAGACCCCCTTTCTAGAATTACAATCAAGGGTAGGGTCAATTTACACAAGCCAAACCTTTTCAAGGCTATAATCTAGGTGCCCCTTCATCACCCTGTTGTTTCCAAAACCAGCTTATCTCATTTTGGAAGCAACCCCCCATGAAACTTGTCCGTTTCATCTTGTCTCTCTAAGTTCATTTTTAAGACGTTTCCGTAGTAGGTTTTCATCTTGATCGGATCGGGAAATGGTTACTATCCCGTCGAGACCAAGTTTTCCCTTCCCCTTTTCCTTTTTCCCCTCTTTCCAAAGTTAGTCTCTTTTGCATTTTTCCTGCAAGGGTGGTGATTTTCGCCGCCCCTGCATTTTTCCTGTAAGGGCAGCGATTTTCGCCGCCCCTGCACGTCTCGGTTTCTATGCAAGGCATTAATGGCCCTGCATGGCGGGTTGTTGGGGTTGGTTTTTCACCCTATATAATCTGATTTGGGCCTCATTTCTTCTCACTTCTTCCTCCTCTCCTCTTGCCTCTTGCACCTGAGCGCTCCAAGGGACTTTGCAAAGTGCCAGCTCGCGGATCCGACTTCGTGGCACGCACATTTTCCAGCACCTTCAGCAAGCTCCTGCACGCCTGCTCCCGTCCAAACAAGATCGTCCCCCATGACGAAAGCATCTCCTTCAAAGGCAAAGATGATGAAATACAAATACCAGGGCGTCTTCCTGCTCACAACAATCACCTCGAATGTCGATGACATTCGAGACACCAAGATCGGCCACGTAGATATGGCCGAATTCCTAGGATGAACCAAAGCAACAAATCCTAGCACTGGGATAAAGAGAATTATTGAGAGCAACATCCACCTGGTGGCCACCTTCCCAGCAGCGGCCCATCATGCAGAGTTCATCCTTCAATGCGCGCACTTCTACGACAAAGAGACCAGATCGGTCTCAGACGCTAATGGCAACATGATCATTCGGTTGGACCCCGAATTTATTGACAAAGTTTTTCTATGTCCACCAGCCACTGAAGTAACCCAAATTGACTTCGAGAACACGCAGAGGGAGTACGACAAAGACCCCGAGAGGGCAAAGAGGGTCATAAACCATAAGTGGTTAAAAACCCCAAGGGCCAGTCTATCCAGATGGCCAAAAAGCTTCCCCAAAAGCGACTTCATTGAAGAATTTGGTGACTTAATCACCCTCCTCAGCAGAGTACAGGGCCTCCCGTCCTCTTCACAATTCCATGAATGGATGTATCCATTCATTAAGATCATCCTACAAAGCAAACAGACCATCTTCTGGGGGGAACAGATCAGCAACGCTATTCACAAGCAGCTGACCAGGGTACAAACCTCCTTCAAATTCTACATGACCTCGTACTTGGTCTACATAGCTGTTGTCATGCGATCTTTCCCTGGTCTAACAACAGAGGGGGATAGGAAGACCACCCCGGTCTATTCATACTATCCGTAGCTGACACTTCAGGGGTCGACACGTCATTTCGGGCGAGTGAATGACGCGTTCTTTGCCATATTTCTATGTCTCTTCGATCCTCAACTAGAATAGAAGAGAATATCAGATGAGGCTTGGATAGTAGTGAACAGTTTTGGCTGCATATTCCTCCAGTTCTCTACATTTTCTTATCTTTGGGTGGGTTTCTATCAAGGATACCCTTATATGCTCCCTAGATTTCCTTCTGACAGGTTGGTCCTAATGGAGCTTTGCCGACAATTGGCCGTCGTGCACTCAAAACAGATGGAGCTTAAGAGACCTGGTTTCAAGTTTCCTATCTAGATTGGCAGATTTTTTGTTGCTACATCGACTAAAGCCAAGGTTATGGAAACAGAGCTGCAGATGGTTACCATCAAATCATTCAAAAGGCAGGAAAAATTTGATTACAGGGGAGTCAGAGAGACAATCCGAAAGAAGACTCAGTTCCACGAGCCCATGATTGAGGACATCTAGGTGGATTTGAGGACGGCTGAAGAGATAAGGAAAATGGACTATTGCCGTCTCACGCTAGAGCAAATAGAGTACCTCGGGCTTGCTGAGATCCCTTTAGGGTTGATTGATGATGGGAATATCGTGAACAGTAGATATCTGACAGAGAAGGTCACCGGTTCCCCTCTTCCTCCGATTAACTGGTCTCAAAAAGAGTTGACTTCTCTAAGGAAAAGATTTGAACCAGTATTGGCTAACACCAATAGTTGGTTGGCAGCAAATGGAATCACCCTAAAAGAGTTCATCACAGGGTCAGAGGCTGAATACCAAGCAGAGATGAAGAGAAAGGCAGAAAGCCGAACCAAAAACAAAGATGACGTCCCTTCATCTTCTAGACCTCACAAGCCTAGGATCGTCTTTGTATCCAAGAAGCCTAGGTCGGCGCAAGAGCCTGAGGTAGTAGCCGAAGGAACCAAAGAACAAAGTCCTGGGGTACAGGCAACTCAACCAATGGGGTCAATGGATCAACCTTCAGAACGACCAGGTGTTGGGTCTCCAACCTCAACGGAACAAGTTCGGTCGATCCAGGGCTCCTCTCCTCCTCCTTAATCTCCTACGATGCCCACTTCTCCTATCTCTCCCATCAGCGTTCCATCTTCCAGAGCCGCTTCCCCTTCCCAGGTTGTTTTTGGTGATCCACAAGATCCTTCAGAAGGTTCACCTCGCTCTTCTGCATCCATTCCGAGTTTATCATCTCCATCTTTCAACCTGCCACCAAGCCCTGTGCCTAATCCAGAATCAGCAGTTGGTACAGTCTTGCCGGTCACTCCAACTACGACTACTGTCACCACCAGTAGCGTGGAAGCTGCTACCATGACACCGGCAGAGGCAACTATTGTTACAACAGGTACTTCTCTCCCACCTTGGATGTCTGCTTTCACACCAAAGAGAAAGAAAAGGGCCATCTCCCCAGAAGAATTCAATTTCGGCAAGATAGTGCTGGCCAAAACAAAAGCTCCCAAGAAGCCAAAAATCCTCTCCAAGTTGGTCGAGGAAAAGGGGCAAAAATTTCTGGAAATTGCCAAACCCCCACAGGACGCAACCCTTGAGGGTTTTGAAATGAGCAGTTATTCCTTTTCTCGTGTTGAACTTGGCAAGGTTACACACGAAGGTGCGAAGAGTGATCTTCAGTCGGCAATGGACATTATGGTCCAAAAATTTGACAAGGAAAAAGAGATGAAGGATTTTTATAAAGCCAAGGCTGAGCAGTTAACGGCAGTAATCAAAAGATTCACCATCCCACCTAAAGCAGCGACTCTAGAAGCCTTTTTTGTGGATGATTCAGTCATTCAGAAAGCTGAAAAGACTTATTTGAAGGGAAAAGTAATGGAGGAATATATTGACAAAATGCACAATCAAGGAATCTCTCTGATATCTGAGGTTGTGGAAAGAACAGGGAAAATGAAGAGGTTGAAAGCTCAGGTGGATAGTTTTGTCTCTTTTACCTCTCAGGAGATTGATGGCTTGGAGAAAGACCTCGATAGATGGAAGGAAATGAAAGATCTAAAAAAGAGTACCCTGATATCTATCGATGTCATCCCCAACAAGGATTCATATGTTGAGATCAAGGAGGCGATGATCTTCAGGATCCAGGTACTCAAAGATCTAATTGATGATCTCAAAGCTTTTAAAGAAGCTAGTGATAAAAGTGACCTGAGCTTGTTAAACAAATTAGAAGAGCTGCCCTGCGACTTGACCTCTAAGGATCATCAGTTCCTTCCAGCAGATGAAATGATTCAGAATTTCGAAGGGATGATCCAGAGGGATTTCAAAGGAGCATCTTTCTCCATGACTTCAGTAGACAGCATTCTGGATGCTCAGTTGACCTTGGAGAATTTAAAATCCAGGTTAACTGGCCACTCTAAAGCCATCACAGCATTGAAAGATGCACTAATCAAATCAAGGGTCATCTCCAAAAATGCAGTTGCACCGGACAGCGTAGGAATTCAGGCATCAATCACCATGTACGATGCCCATTTGAAGAGGTCCGGTAGCAAAAATTGACACTCTCCCTCTCTTCTTCTATCCTTATGCATTTTTGTTTTGTGCAGAATGCATGCAATTTTGTAACATGTAATTACGAATTAAATATTTTGGAAAATATCTAAAAGTCAAAGATGAGTCATCTTTGACCAAGATATTTTATTTTATTTTTATTATTTTCTATTTTTGAGGATTTTCTCCCTATATATAGTGGAGACCTCATTTGTAATTTCATCTTGGAAAAATAGAGAGCAAACACTCTGCTGAAATTGAAGCAACTTTTGAGACTTTGTGCTCAGATTTGTAAATCAGATTTTGTCAAATGAATGAGAAGCAAGTGATTTCAGACTTTGTGTTGAAGTTATCTGTGTCATCTAGGAAATAGTTTCGTATGTACTTTCCTGATAACCTCTTATTTATCTGACTTAATAAGCAAAGTGAATGTGTTGATATTATCTAAGGGCACTTTTTGAGGGTAGAAGATAGACTTTGTGCTACTTTTACTTTTGAGATTCTTTTATCTTTGGTAGTTTCAGGGGAAGACTTTGTGCTTCACTTTACTCTACGGTTATACTTGTTCCAGATCCGTGAAGAAGCTACGGCAGACTTTGTGTTTGCGTGAGCGTTCTTGTGACTTTTTTACTTTAGGTAATCTCTTGCTCTTTGTTTGATACCATTCCTGAAAGAAGAGGAGTGTTGTTAGCTTTAGATCAGGGATTTTCCTCTTTTGTCCTTCATACGTTACTTCTGAAAAAAGAGAAGTAGATGCTGTTCTACCCCTCATGTGTTATTTTTTGCTTAATTATATGCATACTTATAGCACGCAAATACTGATAGGGAACCTCCCCTTGATGAGAGGAGAGATTTACCTCGTCTAGATCTGGTAAAGCCACCCTCTTCGTGGTGTAAATCTCCTTTACGCTGTGGCTGATATCCCCATTTTGCCATCAGTTAGTTGATGACAAAATATTCACCCAACAGTTTTTTGGCGACTCCGCTAGGGACCGAATGTGCAGTCTAAAACCTCAAGTTTCAGATTGAAGCAGTCCCTACCCTTCTCCATTGCGTAATCTGGCGACTCCATTTCATGTCTTACCCATTATCATTTTAGCTTTACCAGTTGCCTCCTTTATATTATCTGGTCTGCAAAACCAGAGCTGATGGGAAGAACGCACATCTTGGAGCCTCGAGCTTCAACTTGAAGTGGTTTCGGTCTCAATTTTGTTTTAAAAATTTGGCAGCCCCACGTTACACCAGAGGTCAGAGATCTAAGGGTGTTGTTGACCCGGTGTTTGAGTTGGCGCAACAGAGTAATTTTGATTTGTTTCCCCCATCAACTTCTCTTCGACGGTCTAGGAGTGTTCCTTCTAGCCTTGTCAGGTGACCAACACAAGGTAGAACTCCTTTTCTCACTGTCAATCGCCGCCTACCTATAAACACTCCACCAAGGTTTGTTATCCCACCTTTTCATCCCCTTATCATAATGGCTCAAGGCCCGTGGGGTAATTCTTTCGGTCCTCTTAATTTAACCCCACCTTTGCATGAACTACCTCGTAGTTCTAGGAAAAATTTTCCTAAGTTTTTTGGTGATGGAAAGGTTCATCCCGAAAAGCATATTGCCGCTTTCTCCATAGCATGTGGCGTAATTGGTGTTGAATTTGAAGATGTGGCGGTGAGACTTTTTGTGGAGACTTTGTAATGTGCTGCTGCGGATTGGTTCTATCACTTGCAGGCTGGGTCAGTAACAAGCTGGGATACACTCAAGTCCAAATTCGAAGCTAGGTTTAAATCCACTGAAGATGCACATGCTTTGTTAGCTCAGCTAACACAGATGAAAAAAGAATCCCAGGAACCCATGAGGGATTTCATAGCTAAGTTCAACAAATTAAGAAATTGAATTCCTACTGTGGCTCAACCCACGCCGGAGAATCTCAAATGCTTTTTTATCAACTCACAGCTCCCCGAAGTAAGTTTTTTGTTGAGACGAGCTGGCCCTATGGACCTAGCCCTGGCTCAAGGATTGGCTACCGAGATTGAAGACGATCTTATCCTGGCAGGCAAAATCAAGAAAGATTCTGGTAAAAACAAATACCCCTCACCAACTGAAAGCTCTTCCACGGGCACTACTGATCCTATGGTGCAAAAATTAACAAATGAACTGATTGCTTTAAAAAGACAAATTGCTCAAGGCCCGTCTGCCCCTACCTATCGAGATGCACCCAGGAGGACATTTCAGAATCAGCCATATCAAAGTAATACTGCCCGAACCCAAGGACAATCGAATCGCCTACCTCCCCCTTCAGGAAGATTAGCCATTCAAACAGCACCTACAAATTCAGCGGTTGGATACCTAGAAGCTGAGCATGACCTTTCCTTTCAGCCGCAGCTAGATCGATCAGAAAGTGCTAATCTCTTTGATGAACAGGATGAAGAATTAGTTGGTGACTCCAGTATCAATTTCCTAGATTACCAAGATGAAGCCAGACAAAAAGGGGAAGATTCAGAGAGATCTTATGCTGTCTTTACCAGATCTCAAAATCAGTCAGCTTCACGTGCTAACAAAGGGAAAGCAGATGATGAGCTCCGGCCAGCAGTTTCCATTGCCCAACGCGGGACTCCATTACCTCCGCAATCAAAAGATTAGGTAACTCATAAAAGAGTAACTACTCCCGGTCACTTAATATCCCCCCTCCTACTACTCAGGCTGGTGAAGAACCTGTCAAAGTCTCTGATGAGGGGATTGCTCCTTTTTCTATTGCAACCACCTTTCAATCATTTGATATTATTGATCATGCTAAGAAGATTAAGATTCAAATGACAGAGGTTGAGTATTTGAGAGCTAACCCAGAATAGCTTGATAGGTTAGCGGAATATGTTAAAAATAAAGCTGTCCCTGTAGGACAAAATCCTTCGAAAGTTGTTCCGGATCTCCCCAAAGACAAACCAGCCCAAAATAATCTGGTTGTGACACCTTCAGTCGCTCCCAGAAAAATAGAACCTTTTTATGTCTCTCTGCTTATAAATGGTTTCAAACTAAGTAACTGCATTATAGACTCCGGGGCTTCAGATAACGTCATGCCTACAAAAGTAGCAGATTCTCTCAGCTTAACTTTAACCAAAACTTTTGGGAGGTGTTTTTCCATGGAAAACAAGCAAGTTCCCCTCCTTGGCCAAATAAAAGATGCCCAATATACCTTCGCAGCTTTTCCAAAAAAGTGAATTAAAATGACGGTTCTAGTAGCGGATGTTCCAGCATCTTACGGTATCCTACTCGGGCGGAATTTCTGTAAAGATGTTGGAGGCGAGTTAAGCATGGACCTATCTGAAGCAAGGATTCTGGTTCAAGGCGTCATGAAAAGATTGCTTCCTAAGAAGGAAGCCAGGTATGTAGTTACCCGTTTCATAGCACCTAAAGCTCAGATTTTATTTGAGTCATCAGGCATGGGCACTTATTTCTTATCCACAGACGAGATCCACAATGCATTAGATGAAACTCCTACGGGTGATGATTTGATTTTGGTTTCAGCTGACGTGAAGGATGGGACGCCCAAGCAAAATGAACACATAAAACAATCTTTTCCCCGAAATGGGAAAGTTTTTATGGAAAAAGTAATACCTGATGAGCTATGGACTTTGGAGTTTGACGGCAGTTGCTCTTCTACTAGATCAGGAGCGGGAGTTGTGTTGGTGTCCCCTCAAGGATAAATTACTCCTTTTTCCTACAAATTACAATTCAATAATACTAACAACACGGCCGAATACGAATCCCTTTTGCTCGGACTACAGGCTGCCAAAGAAAAGGGCGTAAGGAAACTCCATGCTAAAGGAGACGCTGAGTTGATAGTCTGTCAGATAAGGAACCTCTATCAGACCAAAAATGAGAGGTTGCGCCATTATCGCAATCAGGTATGGGATCATATTGAGGATTTCGATGCCTTCAATATCTCTGCCATTCTGAGGGAATTCAATGATCGAGCAGACGCATTGGCTGTCTCTGCAACTCTCCTGGTTCCCCATCCTGATTTCAAGGGAGATAAGTATGCTATTGAGTTGGTTTTTCGACCAAGTGTACCAGACAATGTTGACCACTGGCAAGTATTTAATGACGATGATCAAATCATTGCCTTCTTGGAGCAAAAAGACACTTTCAAACAATTGTGTTTCGAAGGCAGTAAGCCTCGGGAGTATGGACTAACCCCTGAAACCCAGACCCGTACAGGTGAAGATTTGCTGCAGCTCAAGGGGAATAAAATTCCCAAAGGTTTGGTTTCCCTAGAGAAGCTGTTCGATGACCATGACAGGTTTGTCAAACAACAATGAACAGATTCAAGTTCTTCTTCAGATTTTGATCAAATCAACTTGGGAACCAAGCATGACCCTAAGATGGTAAACATTGGGAAATGCTGCACTTCCAAGGAAAGGTTTGAGCTTGCTAGTTTACTCTGTCAATATAGGGATGTGTTGGCCTATTCTTATGACGACCTAAAATCTCTCAGGCCACATGACATCCATCATGACATCCCCCTGAAAGCCAACTCTATGCCTTATAAACAGAAATCTAGGCAATATAATCCAAAAATCTCAGATACTATTTTAGCCGAGATACAAAAGATGCTGGATGCTCAGATAATTTTTCCGATCCATCACTCAACATGGGTTGCTAACATAGTACCCATCAGAAAGAAAAATGGTGAGATTCGAATCTGTGTAGATTTTAGAAACTTGAATCAGTTGTCCTTAAAAGATAACTACCCCCTTCCCATTATGGATCAAGTCCTACAGATGGTAACAGGTTCAGAAATGTTATCAATGCTTGACGGTTTTTTGGGTTATAATCAAGTGGAGGTCAGAAAAGCAGATCAACATAAGACAGCATTCACCACACCCTGGGGCACTTTCGCTTACCACAGGATGCCTTTCGATCTGATAAATGCAGGCGCTACTTTTCAAAGGGCTATGGATCTCGCTTTCAAAAATATAATGGGAAAATTCATTGTAGTATACTTAGATGATCTGACGGTATTTTCAAAACAGCATTCTGAGCATGTTCACCATTTGCAAAGAGTACTAGAGCGCTGCCATCAAAACGGCATCTCGTTAAACCCAAAGAAATCCATTTTTGGAGTAACTGAAGGGAAGCTTCTCGGACACATAGTGTCCCGAAAAGGTATCAGAATTGATTCAGAAAGAGTTAGATCCATTCAGGAACTTACTCTGTCTACCAGCAAGACCGCAGTTCATTCTTTCTTTGGGAAGGTCAATTTCCTTAGGAGATTTGTTCCTGAATTCGCCGAGAAAACCCGTCACATTGTCAACATGATGAAGAGCAATGCCACATTTAGGTGGACTGTCAAGGGCAAAGCAGCGTTCAAATAAATTAAAGAAGCAATTGCAGGGGCACCAATCTTGGTCTGTCCAGACTATACTAAAGGTTTCAAAATATATAGTTATGCCTCTGAGCATACACTATCAGCTATTTTGGTTCAGCCCAATTCAGAAAATGCAGAATCTCCTATTTCATTCATGAGCTGCCCACTCAAAAATCACGAGTTAAAATATTCTCTTATGGAGAAACACGCATACACCGTGGTCAAGGCTGTCAAGCATTTCAGGTTTTATATCCTGAATTCTCACACTGAAGTTCTCGTACCAGATACAACAATAAAATCTATTTTGACTCAGCAAGAGTTCGGTACAAAGAGGGGTAACTGGATTGCCAAAATTCAAGAATTCGATCTGAACATCAAACCAACCAAGCTCATACGGGGACGGGGCCTTTGCCAATTGATCACCAACAACACTCCAGAGGAATTAAAAAATGAAGATCAAGATATCGAAAGCGTGCCCACAGTTCTCTTTGTCGCCACTACTGATGAGTGGTTTTCTGACATTGCTTATTTCCTAACATATGGTGAATGCCCTCCTCATCTTTCTTTTAAATAAAAATGGAATGTTAAATTAAAAACAGTTGGTTATGTTCTATGGGACCATGGTCTTTATAAGAGAAACCTAGATGGGACATTTCTTCGTTGTGTTGATAAAGCTCAACAAGAAAAACTTTTAGAATCTTTCCACAATTTGGCCTGTGGAGGACATTTCTCTGCACCAGTGACGGCACACAAGATTCTACGAGCAAGGTACTTTTGGCCTACGCTTTTTCAGGATGCTTACAAATGGGTGCGTAAGTGTGAGCTGTGTCAGCAATTCGTCAGAAAACCTAAGCTACCTACTTTGCCCCTCAGGCCAGTTGTGATCGATGAACCATTCCAGCAGTGGGGTATTGATTTCATTGGTGCAATTAACCCATCTTCAAGCGCCGGACATGATTATGTCCTCACTGCGATAGACTATTTTACTAAGTGGGTGAAGGCCAAACCAACTAAACATGCTACATCCGAAGTAGTATGCACCTTCCTCAAAGAAAATATCATCTCCAGGTTTGGGGTTCCACTAAAAATTGTGACGGATAATGCAGCCTGCTTTTCGTCACATGAAATCACTCAATTTTGTTTCCACTATGGGATTACCTTGTCTCACACTCCAGACTATTTCCCTCAGGGAAATGGACAAGCAGAATCAAGTAACAGGAACCTGGTCACCATCATCAGGAAGTTGGTGGACGACAATCAGAGAACATGGCACAAAGCTTTGTATGATGCTTTATGGGCCAACAGGATAACACCTAAAATAGCTATAGGTATGTCACCTTTCCAACTCCTATATGGACGAAATGCAGAAATCCCCATCACCCTTGAACTACCAGCACTCAGGTTAACCAGAGCAATCGAAGACTCGACCTTTGAAGGCTCAGTTGACAAGCGTATCATGTATCTGACAGAGCTGAATGAACAATGAGTTATGGTGGTAGATCGGATCAGGGAACATCAGAACCAGGTGAAGGCGCTTTTTGATAAAAAAGCTAAAGCGCGTGAGTTCCAAGTCAGAGATCAAGTCTTGTTATGGGACAAGCAGCGTGAACCAAAAGGGATGCACGGCAAATTTGACTCCCTGTGGAGGGGTCCGTTCACCATTCGGCAGCTCTGTGGCGAAGCCAGCTTTTTGTTGGAGTATAAAGATGGAACGCCGTTTACACTACCTCACATTGGGCAGCATCTAAAGCTTTTCAACCCTTGAAACTTGGATGAGTCCATTTGTAAAATATGTACAGTTCTTCTTTTTTGTCTGTCTTTCTTTCTCATTTTTTGCTCGACTCCATAGCCCAATGGCTTGGATGAAAGCACTTAGAAACTGGTTTCTGCTTCTGCTAATCTTTTCAATTGAGCAGAAGTTTCCCAACAGGAGCCAGCTGTTGTTTCTAAAACCAGCTTATCTCATTTTGGAAGCAACCCCCCCACGAAACTTGTCTGTTTCGTCTTGTCTCTCTAAGTTCATTTTTAAGACATTTCCGTAGTAGGTTTTCATCTTGATTAGATCGGGAAATGGTTACTATCCCATCGAGACCAAGTTTCCCCTTCCCCTTTTCCTTTTTCCCCTCTTTCCAAAGTTAGTCTCTTTTGTATTTTTCTTGCAAGGGCGGCGATTTTCGCCGCCCCTGCATTTTTCCTGCAAGGGCGGCGATTTTTGCCGCCCCTGCATTTTCCATGCAAGGGCGGTAATTTTTGCCGCCCCTGCACATCTCAGTTTCCATGCAAGGCATTAATGGCCCTGCGCAGCAGGTTGTTGGGGTTGGTTTTTCACCCTATATAATCCGATTTGGGCCTCATTTCTTCTCACTTCTTCCTCCTCTCCTCCTGACTCTTGCACCTGAGCGCTCCAAGGGACTTTGCGAAGTGCCAGCTCACAGATCCGACTTCATGGCACACGCATTTTCTAGCACCTTCAGCAAGCTCCTGCACGCCTGCTCCCGTCCAAACAAGATCGTCCCCCATGACGGAAGCATCTCCTTCAAAGGCAAAGACGATAAAATACAAATACCAGGGCGTCTTTCCGCTCACAACAATCACCTCGAATGTCGATGACATTCAAGACACCGAGATCGGCCACGTAGATATGGCCGAATTCCTGGGACGAACCAAAGCAACAAATCCCAGCACTGGGATAAAGAGAATTATTGAGAGCAACATCCACCTGGTGGCCGCCTTCCCAGTAGCGGCCCATCATGCAGAGTTCATCCTTCAATGTGCGCACTTCTACGACAAAGAGACTAGATCGGTCTCAGATGCCAGTGGCAGCATGATCATTCGGTTAGACCCCAAATTTATCGACAAAGTTTTTCTATGTCCACCAGCCACTGAAGTAACCCAAATTGACTTCGAGAACGCACAGAGGGAGTACGACAAAGACCCCGAGAGGGAAAAGAGGGTCATAAACCATAAGTGGTTAAAAACCCCAAGGGCCAGTCTATCCAGATGGCCAAAAAGCTTCCCCAAAAGTGACTTCATTGAAGAAGTTGGTGACTTAATCACCCTCCTCAGCAGAGTACCGGGGCTCCCGTCCTCTTCACAATTCCATGAATGGATGTATCCGTTCATTAAGATCATCCTACAAGGCAAACAGACCATCTTCTGGGGGGAACAGATCAGCAACACTATTCACGAGCAGCTGACCAGGGTACAAACCTCCTTCAAATTCTACATGACCTCGTACCTGGTCTACATAGTTGCTACCATGCGATCTTTCCTGGGTCTAACAACAGAGGGGGATAGGAAGACCACCCCGGTCTATTCATACTATCCGTAGCTGACACTTCAGGGGTCGACACATCATTTCAGGCGAGTGAATGACGCATTCTTTGCCATATTTCTATGTCTCTTCGATCCTCAACTGGAACAGAAGAGAATATCAGATGAGGCTTGGATAGTAGTGAACAGTTTTGGCTGCATATTCCTCCAGTTCTCTACATTTTCTTATCTTTGGGTGGGTTTCTATCAAGGATACCCTTATATGCTCCCTAGATTTCCTTCTGACAGGTTGGTCCTAATGGAGCTTTGCCGACAATTAGCCGTCGTGCACTCAAAACAGATGGAGCTTAAGAGACCTGGTTTCAAGTTTCCTATCCAGATTGGCAGATTTTCCATTGCTACATCGACTAAAGCCAAGGTTATGGAAATAGAGATGCAGATGGTTACCATCAAATCATTTAAAAGGCGGGAAAATTTTGATTACAGGGGAGTCAGAGAGACAATCCGAAGGAAGACTCAATTCCACGAGCCCATGATTGAGGACATCTGGGTGGATTTGAGGACCGCTGAAGAGATAAGGAAAATGGACTATTGCCGTCTCACGCTAGAGCAAATAGAGTACCTCGGGCTTGCTGAGATCCCTTTAGGGTTGATTGACGATGGGAATATCGTGAACAGTAGATATCTGATAGAGAAGGTCGTCGGTTCCCCTCTTCCTCCGATTAACTGGTCTCAAAAAGAGTTGACTTCTCTAAGGAAAAGATTTGAACCAGTATTGGCTAACACCAATAGTTGGTTGGCAGCAAATGGAATCACCCTAAAAGAGTTCATCACAGGGTCAGAGGCTGAATACCAAGCAGAGATGAAGAGAAAGGCAGAAAGCCGAACCAAAAACAAAGATGACGTCCCTTCATCTTCTAGACCTCACAAGCCTAGGATCGTCTTTGTATCCAAGAAGCCTAGGTCGGTGCAAGAGCCTGAGGCAGTAGCCGAAGGAACCAAAGAAAAAAGTCCTGGGGTACAGGCAACTCAACCAATGGGGTCAATGGATCAACCTTCAGAATGACCAGGTGTTGGGTCTCCAACCTCAACGGAACAAGTGTGGTCGATCCAGGGCTCCTCTCCTCCTCCTTAATCTCCTACGGTGCCCACTTCTCCTATCTCTCCCATCAGCGTTCCATCTTCCAGAGCCGCTTCCCCTTCCAAGGTTGTTTTTGGTGATCCACAAGATCCTTCAGAAGGTTCACCTCGCTCTTCTACATCCATTCCGAGTTTATCATCTCCATCTTTCAACCTACCACCAAGCCCTGTGCCTGATCCAGAATTAGCAGTTGGTACAGTCTCATCGGTCACTCCAACTACAACTACTGTCACCACCAGTAGCGTGGAAGCCGCTACCATGACACCGGCGGAGGCAACTATTGTTACAATAGGTACTTCTCTCCCACCTTGGATGTCTGCTTTCACACCAAAGAGAAAGAAAAGGGATATCTCCCCAGAAGAATTCGATTTCGACAAGATAGTGCCGGCCAAAACAAAAGCTCCCAAGAAGCCAAAAATCCTCTCCAAGTTGGTCGAGGAAAAGGGGCAAAAATTTCTGGAAATTGCCAAACCCCCACAGGACGCAACCCTTGAGGGTTTTGAAATGACCAGTTATTCCTTTTCTCGTGTTGAACTTGGCAAGGTTACACACGAAGGTGCGAAGAGTGATCTTCAGTCGGCAATGGACATTATGGTCCAAAAATTTGACAAGGAAAAAGAGATGAAGGATTTTTATAAAGCCAAGGCTGAGCAGTTAACGGCAGTAATCAGAAGATTCACCATCCCACCTGAAGCAGCGACTCCAGAGGCCTTTTCTGTGGATGATTCAGTCATTCAGAAAGCTGAAAAGACTTATTTGAAGGGAAAAGTAATGGAGGAATATATTGACAGAATGCACAATCAAGGAATCTCTCTGCTATCTGAGGTTGCAGAAAGAACAGGGAAAATGAAGAGGTTGAAAGCTCAGGTGGACAGTTTTGTCTCTTTTACCTCTCAGGAGATTGATGGCTTGGAGAAAGATCTTGATAGATGGAAGGAAATGAAAGATCTAAAAAAGAGTACCCTGATATCTATCGGTGTCATCCCCAACAAGGATTCATATGTTGAGATCAAGGAGGCGATGATCTTTAGGATCCAGGTACTCAAAGATCTAATTGATGATCTCAAAGTTTTTAAAGAAGCTAGTGATAAAAGTGACCTGAGCTTATTAAACAAATTAGAAGAGCTGCCCTGCGACTTGACCTCTAAGGATCATCAGTTCCTTTTAGCAGATGAAATGATTCAAAATTTCAAAGGGATGATCCAGAGGGATTTCAAAGGAGCGTCTTTCTCCATGACTTCATTAGACAGCATTCTGGATGCTCAGTTGACCTTGGAGAATTTAAAATCCAGGTTAACTGGCCACTCTAAAGCCATCACAACATTGAAAGACGCACTAATCAGATCAAGGGTCGTCTCCAAAAATGCAGTTGCACTAGACAGCGTAGGAATTCAGGCATCAATCACCATATACGATGCCCATTTGAAGAGGTCCGATAGCAAAAATTGACACTCTCCCTCTCTTCTTCTATCCTTATGCATTTCTGTTTTGTGCAGAATGTGCAATTTTGTAACATGTAATTACAAATTAAATATTTTGGAAAATATCTAAAAGTCAAAGATGAGTCATCTTTGACCAAGATATTTTTTTTTAAAATTATTTTCTGTTTTTGAGGATTTTCTCCCTATAAATAGTGGAGACCTCATTTGTAATTTCATCTTGGAAAAATAGAGAGCAAACACTCTGCTGAAATTGAAGCAACTTTTGAGACTTTGTGCTCAGATTTGTAAATCAGATTTTGTCAAATGAATGAGAAGCAAGTGATTTCAGACTTTGTGTTGAAGTTATCTGTGTCATCTAGGAAATAGTTTCTTATGTACTCTTTCCTGATAACCTCTTGTTTATCTGACTTAATAAGCAAAGTGAATGTGTTGATATTATCTAAGGGCACTTTTTGAGGGTAAAAGATAGACTTTGTGCTACTTTTACTTTTGAGATTCTTTTATCTTTGGTAGTTTCAGGTGAAGACTTTGTGCTTCACTTTACTCTACGGTTATACTTGTTCCAGATCCGTGAAGAAGCTACAGCAGACTTTGTGTTTACGTGAGCGTTCTTGTGACTTTGTTACTTTAGGTAATCTCTTGCTCTTCGTTTGATACCATTCCTGAAAGAAGAGGAGTGTTGTTAGCTTTAGATCAGGGATTTTCCTCTTTTGTCCTTCATACGTTACTTCTGAAAAAAGAGAAGTAGATGCTATTCTACCCCCCATGTGTTATTTTCTGCTTAATTATATACATACTTATAGCACGCAAATACTGATAGGGAACCTCCCCTTGATGAGAGGAGAGATTTACCTCGTCTAGATCTGGTAAAGCCACCCTCTTCGTGGTGTAAATCTCCTTTACGCTGTGGCTGATATCCCCATTTTGCCATCAGTTAGTTGATGACAAAATATTCACCCAACACACCCAAGGCTCTAATGCCCACTCAAAACAATTTGGTACAGGAATAGCCTAGTTTCTCAACCATGGGATATGGTCAAGATCAGGTAGTTTATACAAATGAAATGCCAAGTCACTACACAAATGCATAAGACAATCAGGAAGCCACCCAGTTCCCAAGATTTGAGGCTTCAGTGCAACACGGCATCGGTAGTAGTCAGACTCAGCTTGATTCTACTCTCATGAATTACCTAGAGGGTGATTTCTATGTAGTTAATTACTTAGGTAGTGTAGACAATCAGGGCAACTATGTTGCAGCCAACACAAGGTCCAAAAGGAGAAAAATGGAAGAAGCTTAAGTAGCTGCCCAAATGTCAACACCACCTTCTTCATCACATGTAAACCAAAAGGTTCCAAACTTCAGACCTCCGATTGCACCTTCAGCTCCTCAGCCTGCACCTTAGGCTGTAAGTAATCTCAAAGAAAATTTGAAAGAAGGTAAACCTTGAGTCAATGTGGTAGACCAAATGAAGAAGCTACACATGAACATCTCCTTGTGAGATTCATTATCAATACCAAGACAAAAGGACATGCTGCAAAAGGAATTACATGGGATAAATGAACAAGCTATCCCATCAAAAATTGATAATGTCTTGATGATGAATGGATAGCCTTCCACATCAGGCTAAGTTAAGAAAGAAGAAAAGGTTCCCCCTTTTAATTTTTACTTGGTCATAAGAGATTTCTTGGTGCATAATTGCATCATTGATAGTGGAGCAAGCACCTCAGTGATGCCTAAATGCATAGCAGATAAATTGGGGCTAAAATATGAAGAAATGACTAAGGGAGTCCTGCAACTGGATGGAACACCAGCAAAGACACTTGGGGTGGTAAAAGGTTTGAGCTTGACACTACATGCCTGCCTAACCTTCTCAATTCCCCATGATGTGGTAGTGGTTTATGTCCCTCCTTACTTTGCTATTTGCTTATCTAGGGATTTCACATCCAAAATAGGTGGCTACCTAGTAGCAAACTGGTCCTATCTAGTTTTTAAAACCAAGTATGGGACTAAGGTCAAGATTGAATCAGAGCCACTCCATATAGATCATCTAGAACCATACTTTATCAAGGTGGCAAATGTCATCTATGCCATTATTGACCAAGAAGAATTCCAAGTGGACCAATCTCCATTCTCTGCCCTTGAAGGAGTTACTGACCTACTCTTAGATGAATGGGGAAGTGACAGCTTTGAGTATGATCCTTACAAGTTCATAAAAGAGGTAGGCCTTAGGGTTTATTGCATACATGAAGAGGGTAATCTTGTACCAAACCCGATGAAAGTAATCCAAAAAAGCTTAGGTTTATGGTAGTTATTCTTTGATGGCTCAAGAAGTAAGTTGGGAGTTGGTGGTGGAGTGGTGCTAGTTTCTCCTTCAAAGGAGAAATACTTTTCAGCTTTTAGGTTTCAATTTTATTGCACAATAAATGTTGCAGTGTATGAATCCCTCATCCATGGTTTAGATTGGGTCAGGAAAAGAGAAATCAAAGAGCTACAAGTTTTTGGTGATAGTGAGCTGATTGTGAATCAGGTAAGGAGCCAAAATCTGACAAATAATTCTTTACTGAAGTCCTATAAACATAGGGTGTGGGACTTAGTGGAGAGTTCCCTTGCTTTCAATGTTACCTCCATTCCTAGAGAGCAAAACAAGCAAGTAGATAGGCTGTCAGCAGTTGGTGCCTAGTTTAATATCCCTAGGGAAATAGGCTGAGACCGCAGTTCATGCCACTTAAAGGTAGTAATCTAGCCCTCTATACCTAAAAACATCACTAACTGGTAGGTGTTTGACAAAAACTATCAAATATCACTCTTCTTGAAAGAAGAAGCTGAGTTCACTACTAAAAACTAGGCTAAGCTACAGCAATAGTATGGTAGCCAAATTGTTTAGCTAAAGAATAATAAACTTCCCAAAGGCTTGGTCACTCTTGAGAGTATCTTCAATGAAGATGACTAGTTGAAAAGTGATAAATAAATCATCACAATGAAGGAGGAGAACTATGAGAAGGTTGAAACATTCAAGAATAAGCTATTGGCACTTGGGAAAGTGTGCACAGACCATAAAAGGTAGGCCTTCACCTTGTTGTGCCAAGAGTTTCCTGATGTCTTCACTTGGGAATATAGCAATTTGAAGGGTTTCAACCCAAGTTTGGCCCAACATACCATTGAATTGGAGGAAGGCACCAAGCCGATCAAGCAAAAGCAAAGGCCTGTTAACCCAAAGATTGACCCTCTCATGTAGAAGGAACTCACCAAGTTGATTGAGTCTAGAATAATATTTTCAATCAAACACTCTTCTTGGCTAGCCAATCTTGTTCCTATCCAAAAAAAGAATGGGGAGATCAGATTATGTGTAGATTTTAGAGACCTCAATAGAGTCTCTTTGAAAGACCATTATCCTCTCCCAAGCATGGAGCAGATCCTTCAAATGGGGATAGGCAGTGAGCATTTCTCCCTCCTGGATGGGTATTCAGGATATAATGAGATTTTGGTGCAAGACTCTGACCAGTATAAGACAGCCTTCACTACCAAATGGGGGATGTTTTCCTATAGAAAAATTCCATTTGGACTATCCAATGCTGGTGCTTCTTTTTAGCAAGCCATAGACATGGCCTTTCAAGGCTTGATAAATAACATTGTGCTAGTGTATCTTGACGACGTGACAATATTCTCTAAGGAGGCAAGCCAACACATGAAACACCTCAGACAAATCTTTGAGAGGTGTAGAGAGTTTGGTATCTCTCTCAACCCAAAGAAATGTGTGTTCGCTATCCATGAGGGTAAAATCCTTGGCCATGTTGTTTCTAAGGAAGGCTTGACCATTGATCTAGAGAGAGTTTGCTCCATCCTGGAGCTGTCCTTGCCTAAACACAAGAAGGGCCTATAGAGCTTCTTCGGCAAAATAAATTTCATCTGGAGATTTATTCCAAATTTTTTGGAGGTATTCAAGCCATTGACCTCTATGTTGAAGAAGGATGAAAAGTTTACATGGACAGCACAAAGAAAGGACAATTTTGGAGAGATCAATTAGGCTATAGCCTAGGCTCCTACTTTGATTAGCCCTAAATTCACCAAATATTTTGACCTCTACACCTTTAGAAATGAATAGGTAATCTATGTCATGCTTACCCAAGCAAATGGTGATAACCTTGAACAACCACTTGCATTTTTTAGCCAAGGCCTAGAAGGTTTTAAGGTTAGGTATACATATGTGGAGAAGCAAGTCCTTATAGTTATATGGGGCCTGAAAAAATTTAGACATATGTTGTCCAACATTAGGATTCACCTCATGGTCCCACATCCCAGCATCAAAGATTTCTTGACCAACCATGATTTGAATGAAAAGAAGGTGGGATGGATCACTAAAGTAATGGAGTATGACATGGATGTCAAGATCACCAAGCTGGTGAGAGGAAAAGGCCTGTGTGAACACCTTGTTGCAGACCTTAGACAATAAAAAGAGGATAGTCTGTTAATTCATGATGTAGCCATAATAGAATAACCAAATGTTATGAAGGATTAGACATCAGACTTGAGGCATTTTCTTCTCACTGGTGAGTGCCTATAGGGCCTTGATAGTACCAAGAGGAGATATTTCAGACTCCAATCTCTCCCTTATGTCTTGATTGATGGAGTGTTATTTAGAAGGGATCTATCAAGAGTCTTTTTAAGGTGCATAGACCCAAGTTAGGCCAACAGGGTGATGTCTGAGTTCCCTGATGGGCCATTTGGTGGTCTCTTTGTTCTTAGGCCTACAATTGCAAGAATAATGAGAGTTGGTTATTTATAGCCCACTTTATTCAGGGACACCCATGCCTAGGTACAAAAGTGCCAGAAGTGTGCACTTTTTGATGGGAAACAATGGCTAGTTGCCATGCCTTTACAGCCTATTTAGGTGGAGTAGCCATTCATGCAATGGGGCCTTAACTTTATAGGGATGATTAACCCTCCCTTCAGTGCTAGACACAAGTGGGCCCTGACTGCCACAGACTATTTCATAAGATGGGTAGAGGCTATCGCTTTGAAGGAAGCCAACGAAAGTGTAATCCTAGATTTTTATGAAGACTTGGTGGTGAGGTTTGAGGTCCCATCTACCATCATCTCAGATAACACTTTAGCTTTTTTGGGAACTAAAATGAGTGAATGGGCATTGAGATATGGTATCTATCTTAGCACTTCATCTAATTATTACTCATAGGGGAATGGGCTGGCTGAATCCACCAATAAGAATTTGATCAGGATTATCAAGAGAACAATGGAGGAGAATCAGAGGACTTGGCATGCCAAGTTGAAAATAGCCCTATGGGTAGATAGGGTTACTCCAAAGAGAGAAATTGGTAATTCACCATACACACTCGTGTATGGAAGGGAATCTAGGCTTCTTATTTCACTTGAGTTTCCAGCCTTGGATCTTGCTCACCAGCTACAGTTAGAAGAAGGCAACAGCATGGAGGTTAGGCTATGCGAGCTGATGGAGATCCAAGAGACAAGGGACCAGGCTATGGCTTCTATGACTAGCTACCAAAAGTAGACAAAGAGACACTTCTATAATAAATATTCATCAAAAAATTTCTCTGAAGGAGACATCGTCTTGAAATGGGATGCAGATTGAGCTAAGCCTAGAAAGCACGTGAAGTTTGATGCCCTATGGAGTGGTCCATACGTCATCACTCAGTGCAAGAAGCATAATGCATTCCAACTCTCCAAGTTGGATGGTGAAGAAATGTATATCCCAATAAATGGGATACATCTTAAGAATTATCACTGAGCCCTTCTCCCATCATGTATATATTTTCCTTATTTTTCCCTATTTTCCCTAGGTGCTTTTGCACATGTTAGTATTTTTCTTAGTCTTGTGTGTGTTTTCATTTCCTTTTGGGGGTCAAACCTTTGTGATTGATTCTTGGATATCTCAAGGTGGTTGCTAACTCTTTCAAAGCTACATCTCGACTCCGTGCCCAATGGACTTTGAGGCTACTAGTTTTTAAGAATAGCAGGCATGCTTCCCTTGGGAATCACCATTTTGTTGACCATTTTGGCCCTGCAAACCACAATCAGTCTCCTTCTTGCCCTATTGTTCTAAGCTAGCTCAAATTTGGTTTTGCACAAGTCTTTATGCAAAAGGAGAAACCAGTTTAGTGGTTCGACGTCGGGGTCCAATGGCATGATCTTTCCATGAACTTTAAACTTGAACTTTGAACCATTTTTGGTTCAACGAGATGGTTCAACAAGCCAGTTCAATGAGTTGGTTTAATGAGTTGGTGCAATGATTTGGTTCAATCAGCTAGTTTAATGAGTTGGTTCGATTCAGTTGGTTCACTCTTTTGGTTCAATCAGTTAGTTCAAGTGATTTTTTTTAGTCAGTTTAGTTCAATTGGGTTGGTTCAATGGGTTGGTTCAAATGGGTTGGTTCAAGCAATAGTTTAATCAGAAAAGTTCAAAGGAGTCTTCCAAAGCTTGAAGGATAAGTACCCTCTTGGAGGGTAGTCAAGCTTGTTAAAATGGACCATTCCAGTAGGTTGTGAAAGGCACTTAGGAATCAAAAGGACCTTTGTAACTTTTCTAAAAAGCAAGTTTGGAGACTAAAGTACCCTTGCAGAGGGTAGGTGATGAGCAAAATGGACCATTTCAAAAGTCTGAATGGTATCTTTTGGCTTAAAGTTCCCTTGCAGAGGGCAGGAAAGCACTTAAAGGGAAGAAATACCAAGGCAAAGAATTCCTTCAGACTTTCTATCTGAAGGAAATTTTTGCAAGGCAAAGATAGAAGGAAAAGCAAAAGTAAAATTTCTTCAAAAAAAATGTCCGAAGGAATTCCTTCAGACATTTTGTTCGAAGAAATCTTTTCAGAGGAAAATCCCGCAATAAAAGACAAGATGAATTCTTTCAGACAAAAAGTCTGAAGGAATTCCTTCAGACTTTTGTTCGAAGGAATTCACCCAAAAGAAAAGAAGCCTGAGGGAATAAGTAAGGAATTCAAAGGGAGATATCCTTCAGACATTTTGTTTGAAGGATTTAAAGAGCAAGGCTACCAAAGGACCCTAAAAGATAGGTGCCCTTGTGGGGGACTCTCAGCTGCCTAAAGAAAGACCTTCCCTAAGCCCCGAAGGGACACCTTCCCTTTGGAAGGATTCAAAGACTAAGCTCGGTTAAAGGAAATCCAAAGGAAATAAAGCCAAAGGAATTTCCAAGGGGGTGACAAGCTCGAAGATGTCAAAATCAAGCATCATGAACTAGCTGTTGGAATCTAGACGTCAAAAGATGTCCCTAAAGATGTCAAATTAAGGGAAACAAGATAGCTGTTGGCTTTCAAATAATGACAGGCATGTGGACATAAAAATTTTAACCATGGAGTAACCATTATTTTTTAAATAAAAGGCACAAACTTGAGAGGTTTCAAAGACCTTAAGGCCAAAAGTAAGAGACAAAACCAGGAAAAGACAAAGCTGAGAAAAGACAAGAGTTAAGAATGAATTCAGTGACCTACTGATGAAAGAGCCCAAAGAGCCAAAGAAGTAGTAGAAGATAGCCCTCAAGGGCCAAAGGAGATATAAAAGACAAATTGAAGTAGAGACAAAAGAGCCAAGTACAAAAATGGACAAAACAGTCCAAGTGGCAAAGGAAGGTGTCAAATCAAGGAGTTACTCCAGCGGTTGACATAGTGCCTGCCAAGTGGTCATCAAGGGGCGCAAATAGTGAATGGTGTGACCTATTTTTCTCCACTTTGCATTGATGAGTAGACAAACTATGTAAATGCCTTGAAGGAGTGGTCTTATTTGTAGACAAATGGCGTGGCCTATGTTTTTTAAATGCCTAAAGTCAAAATTGGAGCTGACATAGCATTCTCTTTCAGCAGCTTCCTCTTCACAACGCTCTAAGCACATGAGGGCCACTTGTCAAAGGGCACCAAAGTATTTTCCAAAAGGGGCATTTTTTTTCTTCTTCTCTATATATATTATAACTTTTCATTTGAGAGGGATATCTCTCATGTTGTAAGGTGAAGCCCTGCCAATTTTCACCTAGAATCAATAGAATACATAATTTTTTACCTCTATTCTAGTTGGATATATCTCTGAGCGTGTCTGAGTGTTAAAATTATGTTCATTCATTTCTTTCTTAATTCTTTCATAGGCTTGATACCAACACACCTGGTATATACAAAGTGCCATTCCTGCAGGTGACAAGAAGAGCTATATCTAGAGCACAGAGGCAAAAGGAGGTTACTAGATAGTGTGCTTTTCCTATAGCACCTATGGTAAGTTATTTTTCTATGTTTCCATTAAAGCCTCCTTATCAAGCTCCCTACAATCTGGTCTTTTTACCAGTTAAAGTGTATGTATGTTTTCTTATGGTTCAGAGTGTGAGTGTGAGTAGATCAAACTTGTTTGGTGCATCACCCTTTTAGATTAGGTTCTATTTTTTAGTAATTCTTCTCTCTTTTCAACCCCCCCCCCCCCATTATATCTGTGTGTGTGTGTGTGTGTGTGTGTGTGTGTGTGTGTGTGTGTGTAGTAGTAACTTACTAGATTAACTTAGATGCATCAAAGGAAGCTAGCCCTTATCTAGAGACTCTCTTCTCAAATTTTCCATACCTACAGGCAAGAGAGGAGTTTCCATTTTGCTACGTGGAAGAGAGAAGCTCAGTCTTCTCTTCAGGGTGCAATCCACTGTGTCAACTAGTAGACTTTGAGGATACCTTTGCACTGATATTAATATTGGAGGCCATCATATTATTTCAAGCATATGTATGATTTAAAGGATTCAAGGTATACCAGATGGATGTCAAACCTACCTTTTTGAATGGTAATTTGGAAGAGGAAGTGTACATTGAGTAACATAAAGGGTTCTCACTATCAGATGACAAAGCCTATGTTATCAAATTGAAAAAGGATCTCTATGGTCTTTATTAAGCTCCAATATCTTGGTATGTTAGGTTGGACAAGTATCTATTAGATCAAGGATTAAAAAGAGGAGTTACATATAGTAATCTATACATCAAGACAAAAGATGACCATTAGTTGATAGTAGTTATCTATGTGGACGACATCATCTTTGGTGGAAATAATGAGAAAATAACCAAGGCCTTTGCAAAGGTGATGAATAAAGATTTTGAATGTCCATGCTAGGAGAACTATCATTATTTCTTGGGTTGTAAATAACTCAATCTAAAAAAGGTACATTCATCTCACAAGTTAAGTACATAAGAGAGATATTGAAGAAGTTTGAGATGGAAGATTTTAAGGTAGTTAGTACACCCATAATCATAGGATGTAATTTGAGTAAGGAATGTGAGTCATTAAATGTCAATCAGACATCATATAGGTCAATGATTGGAAGTTTTTTGTACACCACTGCTTCTAGACATAACATCATGAAAGCAATAGATCTTGTGGGAAGGTTTTAAGTAGATCCAAAGGAGAATCATCTACAAGAAATAAAAAGGATACTAAATTATCTTGAGGGGACTATGGAGTATGGATTATGGTATCCAAAAAGTAAGGAGTTAAATTTGATAGCCTACATAGATGCAGATTGGGAAAGAAGTATAGATGATAGGAAGAGTGATACTAGAGGAGCCTTATTCCTAGGTGGGTGCCTAGTTTCATGGATAATCAAGAAGAAACCATCAATAGCATTTCCCACTTACGAATCTAAGTACATTATATTTGTTAGGTTGTGGAGCTAAAAGCTTCAACCCTTTGCAAACTGAGGAATAGAAGGTTGCTGAGATCCAGGAGCACCGGCGTCGGTAGCAGGACCGACATCGATCGAGACCAGTGCAGAACGCCACCGGCAACGGCAGGAAGTCAGCCGACGTTGGCAGAACCAGACAAGCAGGGACCAATGTCGGTTGCCTGTGTGTTCCAGAACTGTTTGTTGCATGGACAGTTAGTTAAGTGAATGAAGAGTTTGCATGTTAAGACCAGTTAGAGTCTTGGGCTGCGAGGATAATTGTCTAAATTAAGAGTCTAAGTTATTGTTTAAGTTAGGGATCTATTTATAGACCCATTGGCATGTATTGTTTATGTATGAGATAGAAAGGAAGAGTTCCTTCTAGTTGTAAGATCAGTGAGTTTCAGGTTGTTGCAAGCTCATTAGGGATCTACATGTGAGTTTGGTCTTTGAATTGCAGGTTGCAGGTTCATGGGAGATCAGCTTGAAGTGCTATAGAGTGCTTGGTGTACCGGCAGGGTTATTACTGACTGGTTGGTGAGGTGAACACCAATTCTATGTGTGAGTTGGTTGTTGGGACCATTTTTTGTGTAGGAGAGTGTGTGAGAAGAATTACTGTACACTTGAGGTGTGGCAAACCTCTGTAAGGTGGAAGAGTGTGGCGGCTCTTTGTTGTATTCTTTTCTGTAAAGTGTTAATACAAGATAGTGTATTGTCTCTCATATTCTGTGCTATTGGTGAATTCTAGTTACTTGTGTTTCTGGTTATTTCCGCATATTTAATTGCTTATATTTGGTAATCATACTGTGCTCTTTTTGAGGAGCAAGATCTTAACAGGTGGAATCAGAATAGTGTGTTTGTTCTTGGATTTCCACACCCCTAACAACTGGTATCAGAGCTTTTGGTTGGGATACTAATAGATTGGTTTAGATCTGGGTAGTGTGTTTTGATTACAGGTTACTTACAGGTTTTCTATTTGAGTGGGAGTTAAGCAATGATAGAAAATAGTCAGCTACGAATGGAAAAGTTTAATGGCAAGAACTACCAATTATGGAGGATGCAGATTGAGGACTATCTGTATCAGAAAGATTTATACTTACCGTTGGGTAGGGTTGCTAGCAAACCCTCGAATATGAAAGATGAAGAATGGGAGGTTCTTGATCGGAAGGCTCTGGGATCTATTAGATTGAGTCTTGAATCATCTGTGATTTCCAGCTTATCACAGTGTAAGACAATGGTGGAGTTGATGAAATCTTTGGCAAATTTGTATGAAAAACCCTCGGCTTCTAATAAGGTATTTCTTATGAAGTGTTTATTTAATTTGCAAATGTTGGAAGGTGGATCTGTTCATAGCCATCTTAGTGATTTCCATGGTTTGGTAAACCAGTTAAGTTCAGTCAATATTGTATTTGATGATGAAATTAGAGCTCTCTTAATCTTGTGTTCATTACCTGAAAGTAGGGAAGGTTTGGTAATGGCAGTTTCTAATACTGTGTCTCATTCAAAAGTCTTAAAAGTGGATGATGTTGTGAGTGTGATCTTGAATGAAGAGATACGCAGGAAAAGCACAGGTGAATCATCAGGAGATGCTTTGAGTGTTGAAGGCAGAGGAAGGCCAAGAGAGAAGATAGAGCGTGGGAGATCAAGGTCGAAGACAGGGAGGAGATCCAAGTCCAAGTATGCCAGAATAACCTGCTAGAAATGTGGAAAGCAAGGGCACTTAAAGAGAGATTGCAGATCGGGTGAAGATCAGCATGAAGGACATGGAGAAGAAGTAGTTGTTGTGGATTACGTTGCACAGGATGCTCTAGTATGTTCTTTGGATAAAGTAGAATCTTGGGTTTTAGATTCTGGTGCCTCTTTTCATGCATCCCCACATAGGGAATTTTTTCATGAGTATGTCCAGGGAGACTTTGGAGAAATTTGTGTAGGGGATGGTAAGCCTTGTCAGATTGTTGGCAAAGGAAAAGTGAAGCTGAAATTGTAGACAGGTGACACATGGGTGTTAAAGGAGGTCATGCATGTCCCAGTTCTGAAGCAGAATTTGATTTTTGTTAGAAGTTTGGGTGATGAGGGTTGCACAGTAACTCTCACAGCGGACTCTTGGAAGGTTACCAAGGGTACACTTATTGTAGCTAGAGGTAAGAAAGTAGGTACGCTTTATCTATCTACTTGTATTACTGATTCTCTTTCTGGGTTATCTACTTCAGCTGTAGATTCAGAGATGTGGCTTAATAGGCTTGGTCACATAGATAAGAAGGAGATGCTTGTTCTTGAGTCAAAGAGTATGCTTTCAGATTTGGAAGGCATGGATCATGGTTTCTGTATGTAGAAGAAGAAGGTGAGGTTTCTTGAGGAATCCAATGTTAGTGACAAGAACAGGAAATCCTTGGTTTTTAAGGAGAAAGTGACGGACAGAGTTCAGCACAAGATGCAGAGGAATTCTGAGTAGAGCAAGGGTGATTTGGACAAGGGTTTGATCCAAAAGGAGCTCACGGGAAAAAGTCAGGTCTCATTAGAAAAACACAGAGACCGACGTCGATAGGAAAACTGGCGTCGGTGTCCAAACAGGGACCGACATTGGCTATGTGCAGCCCGACGTCGGTGACTCAGGGCAGACAGAGACCGGCATCGGCCAGGGGAAACTGACGTCGGCAAGGTGGCAGTCACAGGGAACCGACATCAGTCAGCTGTAGACTGAGATGTGATTGGCATCAGTCACTGAGACAAATTTTGGGTGGACAGCTAGTTGTCATGGAGTCTCAAGCACCCATATGGAGGACTGAAGGTGTAAGTAAGTTCTTAAATTCATCATTTCCCTTCTTTACACTACTTGTTTCTCACTTATGGTATAGAACCAGGAAGTTGTTGAAGAAGCAGAACAGGTAGATCCAGGAAATAGTGGGAGCTTGGCATGGATGAGGATGTGATTCCTTGGAGGAGAACCAAACAAGTGTTTTGGGTAGAGTTGCCAGTTGGAAGAAAGCACTGAGAGACGAATGGATGTTCAAGATGAAGAAGAGCGAAAATTGATACGTGAGATGGAAGATCAGGGTATATGGTCTTGTATTAGCTGCAGGGTAATGAAGGTTTGATCATTGTGTTTCTCTTTACCAGGTTGGATAATATTAGCTACATTATCCTATTTCTGTATGATGTGCTTGTTGCAGGGTTACATATACAGGTATTGCTGAACTAAAGGTAAAGCTAGTTCAGGTGTGTGTCATGGAGAATCTGGGAGCAGCAAGATTCTTTGGCATGAGTGTGTTCCAGAGACATGGAGGTCTTGTTGACTTTGTTTCAGGATGATTGTGTGAGACTAGTTAGCACGCTGATGGTAGGACAGTTCACAGAATAGGTGTCTTGATTCACATAATGAGGTTGAGTGCATGGTATGTACTAAACTTGAGTTTTCCCAAGCAGTGGGAGTTGTCACAAGTTTGGAGTCAATTCGGGAAAGTAATACTGAAGGGCAGTTTAGTGGGACTAGCAGCAGGTGCACATGCTATGCAGGGTCAAGTTCTTTCTTCTACATGGTTGTAGATGCGAATGTGGCAGGTAATTTGGATGACAGGTTTTGCACTACAGGATTTGTGGTGGTTGGTCTTCAAGAGTGATCTTGAGGAGGGATACAAAGCCAAGGGAACAAACTAGATGGAGTACAAGTATAGGTACAAGTTGCAGCTATTTATCTCCAAGTGGGAGATTGTTAGGTTGTGGAGCTAAAAGCTTCAACCCTTTGCAAACTGAGGAATAGAAGGTTGCTGAGATCTAGGAGCACTGGCATTGGTAGCAGGACCGACGTCGATCGAGACCAGTGTAGAATGCCACCGATGACAGAAGGAAGTCGGCCGACGTCGGCAGAACCAGACAAGCAGGGACCGACGTCAGTCACCTGTGTGTTCCAAAACTGTTCGTTGCACGGACAGTTAGTTAAGTGAACGAAGAGTTTGCATGTTAAGACCAGTCAGAGTCTTGGGCTACGAGGATAATTGTCTAAATTAAGAGTCTAAGTTATTGTTTAAGTTAGGGATCTATTTATAGACCCATTGGCATGTATTGTTTATGTATGAGATAGAAAGGAAGAGTTCCTTCTAGTTGTAAGATCAGTGAGTTACAGGTTGTTTCAAGCTCATTGGGGATCTACATGTGAGTTTGGTCTTTGAATTGCAGGTTGCAGGTTTATGGGAGATCAGCTTGAAGTGCTATAGAGTGCTTGGTGTACCGGTAGGGTTATTACTGACTGGTTGGTGAGGTGAACACCAATTCTGTGTGTGAGTTGGTTGTTGGGACCATTTTTTTGTGTAGGAGAGTGTGTGAGAAGAATTACTGTACACTTGAGGTGTGGCAAACCTCTGTAAGGTGGAAGAGTGTGGCGGCTCTTTGTTGTATTCTTTTCTGTAAAGTGTTAATACAAGATAGTGTATTGTCTCTCATATTCTGTGCTATTGGTGAATTCTAGTTACTTGTGTTTCTGGTTATTTCCGCATATTCAATTGCTTATATTTGGTAATCATACTGTGCTCTTTCTGAGGAGCAAGATCCTAACAGGTGGAATCAGAATAGTGTGTTTGTTCTTGGATTTCCACACCCCTAACAATATTAGATTCATGTTGAATTTAGGTCTTATAAATGAGATAGACCATAAAATACTACAAGGTGGAGTATGATGGTCCTAGCCCTATCTATTGTGATAGTACAAGTGTTACAAGTGTCTCAAAGAAACCTATCATGCACTCAAATACCAAGCACATTCCCATCAAGTGTCATTTCCTAAGAGATTAGTTAAGTGAATAAAGTGTCAAACTTGAATATGTTTCTACATAGGATCAGATTGAAAACATCTTGTCCAAACCACTTCCAAAGGTAACTTTTGAACACCTAAGATAGGAATTAGGTGTAATTCTTGCCCCTAGTAATCATTGAAGAAGTCAAAAAATTATGGGGAGATAATCATGATCATTATCTCCAATAATAGGTGATTTTTTCCAAGAAGGTGTGCATGGAGATAGGGGGAACATGTTTGTATTATGTCTCTCAAACTCATAAGTTTTGTGTGTTGAGTATTTTGGTTGCAAGGAGTGTGATCCAAGGAGTTGGAGACATCACTTTGTCATTTATGTCAAAGGGGGAGAAAGAATATAATGGGGAGATAATAACAATCAGTATACAATATTTTTTTAATCATTGATAAAGGGGGATATTATTGAGCAATATTCCTATTGTTGAAAGTTTGCAATTGATGTTGTCATTGATGTCAAAGGTTATTAAGAAAGGTGTTCATGAGGTCATTAAAGAATTTTCTTTTTTGATAGCATAATTTAGAGATATGAAATTATTTTAAGATCATGTAATACATGTGATCAATGTATAAGACCATCAATAAGTGTTTCAAGGTCAGTTGTCAAGTTTCAAATGCTTAAGAAGCCTAGTCATGATACTAGTCATAACATGAAGAGTCATAGTGAGAAGGTTTGAGCATGGTGGTTTTATGAGATGGATGAAAAGAGGAATACTATCCTATATGAGGTTTTTTTAGAATGAATATGAGGCATTGGATCACTTATGAGAGTCTCAGAGTGAGCCTACAGGGGTAGGACTTACAGACCTAGTGTGTAACTAGACCACCTCTAGACCCTATTTAGCCTAATGAGGCATCATTATCTGTTGTCAGGATATATGAAAGATTTTTTACATTTTTTTTAGAATTTTATATGTTTTGTGACCATGTTATTGAGGTGGAGAGTTCATGAAAAGAGGTTTGAAGGTCAGTTTCAAGGCCTAATATGGTTTGTAGGTCAAGGAATAAGAATGCAAAAAGAGAGATGGTGGCCAAATGAGGTATGAGATTCATATTTCAAGATAATAATGAGAATGTGAGAATTTTAAGTGGTGTGATATATTTTCCCAAGTGTGTTGACCAAGTTTAAGGTCAAATTTTTCAAGAAATGGCATAAGAAGTGGTTTAGAGGTCTCTCAAGTGTATAGAATGAAGGATACTCAACCTAAGAAGGAATTTCAAGTATTAATTGGCACATATAAACTTGAGATTTTTAGGAGAGATGGGTAAGGTTCCTATCTAAGATCTCCAGGAATTAGTTTTGGAAATGAGGGGCAATCCTTTATGAGCAATCATCAACATTAGAAATAGTGTTAACCCTCTCTAAAACCCTAACAATTACCTGATATGAAAGGTGTTCTAATGTGCTCAAAATGGATTTTTATGGTTATTTTAGTGATTGGATGTTATATTAAACTTTCCCTATCATATCTAAGTGTGATTGGTTTGATAGGTGAGTGAGTGTAACCTACAAAATAGGCCTTGTTTCTCAAAGATTTGCTATAATAGTCAGATTTGACCAAGTCAAAGTTGATAAATGGATGGAGGAAAAATATTGATACTTATATTTGATGCCCATGGTGTTTTATAATTAGGTTATATACCTTAATTTTTTTAAACCTATCATCCAAGTTGACCAGTCACTAATAGACCTAATGGTGCAAACAATGAGAAAACTAGACAGAAGTGAGAAGTTAATTAGGGATGTGTTATAATAAATTAGGCATGAATACAAGTGCATGGAGAATTTTTTAAAGAATTTTAATACATTTTCATGTTGGATATATGTTTTTGATGTTGGTATATATGATGAAAATGTTGTTCATAAGTTAACCTATCTATTTTAGATGAGACAATGAGATACAAGATCATAAGATTGGTCTGCAAGACCAATATTTCCATTTGACCATATTATATATCTATTTTATAATGGTATATTTACCTTATATTATCATATACATGCATTGTAACTCTTTTAAAGTGGTCTTACAAGTGTTGAAGTTCATTGTTTCCATGACTATGTTTTGAGGCTAGTTGGCAGTTCTGAGTGGTATACTTGCAGAGAAGGGTTTGAGTCCTTTTACCATATGTAATTAAGTCTAATGAAATTGGTGAATCTGTTTATATATTTAATTTTCTATGTAATGGTTTATTTTCATGGTTTAATATCTAATTAGTTTTTTATCTTTAATACTTCAAGACAGACTATCTAGGTATGCACAGGCCTAATTGTGAACAGTATTAATGGTGTGCTTTAAGAGGTGATTAGAGATAAAATATGTCATGGACATAAGAATATATTAGTATGGGTTTAATTTAGTGTCATGTGAAGTTTTTATACCATGTATGAATTTTGAAAGTGCTCCAAGAAGATCAAAGGGTAACGTGTGCTAATGAAGGCTTAAATTGAATTAGGTCTCCTTAAGGCCTAAAAGAGGTTTTTGGTCCTATATGATATGATCAACCTATTGTAATTTTTGATTCATATTTTTTTCATGTTTTAAGGATTATTTTATTTAAAATCTAAATGGGAAAGTGTGTATGGCTGACCAAGATGTCTATGAGGAAGAAACTTAGTATAAGAACAAGGCCTAATAGGTCTAATTAACTAGTTAGAGAATGAGTGAGTTGAAGTGGAAGATATAACACTTTTAAGAGATAAATAAGGTCATATTTCAAATCATAAGGGTGTATAAAAACTATCATGAATATATAATATGGGTATTTTAGATGACTATCAAGGTCAAATGGCCTAATATATCTTGAAGAGACCTTGTTGAGTGAAGGAGCCGAGAAGGTTGTTTGTGTAGGCTAAGAGTGTGAAGATTTGAATAAATGTTCATCATTAGTTGGTTGAGAAACAAGGTGTCTTAAAGGTGATCAAATAAATCAAGTGGTTGAGTTGGTGCTGAGTCATCTAGGGGGTTGGTGCCTCTTTGCAATTTGGTGCTTGTTAAAGCCTAGTCAAGTGGGTGTTTGGCTAGTTGGGGTTGGTGTTCCATGTGAATTTGGTGTTCAATGTGAAGTTTGTGCTTCACTAAATCTTTATTTTTGTCTATATAAATATATTCCATTTGCGGATATCAATTTTTTTTCTTCCCCTTGATATTTTCCCACTCAAATAAGTGTTTTATGTGTTATGCCCTTATCTCATGGTTCTTGATTCCATGTTCAACAGGTGTTGTGCCAAATTTAAATAATACTGTGCCATACATATTTCATACTTTATACTTTCATACTTTACTATCAAATAATTAAATACCTCATGTGACAAAGAAATATCAAATTTTGGAAACCATGTTTACACAAAACTTTTATATGTGTATATACAATGTCTTCAAAATGAGTTAGCTCCCACAACAAGTCAAATGGTTCACCAAGTGATGACTACAGGCTAAGGATCCTCACTTGATTCCTAGACTTAACATAATTAGGAATATTACTTTATAAGGAGGAATGACTTATCTAGGTGGATTAACCAATAAAGACTCCAACGTTAATGCTCAAACTATTCTCATGGCATGCATAATTATAGAGTTGATTCTATGGTTTTTGATAACTCATATGGGACTCTACCACTTGAATATAATTTAGATCACCATTTTTTCTCAACTCTTTATGCCAATGGTAGCAAATTCTTCATGAGGACTAACACTTACTTGCCAATTCTAATAATCCAGTTCCACCACTGAGTTACTGAACATTCCCTCTAATGTTAGCATTGTATCCATATTGTTAGTAATGGTAGTTGGTAATTTCATAACAAAACCATCAAGTATGATGATTCATACATGGAAATGATTCAACTTCTATAATGGCCCTCAACCTTTCAACATGGATATATATAGTTTATATAGTTTATTTTATCGATGTTCCTAGTTATCAATTATGTCACCACTTCTTTTTTTATTTAATGGGAATTTGGATAGTTGTTAGATTGATTGAGTTGTAAACTTATAATTTAAAATTTTCCACATCCGTTTATAAGAGATGATGCTAATACACATATATGATTAGAGTTGTTTTAAAGGTGCATGTTTAAGTTCTCTGATAGAACTGGGTTCAAATCCCCATCAAGTTCCACTTATTATGGTATGATGGATTGAATAAATCATATATATATATATATATATATATATATATATATATATATATATATATATATATATATATATATATATATATATGATTTCATATATGTAGTTATTATATGAAATCATTGAATTATATAGAATATTGGTATTTTTAATATATTTCAAAAATAAACATATAGTGAATTTACAATGTTGAGTAAGCATACATCTAAATCAATGAGTTCCTTTGGCTAATCAGCCACAAATAAGGGGCATATACACCATTAAAATCATCAAAGACATGATCCAGACCTTAAGTGCTTGACTCTCCATGATGAATATCTAAAAAGATTTGTATAGTAGTGGATAGATATAAGCAACCATCATCCTCACCAGTTAGACTAAATAAATTATAATATATTATTATATAATATAAAATATAACATATTATATTAATTGTAATATATAATATTTATGTTATATTAATTAAGCAATTATATATTAATGTCAAACAAACAAACATCTGTGTACATATTGTTTTACATAGGTTTTCATTATCAAAACATTTATTCAAATTCATTAGGATTTTGAGTTCATTTTTTATGGAGGTGAACAAAAAATATAATGGGGAAAAAAAATTTGATCAAAATTTGATCAAGAATTTAATGATTTAGTAGTTCAATGGCCTGATGAGATTTTGGCCTTAGTGAAATAGTTCTCAAGATCGAATCATTAATAAAATGAATGAATGAGTCAATCCATAGGTGAAGATGAAATCCCTACCTATTAAATATAAAAACTTGGTAATGTTATAATCTTTAATTGCACTGAGTCTTGATTCCTCTTATTTTTTATGAGGAATATTAAATACATGTGAGCTCATGAAAATGAGCTCTCTTTATTCAATAATATTTTCTATCTATAATCAACTTTATTGTTTTAGTCTTGCTCTCATTATTCATGTGATTGCACTTTGCATCGCAAAAGAGACTCTAGTAAGTTCAAGTTTTGAAACTAAAACAATATTACTTATGTAGTGGTACTTTTCTTTTTAATTTTAAGCTTGAGGAATGACAGGAAGGTAGGAAGATGGTGATGCACATCTCTTGGTCTCTCTTATAACACAATTTTGGATTTAGGTATTATAAGTTTGTCATACGAAAGCTTCCCATCATATTTATTTTGTGACATTTTTGGCCAATGCAATGATGATTACTTCACATTGGACTGAATTTATAATGCATTTTTAGTATATCTTGTATGTTATATGTATATTTTTCATATAGGTATGATAATTTTTATAATATATTTTTTGTATAGGTATGAGGATGGCTGTACTAATTAATTTTGAAACATTCAGTCAGAAGTTAACATTGGTCCTATCTGCTTAACCCCCAACATCTTAACAATGGTTTCTAAGATCCCACTTGACATAGGTTTGATTTCATAAAGGGGTTTAATTTAAAATGGTATTCTAAACAAATATTCTCTGAAAATAAAATGTTTGAGTGTATTAATCTAATATTTATATTTAGATAATATTATGAAATATTTAATAATAAATATATTCAAGCATGTGTAATAAATATAATAATAATTGTATAATTATAAGATTAAGAGTTTAAGAAAGAGCACATATTATTTTGATGATCTATTTTGGACTGTCACAGTTATCAAGGTTTATCTTTAACTCACTGTCCAATTCTATATTTAATTTATTTATAGTTTTATTGCTACTTTGGGTTTGAACATTTGCATCACCCTGAGGACATTTGTGTCAATGCTACTATCTAAATTTCAACATATGTGTTATATATGAAATATGTACTCTTTCATGAAACTTCTACCTGGGCCTTTTTGGGTTTTTTTAAACTTTTAGATTGTTCATTTAGATCATGTGCATAGGATCATGATACCATAATATGATTCCAAACCCTATATATTTCCATTTGACACCCTGTGACTCAATAAAAAGGGGTTAGCATGTGAGTTGAGTTAACCCTAACAACCTTGTAGTTGCTAAGTGATACTTCCATAGTGGTATACTCTAAGAAGGGCCTCACACTTTATTATAATTCTCCCTCCTAGCTCTGTGTGTGTAATAGTGATTTTGAAACTATATGCTTTTTTGCCTATTGCAACCCTTAGTACAAGTAATGCAAGTGAGATTTGACATTTTGTAATACTTCAGACTACAATGTTATGCAATTTTGTGTAAAGTTCAATTCAGTAGCTTTTGAAAATTAATATATATGATAAATTAGAAACTTACTTCGCCATAAATACTATGTCATATCTCTGTATATATAGTGATCCTTACAAATTTGAATAAAAAACCTAGTGGTGCATGAAATTTGACAACGGGACAAAACATATGGCCCCTTTACAAGTCACAAAATGATAAGAATAAAAGTAGATAATAACACAAGGATGGACACTTGTGTTAATTTTCAAACATTAACATCAACTCTAGTGTCCAACAGTGACTGCCAATGTCTAGGAACTCATAATACAAAATAGATAACAAACACACATGGATCCCTAACACAAAGTGGCTAAAGTGAAACACAATAATAAAAATATTAACAGATAATACATTGCCATAAAATTCCATGAAACCCAAGGGGCCCAAGTGAGATTATGCCACTAAGTACTCATATCTTCCTTTAAAAGGCCTATACATCTAAAAATAAGCCAAAAAGGCAATATACAACAGATCTTATACCAAATATGGGTAACTAAATTTTCCCCCATTTAATCTATTAATACATAAGGATGAAATTAAATCACTATAATTAAATGAAGTTGAATTTTGGGTGTGTAGACACACCTTTACCTCATGGTAGTTCCAATTTGACTTTTGTAGTTTCTGTCATGTGACCAAAAACTATATATATTATGCACAGTGATGTCTTCTAGAATAACATCCTCACTATGGAGGATGGAGAAATGGCAAGGGAACCTAGGGTCCCATCCAATTTATGGATAATAAAATGAATGATTCCACAAGTGGTAATGTGTGATGCATCCCAAAGATGCTTTCCTAATCAAAGAGGGTTGGGAGGTGATCATGCCCCCAACCTGGTATGATGGGAGTAGTGCAAAGTCCATTAAAATAATTTAATCTCAACCACACCACTCAAGTGTAAAAATATTCCATATAACTGATATAGCCAATCTATCTAGTCTAGTCAATCTTGTTCAAGTTAAATGGTGTAACCATACAGCCTAAAATAATAAAAGTAGTGCCAAATCCATCGAGGGTGTAGAATCTCGACTGCACTACTCAAAAGAGCTAACTACTACAAATAGATAAAGATAAAATGTGTTTAAACCTTCTTTAAAATTCATGGCTAGGAAGAATAGGCTATTCAATAGTGAGATAACATATTCCTAAAAGTAGGCCAATTAAATAATTCAATTTATTATATTCAATTTTAGTACTGCATTAAGAAAATTACTAAATATAGAAGGTGCAATGCCAAGTAGTATTTTGATTATACAATCATGAAGAATAAATAATACTTAGCTTATGTAATGAATCATAGACATATATGAGATGTAAAGGTGTAGAAACAAGTTGTCTGATGTTAATGAAATAATCATCAGGTTATGGAAATATTCTTTCTGGCTGTATGTATACATGTGTTAGCTTGTGGACACTTGCATTGATGCTACTATCTGAATCCCAAAGTGATTGTCATGTAAGGAATTTTCATTGTATTAAGATGTGATCACTTAATTATATCAAGGTTTTTTGTTTCCTTTTGTTTGATGTATATAGATCTCTCACATAGGTTATTGATGACTATTTTTAGATCAAACCCTAGCTCTCTACCCTAAGTTAGGTTTCCTTGACAAAAAAATGGGTTAATGGGCTTATGGTGTCAATATGACCTCAAATAACTCTTTGTTAATGAGTTTTTATTACATAGCCAATACTACAAGGAGGGCCTCATACTTATGAATTTATCCTCTATGTGTGGGAATGTGTGTGCACAAGGGTGAAATATACTATATGAAGATGTATGTAGTGATATAGCTTGTAATTTAAAAAATATGGATCATGGGTTATCTTTTGAGTGCTCCAAACCTATAATATGATTGTGCTTAAGCTTGATATGTAGATATAAATGAATAGGGAGGGATAGCTTAGTTGTGCAATTGATTGATTGAGTTTGAATATGTGATTTGGTTGATATTTTATAGATGAATAATAAAGATGATTTTTATGAGATATGAATATAAATAGGGTTATTTCAATTTTTAATAAATACACATCAAAACAATTATATAAAACTAACACCCTAAACCTATTCACTAGGTTTGAGCAAGACTAAACAAAAGATGAATTAAATAGAAGAAAAAGCACAAACATTTATACCTTTCTTGAAAGACTTCCTTTACTTTATAGTTCGAAGAGGTATGTGTTTGGATTCTAGAACTAGAGGTTTTTAGTGATGTCAAATTTGTATGTGGGTAACATCTCCCCTTGTATACACTTGATTTGGCTTAAGAATTGACTTGAGAATTATGAAGCTCCTTAGGTATTTTGGAAGAGTAAGTTTAGGTTGAATAAGCTTGTTTATAATGGAGAGTAGACCTTCAATTTATATACTTTTTGAATCAATGATAATCATCCATCTTGATCTCCATGCGGAGGGATAGGAATGAGTCCTCACCTTCATTATTGTTGGAGGTTGTAAATGTAAGAGGGTCTAATCAAGGAAATTAGGAGTGTATAATATATTTATAATAAAAGTACAATCATGACCTCTTTTGGAGTGTGTAAGAGGATGTAAGAAGGAGGAATGTGTAAGATAGTGTAATAACTTGCTTGCACTCCTATCCTTTCCCATTGACTTTGCTCATGTGATGTCATCAAGATGAGGCAATAAATGGATTTTTTATTTTAGATAATATAGCTTTCCAAAAAGCCATTGAATTTTGCATTAGAGAATGTTTAGTTTAATTAATTTGGTAATTAGTTAACTATTAGAGGAAAGGTGACCGTTTACAATTTTTTTAAAATTAAATGTTTATTTACTTATCCTAGAATAACATTTGTAAAGGGTTAGGTTCATTTGAGGTGCATTTGATAAAATTTATGTGAACTTACAATGCATTACCTTAGTGAGGAATGTTTTGTAACCTATTTTGAATTAAATTGGTAGTTGCACAAGTAAATTAGATCAATTGATGATTTTTAATTAAATTTTTACATGGTTATAAAAAATCATTCTGATTACAGTTTAGACATGAAAGTGGTGAAAAAAGAGTGTCTACATTTTACCCTTATTTGATAAGGGGTTTTGAGACACTAGGAAAAGTAACATCTTTTCAAATAATGAAAAAGTCATTAAGAATAAATTTTTAAAGATTAAAGAATGATTTATTGACAATCACTAAATTTATGGGCTGACTTGTTCATATTGTTGCCATAGAGGTCACTTGATAAGCCCTAAAAGATCTATGATACGAGTAGGAAATATCAAAGCACATTGTTTACTTCTAATATTTAGAAGGTTTTTCATCCATATTCAAGATTGAATCACTAGGGAAATAGAAAGTGAGTGGTTTCGTATCTAATAAGTGTGCTTAAGTAAGTTGATATGTAATTACTTTCCCCTTAATTACTTTTTGATGTACATATTAAATATCAAAATCACACCATAGCATGACCCATTTATTCATGTGACTAGTTAAATCTTCCTTGGAAAGTAACTACTTGAGTGGGTCCACTTTGGAAATAACTATGGTTTTGTTATTGAGTATATAATATTGTAGCTTATGAAATTGGAATACTATTGATAAACATGATTTTTCAATTGGTGTATAGTTATGTTCATAGGTAACTAATTTTATGCTTTAATAATATACTACTCTTTCTTTTCTTTGATCATCATGTTGAGCAAGAAGTACCCCTAAGGCATGTTCTGTTACTAAAATGAAGAGGAGTAACAAAACATGTCTATTCACTAGGTTTGAGCAATACTAAACAAAATATGAATCAAATAGAATACAAAACACAATCATCTATACCTTCCTTTAAATACTTTCTTTTCTTTCTAGTTTGAAGTGGTATGTGTTTGGATTATATAGATAGAATTTTTTGATGATGTTGAATCCGCATGCACGCAACATCTCCCCTTGTCTACTATACTTGATTTAGCTTGAGAATTGTAAATATTCTTAGGTATTTTGGTATATTAAGTTTAGGTTCAAAATTATTTTATATAATGGAGGATGGACCTTCCCTTTATAGACTTGTTAAATCAATGATGACCACCAATCTTGATCTCCAAATGGAGGGATAAGAATGAGTCCTCACCTTCATAAATGTTGAAGGTTGGAAATGTAAGAGGGCGTAAGAAGGAGGAGTGTGTAATAAGGTGTAAGAGAGTGTAATAACTTAATTTACTCCACTCATTTCCCAATTTCTTTCCCCTTGTGATGTCATCAAGATGAGCCAGTTAAAAAATATTGATTTTAGATAATAGAACTTTACAAAAAGACATGGAATTTTGCTTTAAAGAATATTTAGTTTAATTTTGAATTAAATCAATAGTGTGTGGGTAAATTAGATCAATTGATGATTTTGAATTAAATTTGTGGGTGTTTGAGTAAAATTGTTCCAAATATAGTTTAGACATGGAAATGGTGAAAATAGATTGTCTACATTTTGCCCCTTTTTGAGAAGGTATTGTGAGACACGAGGAAAAGTATTGTATTTTAAAACAATGAAAACATCGTCAAGAATAAATTTGAAAGATTGAAGAATGATGTGTTGAAAATTTCTAAATTTATAGGATAAATTATTCAAATTAATTCCCAAGAGGTTAGTTGATAAGCCCTTGATTCCCCCTCAATGGAATGATCTTAAGAATATTAAAATAGATGGGCCCTCGAAATGAGGAAAAATCATGGTCTGTAGTAGAAGAGGTCAATATAAAGAGGAATATAGGAGAAACAAGATGAAAAATGGTTAACAAAGAAGATCAAAATGATAATGGGCAGTCGGGGTAAAAATTGAAATGGCCAACTATATATTCACCTTTGGGGTGTAAAAACTATTAGTTTTTCCCCTCCCCTTTTGAAGATTTGAGTTTTGGTTTGTGCAAGATATGACAATGAAGAGTGGATTGACATCCATAACAAAGGTATGTCAACAAGTGGGTTCAAGAGCATAAGTGACCATCAAAGCATGCGAATTTGATAAGTTAGCTTCTCCTTGGTTAATTTTGGAATTTAATTGCATTTATTTCTAGGAAAATGTAGGAATTGTTGAATCTACTGATTTCAAAGGAAACTTAAATCGATAGTTTTGCCTTTAAAAATGGTGGGAATGCCACTTGAAATGGCTGAAATGCTGGTTAAAATACCAATCAAAATGATGGTTTTGTACAAAATGGTGAAAATGTAGGAGGGATCACCCAAAATGGTGAAATCATTGCTTTTGAGTGGGAAATGCCTAAATGACAAAAATGTAGAAAGAAGGGGAAATGATGCAAATTCCACCCAAAAATGTAGAAATGCCTTGAGAAATGGAAAAGTGCTAATAATGTAGTATATTTACAAACAAGGAAGAGATGAGGCCTATTTTGAGAAGAATTATTTGAATTGATCGAGGCATAAAATGATAGGATTAGTTAAAATGATGGTTTGCTAGAAGAATAGATTACACTTACTCTATATAGATGTAAGCTAGATTGATATTGATAGAGTTAGAAGTTTTTTTTGAATTATATTTGCATGAAAGACTGAATCGAGGTATTGTTCATGTGTGAGTGATGATCACATTGTTTGTGGATAGGGAAAATCTATACTGAGGAGATGTGATCATTTTTTGAGGCTATGGATTTACTATACATCATCTGCATGCCTATAATTAGAGTAGATAAAGTCTACCTCAGTGCATTGTCTAAGATTTGGCATTCAAAGACATCTAATTTCCACTTATCCATAGTCACACTAGAGGACATTTGGTGGATGTTGAAACTATCGATGAGGGGGAAATCATTATACTAGATTGGCCCTATAGGGTAAAAGGTGGTGTTAAAGGATTTTATTAGCCATAAGAATGTGTTGATGGTATATAGGATAATTGACATTGATTTGTTAGAGACACAATTATATGACTTACCATGAGAATCACCCTTGTCATCAACATAGATTGATAGAGAGGTGGTTGTGCTTATGTCTATTATTAGTGGCATTCTCTTGCCTAAAAAGAGTGGTCATTAATTCCATATGGGTCTGGGTAGGATGATCAAAGATTTGATTGACTAGACCACTATATTTGTTTGCGGACCAAATGTATAGATATCTCCAGGTAGTTTCCTATTGGGGAGGTTGAAGTATCGATGCCTCCATATTACTCTAGGTTTGAGCTTGAGATCACATTGTGATTGAGTGGCCCATAGGTCTGAGACTAGTATGGAATTTAGAGGGGCCCATGGCATTTTTATGGTTTCAAATAGGAGATGGTTGCAAAGGGCATAGAGGAGACATCTATCACTAATAGAGGGAGATAGATTATATGTGAGATGAGGACTTCATCTAGTGGCCTTGTCTATATTTATAAATTTAGTAATATCGTGATGGATGATACACTATGTTTATGACCATGATATGTTTTATTATTGGTTGATAGACACATTAGTGTGGAGTATAGGCCAAACCAGGTCCATCTCCAATTTAGTGTACAAAAAGATGTTTTAAATGGTCTAAACTTCTTTGTGCATGTGTCCAAATCTTAGTACATGATAGAAACCTATAGATATGTACCTAGATAGATAGAGATATGTAGGATTACCACAAGTTGTTTGGGATTATAGAGGGGTCCCAATAGATGTAAGAGTGATAATGACATACACATCATGGTACAACCAGGTCTGACCAATGTGATTGATAGTGCCCCTAGGGTGACCTAACACATTTGATGCCACTAAAAGTACTAAGATAGGGACAAAGTCAGGCATTGATGGATGTGGATTCAAATAATGAGGCTAGTGGTATAGGTGATATCAGTCTAGATCAAGGATAAATATTGAGATCAGAGGTGCAGATGACAAGACTACTTTGGATACATAGATGGGGATGAGGGACCTAGGCAAGGTGGGTCATTCAGGGACAACTATAGTAGGGAAAGATATAAATATGCTAAATGAGGAGATCATTGTGAGGGTGGTTGAGATAATTGGACTAAAGGCTAGAGTTAACAAGTTATAGTAGCAAGTGATGGCTAGAGATAGGCAAATAATAGTCCTATAGTTAGATATTGCCTCACTAAAGGTAGAGGTGGCTTAAATGATAGGTATTTAGGCTTAAAGATACATGGATAGGGAAAATGTGTAGAGGCTATGTAGGGAGTAAGATAAAGTGTATGATGCACTTACATATCTAGGTCTTTCATAGAATGTCCTTGAGATCTTTTGGGATAAAGATGAGGTAACCTATTATCATAACTTGTATGAGGGGTCATATTGGGAGAGGGTAGGGCACTACATTTTTAGGATTATGAGGCATAGAGAGTGACTTATAGATCTATGAGGTTTAAGACACACCACAATTCAACCTCAGGGAAATCAATACATTAGTGATGACCTCCCCTACCACCATGGCCCATAGAGTCATCACAACATATAAAGATGATAGGATAAAGCACATGTCATGAGGATAGATAGAGTTAGATTTGATTGAATTGTGATGATAACTCTTTGTATTTAATATTATTCCTTATATAAATTCTTTTGGTATATGCCATTTATTCTTGTGACATATATGACATTCATTATTTATCTTTTTTTATAAGTGTTTACTTTTCAAAGGAGTTATGAACTGGTTTGGGATACAATCGAGGGCCCAAACCCCTAAGTGATCATCTATCACATGTAGTAGACATACCAACAATGGCCATAACTAGCCTTAAAATACCAATAATGCCCACAACTGACCCAAGAATATCAATGAAAATCCACAATTAGCCTAGGAATACTAATGAAGACCACAACCAGCCTAAGAATTCCAAATGATGGCCACATCTAGCCTCAAATACCATAGTGAGATTTGAACCTAGTTGGGGCTTGAAACAACCAAACCACTTTACCAACTCATCCACATCTCATTGGTATATTCATTTTTTAACTTATTGATGTACACAAACTACATATATATATATTATATATATATATATATATATACATATATATATACATATATATACATATATACATATATATATACATATATACATATATATATATATATATATATATATATATATATATATATATATATACATATATATACATATACATATATATATATATATATATATATATATGTGATGCTCTTTTTTATTTAAAATTTTTATTGCCTCACGATGATAGAATAGATATGTGATTATAGTTTGATTAGATTTAGTTTATTAGTTACTATTCATGTTGTTATGGTTGTTGTAAAACACATATTTTCAATGATTCTATTATTTTATCGTTGTAGATATGGATGAGTAGAAAATGTGACTGATTACCATTTCTTATACAACAATTGTGGTATGTTACAGTTTGGCATGAGATATTGAGATTGAATCATGTGGGAAAATGTTATATGACTTTTAATATATGCTTTTTTATTGACATGGATGATGGGTAGCATATATATTAGTCATGTTGTTCAAATGTTTGTTTTGTGAGTAGTAGATAAGGGGATTTATTATTGTGGCATTGCCTATTTATACCACTAATACTTATTTTTCATCTTTCATTTGACATTATGCACCACAATTGTGAATAATCATGATAAGATTGGATGTCATAAGCATAATAACGTGATTTAAATGCAAATGTAAACAATTTAGGATCAAGATATAAAGAATCAATATCTAAGTGTAAAATATAATGTAATAAACCAAAGGCAAGTGAGGAAAGTAACATAAAATTAAAAACACCAACAAACAAGCAATCAAACACACACAAAAACACAATCAAAAAGTAATAAGTAGTTAATTGACCATTGGTACTATTGACGATTGAAAATGTTACGTCAAGGAATTTTCCCTTTCACCTACCATGAAGGTTGAATTAAAATAATACCAGTCTAATAGTAAAATTCCAATAGGTCACAAAAGGATCTAAAATATGTGTAAGGGGTTTTACATATTCTAGGAAATAATAAGTATTCCAAATACTTAACCATAATTATATTTTAGAAATCAATTTTCTCTTTAAATTTGAAGGAAATAGATATGAAGATATAATCAATCCTATCTGATAGAAAGGATCAATTATTAAGATAACTCTTTAAGGAAATATTTTTGTTCCTTATAAATATTTTTTATTCACTCAAATTCCTTAAAACTTCATGAAATACTTCATAAAATATTAAAATAAAATAAACACAAAGACCTGAAAGATACAAACAAAATATTACAATGAATGCCAAAGAAAGAAATTGAAATAACAACTAACATAATCACACAAGGAAATAAAACTAAATAATAATAAATAACTAAGTTAGAAACTAAACAAACCAAAGTCTTAGAATTAAACTAAACAAATTGAGGAATAAAATTAAAGTAAAACTAACAATCTAATACTTAATTAAATCTAATATAAAGTAAAACTAAAACAACTACTAATTCTATGTTAACAAATAATCTAAGCTTAAACAAAAATAATAAATAAATGAATAAATTAGAAATCATATCTAAGATCCAAACTAAAATAAATAAACTTATTAGACAAATTAACTATTTAAGAAAGATTAAGAAATCTAAGAAACATAGTGTATGCACCTAAATCCACTCGCCTTAATAATTTTATTAAACCCTCTAATTTGTCAAATAACAATAACCCTAATCAATTAATAAAAATATTAATTTCCTATAAAATATTCCCTACACCCCATAAATGTTTGTATACCCTTATAACCATTTAATTACCCCATCAACCTACTAACTAACATACTTAGGCACTAATCCACCCACTAGCCCACTTGAAAATTTAAAATTCTTATTTATTCAACTACCCCCTTGTTACCCTACCACCCTAGCCTCTCCTACATCCCTATGAATCCTAAATTTCATGCAATCCCCATCTAATCCCCCATTCCCCCATAAACTAATAAATAAACCTCTAGAACTAGAGAAGCTCCTCTAAGATTCTAGAAGTCTATAATCTAGAGGCTTTTAAATAATTTAAAAATCATTTCGACCATTTGATAAAAGCCATGCTTGGGCTATGGCCAAAACAACATGAAAAATCTATAAGATCTCATTATACTCTCATAATCAGCCATTCGAAAGCATCCTCATACTCTTGTTAATCCATTCAACTATCTAAGGAAACCATTGGAGACATTTTGAAGCTCAAAACAATCAATCCACATTCAATCAATTAGCATTTGAATTCCCTTCAAGATCTTAGAGAGAATCCATAAGGGACTATGTGATGGTAAGATTTCATTCTTAATTGACTCATTTTTTCTTTATTCCCTCCTTTTGATGTTATTATGTTATTTGGTTTAACTTACAAAATATAGTAGTGTTTTGACTCAAAAAAATAATCATACATTGGTGACCACGGTGGGAGCTTCCATTCAATTTAAGTTTCTTGATTTTTAGAAGTGTTTTGACAGCTTGAAAGACTGATTGGATGAAGAACAAGCTTTGAATTTGATCAAATTTTTACATACAGGGGAAAAGTGATTTTGCTCTACAAATCACAGTATTGTAGTCATACTTTTGTCATAATATTAATGATTTTTCACAAACTATCATTTTGACTGCTAACAATTTGATTTTTGACAGGTTTTTAACCTTTATACAATACCATAGATTCATGAAAGGTGATTTTTCTTAAAATCTGTGGTTTTGACATTTTACCTACAATTTTTTAGATTAGTTTAAATCAAACATAACTAGTTTAGCATAGACATTTGGGCTTCTAAGAGTCTATATCAATTTGTTCTATCTTACATGAGTAGAAAAGAACCAGAGAATTTCTAGTCTTAAAAGTTAGTTGGCTTGACATAAAACTTAGTTTTGTCCTTTATGATTAAAATGATGAGGGTAGTTTGCTAACACTTGATTGATTAACACATGTCTAACATTTTCTTGTCTTTGTTTTTATTGCCTATTGATATAAGTACATAAGTTCTACTTGAATTAATAGTAAAACATCTATGCATACCCTTTTTGCTATCATGTGCAAAATTGCCACTTGTGAAATAGCAATTTTGTGTAAAATAAGTGATTTTGATTAAAAATCATAAAATAACTATATTATTATATTTTATCTCTTTTAACTATTGGTAAATTTGTAACAATATCTTTTTTAGCTAATATCATTTTCACCCTTAGGCTCTTTGTATAGACTTGGATTTTTATATTGGGGTCATACATAGTTAAGTGTTTTACGTGTCAAATATAATCTTTCTTTTATATTTATACCTATAGCAATAACCTATTAAAATCTGTTGTAAATAATTTATAACACATTCATATTTTAGTCTAAGTGTTAGATTAGTAAAGTTGTCATCTTCATACAAAACTATAGATAGTGATTCATGGTATTATAGTAAGAGTCATGGTTTTGTCTAATAACTTGAAATTTTATAGAATCTATACAATCTCTATCATGGTTAGCAAGGCAGCCTACAAAACTGCATAATTATAGTTTTAATATTTCTTAAAATTTATGGTTTTTTAGTCTCTAAATATAGTTTTATGTTAAACTAACTGTGTATCTGTGTTTTTGTAGGAAAGAAGCAGTTTTGCCTATTTTCAAACTACTAATCCATTTTCTACAAGACCATATAAGGAGGAGGCAATAGAATGGTTTAATAACTTATGTTCTTTCAGGGAGAATTCCTAAATTAAGATTTTAATCTCATATTTGTATATATCTTTATATGTATTTCTTGTTTAAATTTCCTCACATAAGTAATTAATTGGATAAATTGATCTTACTTGCCCATGTGTTAACCTTTTTTATTTTAGGATAACACGTGACATGGAATTCATCCCCAAACACTTGCTTAGTCATTAGGTGTTTGTGATGTCAATTTCATGACCATGCATTTGACCAAACTCCATGTTTTGGTGGAGTGTAAATATCAGGAATAACTATTGTTAGGTTGTGGTTGACCCCATACAGGTCATCTATGAAGGAGAAGAGTTAATTCTATGAACCAAGAATTACACATCTTACATGGATTTGGACCCCACTACTTTTTCATATCTTGAGGACTCTCTTAGACACCCTTGTGTATACCTAGAATAGGACCTATCGGTCATAACAGGTGCTCTACTTCCAGAGTTAGTATCAGCTCCCAAGTGACCATTAAGTGTAAATAGGGTTGAGAGGGTTTGATAGATTCTATAATGAGTCACCAACCTACAGGATCACTCATAAATCTTTTAGATGTTTTAGGCATCAAGTTACACACCCATTTGGTTGACTAAAATTAGAGCTCATGATTGGGAATGCTTATGTGAGTGTTGTGCTAAGGTCCATATTATTTGTGAGCCAAGTCAGCCTATCCCTTATGTCAAAAACACCTAGAGACCCTTATGACATATCCCTTCTTATAATAAAAAAACAAATCATTTCATATCACTATTCAAACCTTTTGGATAATAAACCTTTGTCTTGAATCCAAAATTTAGTGGTCACTCATAACTCTCTATCCTAGTCATCACTTTAATTAACCTATCCTTAATCAAACATTTTCAATGTTTTTAACCTTATTTGGTTTAATCTAGCACCCATCATCTCATCATCCTACCTCTTCATACCTAGCACCGATCGAATCATCACCTTTCTAGTGTGAAGGGTATCTAGTTGTCTTATCCTCTTTGTCTCTTTTCTAAATTAAATCTTTATAGGGTGTTCAATTTGATAATATTTTATCACTCTAGTCTTCATATATTCAAATTTAAGTCACATCCAATCACTTCTCTTGACCACTTTTAGTCTTGGGTTTAAGACAAAAGTAATATCCAAAATCACCTTCTCTCCCATCATCCTATATCAAAGTCATACCTAATCACCATTATTACATCACCTTCACCATCTATCATGCCTATCAGAACCTATGCCCTAAGAATGTAATAAGGATCTAATCAATAAAATGACATCTTTTGGTATCTAGGTGAATGAAACTGGGATAATAATGACACACATAGTGACATGCATACCCTTAGAGAGGAAGGTTGGTTTACAAATGAATTCTTCTATAGTTATGAGGTTAGGGCTCAATTTGACCAATACATCTATGAGGACCATGATCAAATTCTCTTCCTTCGACCCAAGACTCTTATAACATCTCATCCACCCATCCACTAGACCTAACATTCTACCCCATCAAAATATTTCCAACCAAGAATAAAAAGAAGATAATCTTGTGGATCATGAACAATAACTTAATGAATAACAAGAATCCCCATAAAATAATTGTGTTGAGGTTGATAGGAGAATAACTACCTTGGGGGACCGATTAGATTAATTAACTCAACAAATTAATTCACTTGCCTCTCAATTTTGTGCTCAAAACCAAAGATATACTTCACTAAGACAACATGTTAGAAATACCAATCCCAATCACTCAAGACATAAAACAAGCCAAGCCCAATCCTCTAATGTACCCCTCATTCATTCAAGAGTGGAGGCTGATGAAGAAGAATTTTCAATAGACTGATCCTCGCACCCAAGCAATGAGATATAAATATTAAGACTTTTATACATCTCCTTCGATAATGAGTATCTTGAAAATGCCTTTCCCAACACACTTTGAGATCTAAAAATTTGTTAAATATAAAGGAAAAGGGGATCCATGAGACCACATGAAATATTTCTATGTATCATGTCATGAGGCTGCCTATGATAATGCTTACCTTCTCAGACTCTTCCCCAAAAGTCTCATGGGGCCCACATTAGAATGTTTTTTTCATTTACCTAAAAGATCCATATCTAGTTTTGGGGAGTTAATAAAAAAAATTGTGCAACACTTCTCCTTCAAAATTAAACGTGACATCTCCATCATAGATATTTATAATACTAAGCATAGAAATGGGGAAATCTTAGCCTCATTCTTAAAACATTGGACAAGCCTCACCAGTCTATTCCATTGCACAGTTCCTAAGAAAGAGTTGGCCAAAATATTCATTGACAATATCAATGTTGAACTAAAATATCAACTAAAGCTACAATGTGCCAAGTATTTTGATGAAATCATAGAAAAGGGGATTTAAATCAAAAAGGCACTCATTGAGAAAGATAAAATAAAATTATATACCCAAAATGAATAGAGTCAAAATCAAGATAATGATTTTTAGAGTAAGCCTAAGATCTTCAATAAGAATAAAAATGTTGTATGGGATGCAGTAACATATTCTAAACATGTTCAGATAGTGTATAAATATTCTCCTACTAACAATCAAAAAAATGTCTCCACTATAAGGGTACCACATGGAAAGCCAAAACCCCAAATGGAACAAAGGCCTCTAACTAGTCTTTTTTTACCTATAGAAATGGTCCTACAATAATTAATAACTACTAATATGATTACTCTACCTAAAATATGAACATTAGATGATATTAAACCATGACCAGATTGGTATTGTGAAGATGAATTATATCAAAATCATAGATTCAAGGGACATAATACTAATAAATGCATGTAGTTAAGGCATTACATCCAAGATATAATTGAGAAAGGGGATATATAAGTAGAATGGGAGAGTCCAACCAATCAATCCAAGAATTAATAGTTTGGAATATATCATGACTCCTTACCTAAGCACAATTAGAGGCAAAAGAAACCACTTAAGGACTAGGGTTAAGCCTCACTTCCAATAAAATTGATTATCATTCCATTCCATACCATAATATTAATACCATTCCACAATCCTAAAAATTAATAGGGCTATAACTGGCCATGTAGCAACTATATGGTGTTGTAATATTATAGGTCATGGATCACCTTAAAAAGACCCATCCTTCTCAACATCTCAAAAATTCAATATCTCTAAAAAAAATTTGATATCTTTTGACAAACCATATGAAATCATCTAATAGATTTATAAGAATCCATCTCAAATATCTCTTATGGATCTTCTTAAGACATCATCGGTACATTGGGAGATTCTCAATCAAGTCTTGAATGAACTCAAAGTCCCTAGAGATATTGATACAAGCTAATTTTAGGCATTGGTGGGTCATTTATCTCCTTCTCAATAGATTGATTTTAGTACACATGATATTACAGATATAGACTCACATCAGAACTATCCATTGTTCATTGAAATTTCTATTTCCAATCATAAGATCCCATGGGTATTCATAAACAGAGGGTCAGCCTTAAATTTGTGCAATCTAGACTTTCTCAATAAGTTAGGGTACTCTGAGTCTTCATTAGGGCCTACTCTAATAATGATCAAATCATATGATGATAATGAAAAGTCATCTATAGGAACTATTTATCTTCCTATAGCTATAGGACCCGCATTCCACCAAAATTTAATTTATGTAGTGGATTTTGATCTCTCATATAATTTACTTTTGGCACCCATGGATTCATGAAATGAGAGCAGTTCCTTCCACTCTCCATCAATGTTTGAAATTCCCTCATTCAAAAATGGAGGTTACCATCCTAAGGGAAATATAACACTTTCATAGATGTCAAATGGACCAATCTCATCCCACTTATCATTGCCCCATAACTTATAGTATCTTTTCATAATCCAAAAGCTATGAATCCACCCTGATGATCTAACACTGACTTTGAATGAATCCCTAGACATCACTCAAATTAAGATCAATTCTAAGGGTTGCAGAGAGTATGAATATAGAACCTTTATGTTGGAGACCTACCACTCTCTCCACATAGTTATGATTCCTCAGCCATGAGGAAAGATAATCCCATCATTTATTAGTTTGCATCCATGGCCTTTACTAGTGCAAGCATGCTATCATAAGAATACTTTGATGAACTAGATGAATCATGGCTTGTTCCTAATAATGAGGCCTTAGATTTCCATAAATAGAAGTACCCATAGCTTCAAAATATGCTTTAGAACATGAATTATAAGTGTAAAGGACTGGGAAGAGATGAACAAGATAGGCTTGAACTTATAGGGGTTCAAGAACACCCAAAACATCTTGGTTTAGGGTAGAAACCTTTAGGCATTGACCTAAACACTATCATCTTGCACAGTTCTTGAGTTCTTGAGGATTCTACCTCTGATGAAGAAGTTGAAATATGTTCCATGTATAGTCTTTACATGGATCTAGATGCCACCAATCTCTTCCATGACACCACCATCTCCACTATCAATATATCCCTCCATTATCACACACTTATAGACCAGGGTTAGAATAATGATCCTTCCTTTGATATATTCTAGAATGATGAAGCCATTATTGAATATCTAGGAGCAAGAGATTTTATGACATCAGGAGACCATAATAAAGGGTTCTCTTTCAATCCGAATGAGTCTACATATTTTAGAGAACAAAAAATGTCTCTAAATCAAATAAAAAAAGATGAATATGAAGATGAATATCTCTCTCCAAATATAAAAAACATCCAACCCACTCTTGACGAGTCATAATCCTATCCAAAATTAGATATAGAGCTCCTATATGAATTTGCTTCAGATATAGAGGTATTACCATCACCCCCAACATATTTACAAGATCATTCACCTTCTATCATTGAGGAGATTATTGAAGTAAATCTTGGCATAAATAAAATTCCTAAAATAATCAAATTGGGGGCAATTCTTACGTCTGAAGATCAATAAATTCTTATTGATCTTCTCAAAGAATATATAGATGTATTTGCATGGAGTTATTATGACATACTAGGGCTAGATCCAACCTTGGTAGTGCATTATTTAGTGATTCATTCCAATGCAAAACCTATTAAATACAAAATTTGTAAAATACATACCAAGGTGGCCCTCTTTTTCAAAGATGATTTACATAAATTATTGGAATTTAGGTTTATCTATCTAATTAATTATTCTGAGTGGATATCTAATATTGTCCCCATAGCTAAACCATAGGGAGGAATCAAAATTTCCACCAACTTTTAGGACATCAATAAAGCATGCCCCAGAGATGAATTTCCCTTACCTAATATATACATGATCATGGACTCTACTGTAGGCTATGAAATGCTATCCCTCATGGACAGATTTTTTGGATAAATTCAAATTAAAATTGCTCCCAAAGATTAGCACAAGACTACATTTATTACTCCATGGGGGAATTTATATTATCAATCAATGCCTTTTGGTATTAAAATCATGAGATCAACTTACCAAAGGGATATGTTAGTAATATTCTGTGACATGATGCATGACATTGTAGAATATTACATGGATGATATATTGGGAAAGTCAAAACTATGATAAGAACATCTTAAGGTCTTAAATAAAATATTTGAGAGGCTCAGAGAATATAAGGTTAGATTTAACCCAAAGAAATGTGTGTTTGGAGTTACCTCAGGTAAAATATTGGGGTTCATAGTCTCCATAATAAACATTGAAGTAGATCCTTCGAAAGTAAAATTTATTGTGGAAATGTCTCCTCCCAAAAATCTAAACTAGTTAAGAAGCCTTCAAGGAAAATTACAATCTATTCATCGGTTTATTTTACAATTGGTAATAAGTTTCATCCCTTCACCCATATCTTAAAGAAGGCATTATATGTTAAACAACCAGGTCAAGCTCATAGCCAAAGTTGATCCTTTCAATTATATGTTATATAAATGTACTTTAATTTCTAGAATGGCCAAGTGGATTATGTTAATAATCTAATTTGATATATATAATATGTAAATCAAAAGGCCGTCAAAAGACAAGCCATTACGGATCAACTTGAAACAACACCTATTACAGATACCAAGCCTCTCATCATGACCTTTCCAGATGAGTCTATATTGACTACTTTGAAATCAAAAAGATGGAAGTTATATTTTGATGGATCTTTCACCATGTATGGATTAGAAGTGGGAATCCTTTTGGTAACCCCACAAGATGACTTAATCCCTAAATCTTTTGAACTTACTTTCCTATGTACAAACAATATTGTTGAATATGAGACCTTAATTTTTGGTCTTCAACTTTCCATTCAATGGAATATCTAGCATATACAAGCATTTGGTTATTCTTAGTTGATTATAAAATAGGTGAATGAGGAGTTCTAGCCAAAATCATATCAAACAATGAAAAATCTTTCCAAAATCAAGAAGTAAAATATTTATGTAATTGTTATCACATTTAGTAACATTTATCCACACCCTATTATCCCCAAGGTAATGGACAAGAAAAATCAACTAAGAAAATGCTTCTTAAAATTATCAAGAAATATGTCAATGATGTGGGTATAAATTATCACTTACAATTATATCTCGCTCTTTGGTCTTACAAAACCAATGTTCAAACACCTATTAGGGCTACTCTATATTCTCTAGTCTATGACACAAAATAAATCTTACATGTTGATGTTGGCCTCCCCTATTTATGAATCTCTTTATGGGGCATGATTAATTATCATAAATCTAGACAGGAATGACTACAAAATCTTGAGCTATTAGATGAAAAACATAAAAATGCTTTGAATCATCTTAGAGAATACCTAAATAAACTCAAGGACAAATACCACAAGAAGATCCAGTCCCTATATTTCAAAATTGGTGACCTTGTCCTAAAGGAAAATTAAAAAAATACCAATGCAGAGTGTGAAAAGAAAGGTAAATTTGAAGGAAATTAGTTTGGGGCCTATATCATTATTGTAAAAATAGGATCAATAGCATATATTATTGCTACACTAGATGGAGATGAGCTTGATGAGCCCATAAATTTCATTTATCTAAAACATTTTTATACTTGAAAGGATCTAAATAACCTCCATATATGAGTCCCCACTTTTGGGGAAACATCTATCACCACTCTACTTCCCTCATATTTTCATTCCACTCCATCATTTCCTTATGACCATGGTCCTAATAGTGGGTATATAATATATACTTGGGGAAAATCAGGAGATATGAGTTTCAAACTAGGGCAAATTATTGATGACCATTTAAGGGGAATATTTTTTAAGGAGACCTCCAGAATGTCTAACTTTACTTTCAAATATATACTCATCCTATTTTGGACATCCTAATACATATCCCAATCACATCCTCTTCAACAACTCTTCTTCTTATCATCCTCAATTACATCCAATCTTATTTGTCCAAATCCACCCCTAAGATTAAATCCACATATCCATATTGTAAATAATCATTTCCTTAAGTTATCTTTTATAGAAATTACATATCCATATAAAATCAAAATCTTTCTCATGATCCTCTTATCTTCTTAAGTAGTGTATTTTGTACATGTCTTGCCATATCCTTTTATGCATATGTGTATGTGTGTTATTACATGTGTGTCAAGTGTGTTAAAAATCATTAAGTCTTATAACTATTTTGTCATCTTGTTATCTTGTCTTTTAAATTTTTTTTCTTTTATGGAAAAAGAGAACAAAGATGGCCTTAAGTGACTACCCAAAATAAAAATTGGGAAAAGTCACTAAAACAGAGTTCCCATACAATGTGAACCCAATTTACCCTTGAATATTATCATGTCATTGGTAAACTTACACTCACACATGTAATAGTAAATTGGATTGCTACATCCCCCAAATCATTCCATTATCTCATCTAACAATCCTAGCCTACTACCTAGAACCCACCCATCTCCTTGGTGTAGGAGGATTTTAGCCAACATTAGTTTTTGAGACACGAGATTAACATAATGGATTATTTACTAGCACATTATTAACAAACATTATATGCCATCACATTATAAACATAAAACATAATCATTGAACATCAATAATAAAACCATGTTCATCATTACATCTCATCTAACACAATGAATCCATACATCTCATATAATTACAACACCACAAAAATAACATTATATACAATCCATAATAATAGACATCATCCAAACCATAATAGTCATCTATATCATCTACACATATACATCATCATCATTATCTCATCTGTAAATACGCATCATCATAAAAATAATGATATCCTATCACATCATATCTATAAATCACGTCCATGATACATATATCTATACCTAACAATCACATAAAGATCATAACATAATCACACAAACATAACATCATATATCATAAAATCATAATCACATATATCAACAGTCGATAATGTCCATCAGAGTCCATGTCAAAATATATAAATGCATAAATGGGCCCCATGGGCATCAATGTGATACAATACATACAATTCCATAATATAACACATGTCTCACAAATAATACATCCCAAATCACTATTGTACAAGTTATCCCCTATTAGGCTAGTGTATAGACTGGGAGGAACTAGCTCTGAATGTCACCACATATTGACTTGCTAGCACTACTACCTCATACAAATCTATGTAAGACTAGGCCTCTCACATTAGCTAACTGATCTACCTCATATTCATCCCCATAAATGTATCCTCTAGTGTTGTATCACCTTCCTCCTTGGCCTTCTTGTCCACCTATAACTATACCTCCTTCTCTCTCAACCTCAACTAAAGCTATCCAATATGCCTTGGTAATGAGGTTACATGTGGGTCTTGACTCAAGATCTATATTTGAATTATACATATATACCCCTATAAGGATTTTACCTCTCCCATCAACCCTAACACATGTCCATGTATTCCATCTATCTATCTATCTATTTATCTATATCTCTCTATAATTTGTCTCTATAAATCCACAACCACCATATCCTACTTAGTTGTAATCCTTGAAACTGTTGTAGCTCGACCTTCTATCTCTCTCCTCAATCTATCCAAGAGTGCCCATTCATCCTCGCTCAAAGGTGGCCTAGACATTCTTACCTCATCTACACTTAATCCCCCTACTCTTTTGGTCTCCCCCTCCACCCTAGTCCTTAGCTACAATATGGTCTCCACCTCGAGCCCCTAGTCTCCCCTATCAATATCCATCACATTTTCCCCACTCTATGCATCTTACTGGCCCTATGTGTGGGGCTGATGTTTCTAATCTCATATCCTACCAAATTGAACACATTCCTATACCAATATTTTCAAAACTCCCCTCCTCACTTTAGTTGGTCATCTAAGTAGTCTACAATTCCATCTCTGAGCCCACTAAGTTGTGTATGCTATAGTCACTCCTATATCTAGAATATGAGTCTAAAAATAGCATATAATAGGGGTAATGCTCTTGTAATTAGCTCTAGATATTTCCCTTTCTACTAATTTCCCCCACTAAGGCCCATACCTATCACTATGAGTAAACAAATGCTCCTCTCTAGGCACATCCTACTATCTTCCAAACTAACGCTACACATGATCAGGTCTATATCTCTCAATAATATAATCACGGTATCCACTTAGATATCACTCAATGAGCATGAATCATGTGATGTATACATCCTTAGCCCATCCTTATTAGACCTATCTATATAGCATCTAGGTGATCTACTCTACTCATAAACTATCAAAGGCCTATCTATAAAATCATATCTCACTAGCATTGGATCTATGCACTCCAAAAATGATATACCATCCAAATAATGTAGTCTAGTCAAGCTCCTTATATGTGTAAGACCCAATGGTATCTATATCATGATATGCTCCCAAATCCATATATTTAATAATATAGAGGTACCTAAGATCCTTACTCCTTTGTATGCTTCCATATGAAGCTCTTTGTATAAGTGGGCCAGCTCTATGAGACCCTAAACAAAAATTTGATAATCATGGACCATTTCTGACACCACATCCCCTAATCCCAAGTGGAACCATTGACTACTCTTGACTAGAAAGAGTATGTCAATAACAAGATACATCACCATGAGAGTCAATCTGATAATATTACCCTCCCTTAGATCCCTATCAATATCCGCCTACAAGTCATGAACTCTAATTTTTAATCTACTAGCCAATCTCTAAACAATCACACTCAGGGTATATGATCACCAGTATATCTTGTGGCCTCTCATTGATAATTAAAAAATGTGTAGTATGTCCTCAAGATTAACTATCATTTTACCTGTCACAAAATTAAATGTTATGGTCTTCAAATGCCATCTCTTAACCAGGGTTGTGATCAATTCCCTATCAATCCTTACTATAGGCATCATTGCAATATAGTATAGGCCTACCATATCTAACACTTCATACTCTATTAGTGTCAATAGATGCATCATATGAAGCACCACTGGATGTCATAGTTAGGAATCCAACACACCTAAATCCTCATGCACTAACACACATCATATCAAATCATGATAATATAATCACACCTATTCAACCTATTTTATCCTATCTACTGATTATTTAAACCCTTAATTTACCCATTTAGCCTAAAGTCTTAATCTAACCACCACCTAATTTCTAACCACTCTATCCTACCTACCTAATTATCTATTTAACCCACTTTTCCTAATTTCCCACTATCTATCCCTCTCATCCTTTGCCTAACGCACCTAGTTGGAGGGGTTCTTGGTGTCTTTTAGCTTCTCTTTCTCATCTTCATCTGACTCTTCAAAATCTTCTTCTTCAATGATTTTAGGAGTGTCCACTAGATCACTGGCTCTTTGTGCTACATCTTCATCTATCCTGACACTTACACTTTTAACAATATTCTTGTTTCTTTTGTTATAAAATTTATAAGCTTTAATTTTGCAAAAATATCCAAGAAATACACCTTCATCTGTTCTAGATTCAAACTTACCCAATTTATCATTGATTCTCTTTATGTAGAATTTGCTACCAAAAACTCTAAAATAATCAATTATGGATGGTTTGTCTTTTCATAGCTCATAGGGAGTCTTGTCACTATTGACTCTTAACAACACTCTATTCTAGATGTGTACTATTGTACCTACTATCTCTCTCCAATATTTACCTAGTATCTTGAATTCATTTAGCATTGTCCTCACCATCCCCTGAATTGTTCTATTTTTTTCTCAATTACTCCAATTTATTGAGTTACAGTTGTTGAATAATGTCTCTTTATCCCATGGTCTTCACAATACTCAATAAACTCATTTGACATGAATTATCCTCCTCGATTTTATCTTAGGCACTTAATCTTCAAATCAATTTCATTCTCAACAAAAGCTTTGAATGCTCTAAATTGCCTGAAAGCTTCTAATTTTTTATTCAAAAAAATCACCCAATTCATACATGTAAAATCATCAATAAGTAACATGAAATATTTCTCACCTTGAGTACTTTGAGTTCTCATAGGTCCACACAAATTAGTGTGATCAAGCACTAACATCTGAGTGGTTAAGTATTCTTTTGTTTTGAACCATCTTCTAATCTACTTTCCATGCTAACATGGTTCACAAAATGTGTTGGAGGGATTTTTAATCTTTGGAATATCTCTAACTAATTTCTTATTGTTGATGTTGATAATATTGTCAAAATTCATGTGTCATAGTCTCCTGTGCCATACCCAACTTTTTTCAAATTGACCCAAACAACATTTTTGACCTTTGATATCTAATAACATATAAAAATTGTTGCCTATTCTCTAAGCATCTACAGTCAACACATCTGAATCTTTTATCCTAATTTTATAACCTTGTACATAAAACTTTAGTGTGTTTCCTTGATCACACATTTGACTTACACTCAAAATATTATGCTTAAGACCTTTTACATACAGAATATTTTCAGTCTTAGTCTACCATTAGCCAAACTTAGTAAACCTTTTTTGGTAATTTTGACAGTAGTATTGTCTCCAAATTTCACTATGCCACCATTGATCTTTTTTAGGATTATGAACTTGATCTTGTATCCTATCATGTGCCTCGACCATCCACTATCAACGAACCATGGATTTTGTTCATTTCTTTCATGCAAAGTTGTCTGGACCAACATAGACTTTTTAGGTTGTTTCTTCTAGCATAAACCTATCTAAACTTTCTTCTCGATGAATGGAGCCTTGAAACTTTGGTCTTTCTTGACTGACTCAAACACGCTTCTACAGTATTGGGATATGTGTCCAAAGTTATTTTACTTGTAACATCTTATGGCCTCTTCATTAAATCCTGATAGAGGAACAAAAGAGTTTTGGCTTCTTCTTGACTCTGCATGAGTTTCCTTCTCCTTGTTTCTAAAATTGTTAGCCCTTTTTTGACATTCTATTTTCTTATGACCATATCCATTATAATAAAAATAGTAACCATAAAAATAGAACTTGTTTGTGTATCTTTGATCTGATTACATTTTGTAGCTCTTTTCTTTCCATCCTTCTTTGTTTGATATGTATTATATATTCTTAACTTCTTCCTTTTTCATTTCCTCTTTTGTAAGAGATTTATCATAACCCTTTCCATTTTCTATGTTAACCATGTTTGTGAAAGTAGTGGCCTCCCCTTTCTCTTTTTTAAATCTGATACCTATCTTGTCTGATATTAATCTTTGACTTTCTAATATCCTATTAAAATATTAGTTCTATTCTCAAATTTTGAATCATTGGCTACTCTATCATTTACTATTTTATTTGTTTTCTCAAGATCTAATTTCAAAGAGGTAATTTCAACAACATATCTTTCACATTCTTCACTTACTTTTTGTAAATAAGTTGTTAGATATTCTTCAATCTTTTTAGCTTCTTCAATGTGTGCTTGTAGATCTTCAATTATTTATTTTGACTCCTTTTCATTTTTCTCTATTTGGTACTTCAATCTATGATTCTTCTTCTCAAGAGATTGTAATTCTTCTAAGGCATAAATGAGTTCTCCTTCAAGATTCACTTTAGCTTCATTTTATTCTTTTTTTATCATCTGTACTTTTACTTGTAGAGACATCTTCATGTATGGTCATGAATAGAATCTTTTCTTCATCTGAATCACTAACTCCACTGTGTTCGACTAAGCTAGGATCTTTAGAGTATAAAATCTTCTTCTTCAATTCCTTCTTGATTTTGCCTTTGAAATTCTTAATTTATGTAGACTTTTCTTTTTCATTGTCACTATTACTCTTATTTGGGCACTTGGCTGCAAAATGTCTAATCTTTCCATAATTAAAATATTTAAAAGGTAATTTTCCTTGATATTTACCTGTGTCATTTTTTGGCTTGTGGATGAATAGAGCTTCATTTTCATCTTCATCATCGCTAGAGTTGTCACTTGATTCTTAAATCTTAGCCTTGTCTTTCTTTGATGTCTTGAAACTAGCTTCCCTCATTGAGGGTTTTTCTTGTTCGGTCCACATCTCATATGCCATAATAATACCATGTAATTCATCCATCTTTAGCTTGGCTAGATCCTTCATCTCCTTAGTTTCTTTACAAATCTCATTTGCATCTAATAATCTCATTGGTAGAGATCTCAAAACCTCTTTATACCACTGCTAATTCTTCTAACTTTTCTCCAAGGCCTTAGAATATGATCTAACTATTTGACATCAACCTCATGTAAAAGATAACTCGTTATATTTTTTTCCACTTCCATTTTCAAACTCTCAAACTATCTTTTGAAAGTCTGGAGCAATTAGCTTGTTGAACCTTTCCTAATCAAAATACCTTTGTAAATATTTTCAAGCTTTACCTAAGCACCAACCCCTTCTCATGAGCAGATTTGTATTGCATAACTTTAACAAATTTTGAATTCACTATAAACCACATAAAATAGAGCTTTCCAAATGAGCATTTAAAGCTTTGAATAATCATTATTTTAAATGCATCCTTTTCTTACTTTTTTATTCCTCAAAGTGTCTATTGGAGTGGTGCATATCCCTCTTTGTCTTTAGTGACTCTTTGACTTCTTCAAGGTCCCTCTTTTGACTATGAATCTTCATTCCTCTTTACAATTATCTTGCCAAATGCTTCCTTGAATTCTTCCAAGAGACATCAATCATAATGTCCTTGAATGAGTTATCCCATCAAATTAATCATCAGGCTAGAAGAAGAGATTCATGAAATGATAAAAAATGATATCATAGAAGAACTAATGGAGTAGGAAACAATTATATTTAAACAATTTAAATAAGTCCTTGAATGAGTGATCCCATCAAATTAATCATCAAGTAAAGTTTTTGTGGTTGAGTCCCCTAAGTTTCAAGTAAACTCAGTCATTCATGTATTTGAGGGTAAAATTAACATAGATGTAGTAGATAAATTTTTGACCAGTTAGAATATATTTTTTCCATGAATGACTTTTTTGACAAAGAAAAGATTAAGAGTGCACTTCTTAAAGTATATTCACCCATCAAGAAGTGGTGGCAAGAACATTCTTTATAGGATAAATACAAGATAAAATATGATCCTAAATTAATCTTGGATAACTTCGTATAATCCCTAAAAGGTGAATAATATCCCAAAGATATCTATGATGATCACTATGTTGACAATTGTTCTTATTGTTGAAAGTTTGAAATTTATGTTATTATTGATGTCAAAGGTTCTTAAGAAAGGTGTTTATGAGGTCACTAAAGAATGTTCTTATTTTATAGAATCATTGATAGGTGTGAAATTGTCTAAGGAGCATGTAATACATGTGATCAAGGTATAATATCATCAATAATTTTTTCAAGGTTAATTATCAAGTTTCAAGTGCTTGACAAGCCTAGTCATGACACTAGTCATAGTGAGAATGTTTGAGCATGGTGGTTTGATGAGATGAATGCACATAGGTGTAAGAGGTTGTATGAAGTTTTTTTATCATGAATTTTAGGCATTGTATCACTCATGAGAGTCTCAAAGTAAGCCTAAAAGGGTAGGACCTACAGACCTTTTATGTAACTAGACCACCTCTAGACCTTGCTTGGCCTAATGAGGCACATGATCAGTTGTCAAGACATATGAAGGATGTTTGACATTTTTTGAGAATTTGATATGTTATGGGATAATTTAAGTGAGGTGGAGAGTGCATGAAAATAGGCTTGAAGGTTAATTTCAAGGCCTGATGTGGTTTGCAGGTTAAGGACTAAGCAAGCAAAGAGAGAGATGGTGGCCAAATGAGGTATGAGATTCAGATTTCATGATAAGAATGATAATGTGAGATTTTTTAGTGGTTTTATATATTTTCATAGGTGTTTTGACCAATTTTGAGGTCAAATGTTTCAAAAAAAGGCATGAAAAGTGGTTTAGAGGTCTCTCTAGTGCACAAAATGAAGGGTTCTCAACTCGAGAAGGACTTTCAAGTGTTCATTGGCAGGTGTAACCTATGAATGGGAACATAACCTATTGATTAAATATGGGTAAGTTTAATAGATAATATCTCTAAGAACTATTTTTAGAAATGAGGGGCATTCTCTTATGAACAATCGTTGACACCAAAAATAGTGTTAACCCTCTCTAAAACACTAAAAATGAACTAATATGAAATAAGTTGTTCTAAAGTGATTATAATGGATTGGTATGTATATTTTAGTGATTATATGTTGTATTAAACTCTCCCAGGCATCTCCATGTGTTATTTTTTTGATAGGTGAGTGATTAAAACCTATAAGAATGACCTTATTTCACAGATATTTATTGTAACAGTCAGAGATGACCAAGTCAATGTTGATAAATGGATTGAGGAAAAATATTGAAAATTATATTTTATTTCCATGTTGGTTTATAATTATTTTATATACCTTAGGTTTTCTAAACTATTCATCCACGTTGACCAGTCACTAATAGACCTAATGGTGCAAACAATGAGAAAACCAGGCAAAAGTGAGAAGTTGATTAGGGATGTGTTATCATAGATTATGGATGAATATAAGTACATGGATTAGTTTTTAAATAATTAAAGACATTTTATTTTTGGATATATTTTTTTGAGGTCAGCGGATATGATTAAAATGTTGCTCATAAGTTAACCTGTCTAGTTTAAATGAGACAGTGAGATATAAGATCATGAAATTGGTTTAAAAGACCAATATTACCATTTAACCATATTATCTATATGATAATGGTATAATGTACTCATAATATCATATGAATTCATTAAAATTATCTTAAATTGGTCCTATAGGTGTTTAAGGTCATTGTTTCCATGACTTTGTTTTGAGGCTAGTTGGTAATTCTGAGTGGGCTACTTGCAAAGAAGGGTTTGAGTCCTTTTGCCCTATGTAATTAAGTATAATTCACTTGGGGAAGTTTAAATTTATTTAAGTTTTATATTTATATTTTTTATTTCCATGTTTTTTTAGCTAATTGGTGTTTTATCTTAATATTTCAAGATAGACTTTCTAGGTATGCACATGCCTAATTGTGAACATTGCGAATGGCATGCTTTAAGTGGTGATTAGAGATAAAAGATGTCACTGACATAAGAGGATATTAGGATTTTTATATTTGAGTGGAATGATAATTTTTCCTTCTATTTATGAGTTTTAAAAGTGCTTCCAGAAGATCAAAGGGTAATGTGTGCTAATGAAGTCCTAATTGATTTAAGTCTCCTTGAAGCCTAAAAGAGGTTTTTGGTCTTATATGCTATGACCAACCTATTATAATATTTTATTCATGTTTTTTTCATTTCATAAGGACTATTTTATTAAAAATATAAATTTAAAAGTGTTTGTGGCTAACCAAGAGGTGTATGATCAAGAACCTAGTATAAGAACAAGGCCTAATAAACCTAATTGACTAGTTAGAGAATGAGTGAGTTGAAGCATAAGATATAACACTTTGAATAGATAAATAAGGTCATATAAAACATCATAAAGGTTTAGATAAACTATAATTAATATCTAATAAGGGTATTTTAGATTAATATCAAGGTCAAATGACCTAATCTATCTTGAAGAGACCTAGTTGAGCGAAGGAGCCTAAAAGGCAGTTTGAGTAGGCTAAGAGTGTGAAGAGATGAAGAAGTGGTGATCATCAATTTTTTGAGAAACTATGTTTCTTAAATGTGATAAAAAAAATTAAGTGTCTGAGTTGTTATTGATTCATCTAGGGGGTAGGTTCCTTCTTGTAATTTGGTGATTGTTAAAGCCTAGTCAAGTGGGTGCTTGGATAGTTGGGGTTGGTGCTCTATGTGAAGTTGGTGATTAAATAAATATTGATGTTATATTATAATAATTTATTCCATTTATAGATGTAAATGGTTTTTCTTCCCATTTAGGGTTTCCCACTCAAATAAGTGTTCTATGTATTGCTAAATTCACTATATTGCTTTGATAGTTCATGAATGATAAAGTAAAGTTGTAAATTTTTTTGAAGAATAATTCACCTCCCTCTCTTAGTCATTATAATTAAAAAAATTGGTATCATTTATTGGTCCTTTGAATATAATTATAACATCTTGAAGGTTATTTTAAGAAGCACAAGATGTCTTATAATCAATAGGAAGAAGACAACATGTATGATGAATAAGTCTACTATGATAGTGAAGAAGGAGAAGTTGAATTAAACCTTAAATCTAAGATCATGAGAGCCCTTGATGATTTGAAGTATCAAAATAAGATTATACATGATATCAATAGTCAATTATAAGATATCAACATAAGTTTTGAGTCAAAGTAAGTTGAATATGACTAGTTGAAGACAAAGCTAAATTCCTTGAAGGTTGAGCATGAGCATCTCATAGACAAAATGAGAAAGTTTGAGAGAGAGCATTAGAATTCAGAATAAGTCAAGAGTACCAACATGAAAAAATCAATAGAGCATCCCAATGCACTAAAAAAAAGTCATCATGGGACCATGGGAAAAGGAGAGATCAATCAAGAAGTAAGTACAAAAATGATGTTTGTTACATCTATCACAACATAGGACACATTTCAAGATTATATTGTATTAGAGTTAGAATTCCCTCAAGATTCAAGAAGCCATATGAATCTCATAGAATTCATGAGAAGGATCAAAAAATGGTTTGGAATCCAAATCAAGTTAGGATAGATCATAGTGAGCTCAAAAATCAAGATGGACTATTTGCCAAGAAAGAACAAAAGACCAAAGAGGATTGATGAGCTCAGAATATAGCTCATTCTAACACAAGAACTCTTTTGAATCATCTCAAATAGGATACTTTCTTATGAAAATCATAGGTTGTTAAGTAACTGTTATATGGAAAATAGGTATTTATTTTGTTTATGATTAACCAAAGACTAAACTTGCACTTTGCCATTAACGTCTAACACAATTGCATGTTTTATTGATTGTTTGATTAAAAGGAATGCTCAAAGATAGGTGATTCTAGTAGCATATAAAGGAATTTAGATTCCGATTTCCATTTGACAAAGTTTCAGACTCGCAGGCAATGTCATCCCTTGGAAAGAACAAATCTATGGACTCTACAGGCTCAAATCTATGGACTCCATAGGTTCAAAACTACAGACTCCATAGGCTCAAATCTATAGAATCTACAAGCTCAACTCTATAAACTCCATAGGCTCAAAACTACAGATTCTGTAGGCTCAAAACTATGGACTCTGTAGGCTCAAATCTATAGACTCCACAGGGTGGAATCTATGAACTGTACAGGTCACTTCTTCCTAGTTTGCAGGGTCAACTCTAAGGACTCAATGGAAATAAGGAGTTGAATGAGCCAGCTGGAAAATAAATAAAAGGAGAAGAATAATTCCAGCTGGTGTTTGCCAAGAAGATCGACTGTTTGCTATTTTGAAGGATTTTTTCATAGCATTTTAACACATCTAGATTCTAGTTCTATTATAAATTGATACTCCTATTTTCTCATATAATTGGATTTCTAAGAAATCCAATCTTCTATATTTAGATGATCAGATTAACTAGAAATCCCTATTTTATGGCATATCTATTCTAAGTTAGTTGTATCGACATATAATGAAGAACATGTTACATTCAAAAAAATAATAGATAATAGAGAATAGAGAAGACAGTTTTAAGAAGGCGTGTTATAGAATACAGTCTAGCTATAATTGTTTATATGAATTATTATTAAGGTTGATTAAGTTCTATTCTTGAATCTGAAAGGAGCAAGGGCCCACTCTGCTTAGACTCAGGAATTGCTATAGGTATTTAGGTAATCTTATGTTAATTCTTGAATTTAAGTTAATTGAGTATTTTGGTAATAATTGAATTTCTTTAATATAATTAGATTTAGAAAGCATAAATTATTCCTTTATTCAAAGCATTTCTTTTCCATCAAGTGTGTATTTCTTTTCCAGCAAGTTTGTATTTCTTTTCCAGCAAGTGTGTATTTCTTTTCTAGCAATTGTGTGATTTATTTTTTTTAGCAAAGTGTATCATTTCCTTTTCAGTAAATAAGTGGCTTGTCAAGTTATTTTGTTTGTTTCTAGCAAGAGTAAATTCATTAGTTCTACGAACATTTATAGATAAGAATAGATTAGAACCAGCCCAACACCCCCACATAGTATACATCTAGATCTATTATCCTAAGCCTTACTACAAATAGCTTCAGACGCCAAACCTGGTTGATAAGACATCAATCTGAGCATTGATTAAATGAGAGTTATAATGATAGCTCATCATTTTTGGTGCCATTTCTGGGGATCACGATGTTAGTAAGGTAACCATTATTGGTCTAGAGCAAAAGAAAAAATATATAGAAAACCTACAAAAAATCCAAAAATATTCAAGTTGATGAACCATCCTAGAGATTCTGAAGGATGATTCATTCCAAAACCTCCACCAAAACCACAGGTTGAGACTCCTTCAACATCTTCACATAGTAAATCAGAAAACATAAGTGAAACTCATCTACAGGGATCTCCAGAAATAAGGATAGAAACCATGATACTGCCACAAGCAAGCCCAATTGGACAAATTCCTAAAGATCAATCTCTCATAGGAAGACATCATTGAGGAATTGCCAAAGATTTGGAAGAAGCATTTCAAATATCCATAGATGAGGAAGATTATGAAAACCTTAAACAACCCACAATCAATACTACCAACATCTAGTGGGAAGATAACCTTAGTTTTGAAACTTCATCTAAAGAAGAGAATATGGCTCTTCAACAAAATCTACCAAATCCACAAGTGGCATAGGGAAGGACTTTCTCTTTTCCTATTGTTATAGATCCTATTGATTAGACCCCCATGAAAAATATTTCACCTACAAATTTTCCAAATTTTTGGGGGAGATCTACTGAAGATCCTGATCAGTTTTTGTTTGAGTTCAAAGTGTTGTGTCAAACCTATGACTATACCACAGACAGCGAAAAATTAAAACTATTTCCATCTACACTTAAAGATTCAACCATGAGATGGTTTATGGGATTACCTATTAATTCCATTAGAACATGGGATGACATGGAAATGGAATTCTTAAACAAATACCAAGATTACTGTAGGGTTTGAGGGAGAAAGGAAGACTTCTTCAAAGTTAAACAGAATGAAGATGAATCTTTAGAAGATTATTTGGATAGGTTCATATTCACTCATAAAAGAAGTAGTTATCCACTCACTGAATAAGTCTAGAAATTGGTCTTTTTAAAGGGATTGGATGAAGACACTAAGGATGCTTTAAACCTGATGGGAGGAGGAGACATAAATAAACTAGCTTTTGATCAGATTTCTGAGCTGTGTACCAACTATTCTCAAACAAAACCTGGAATTAGGAGAGGGTGAGCTGGGAAATATAATGAAGTTGGAAAACTAATGGAAGAATTTAAAAATCTAAAGATGGATATTTTGGTAACTTTAAATAGTACTTTAGATGGCCTTCAAGCCAGGGCTAATACAACAAAACCATTAGCAATTTGCTGTCCTAAGTGTAGACAAAAACATGCACTTAGAGATTGTCCCTTAGACAAAACCAATGTTTCATCATGTGGGATATGTGATACCACAGATCATGATACTAAAACTTGTTCATTATTGTCTACTTTGAAGAATCAAATGAAAACATAGAGCCAATCTATTGATGAAATAAATTATATACAAAAACAAAACTTTTTCCCACAAAACTAGGCACAAGGACAATTCAATGCAAGAAATCAAGTTAACCCATGGATGGCACCATGGAATGTTCCAATCCTTCCACCCTTTTGGAATCAACCTTAAATTCCACCAATCCAAAACCCATGGGGGGGACAAGAGTGGACACCAACATCTCCTTGGATGATGCCACCATCATAGCAATAATGGGCACCACAACAACAGTGGATGCCACAGTAATATCAGCCATGGAATCAACAATGGAACCCACAGTGAGGTCCATAATAGCAAGTTTCCCAACCAAGGAAACCATCCCTACATCAAACCATTATGCCACCTCTAGTCATTCAGCAACAAGGGAAAGTAAACCAACCTCTAATGCCTACTTAGCCAATAGAAAATCCAAAAAACAAACAACCAGCACCTGTTTATGTCAATGAACAGGAGGAAACAATAACTGTTGGAGCTATTGAGTGTTCTGATATACACTCAAGGTTAGGAAAAACCATACAAAAACCTCCAGTCATCATTTTTGAGATACCTAATGACAATGAAAAAACAAAGTTATCTCAGCCAAGACTCAAAAAATTGAAAGCAAGATGAGTCCTAAAGAAAGGAAAGAAAACACTACTATACCAGTAGTTCCTTTTCCTGAAAGGTTAAAAGAAATCAATATTCAATCAGACTCAAACTTGGTCCATGAATTTCAGAAGATCAATATTGAAGTACCCTTATTACAAGCTATTAGGGATATCCTTGAATTGAACCAGATCATTAAGAATCTATGTATTAAAACACCTGGAAGGAAAGGTAAGTATCCAAAAACCATCCATGTAGATGGCAAGGTCACTAACCTGTTGGTAGGGAAACTGTTAGTTCTGAAGTATGTAGATTTAGGAAGCCCAGTCATTACAGTCACAATTGGAGGGAAAGAAATTCTCAATGTCTTGGTGGATCTGGGAGCAGTAATTAATGTCATGACAACTGATACCCTTTAGACGTTGTCTTTGATCGGAATGCAACCCACAACTACCATTTTACAAATGGAAAATCAATCAGTAACCAAAACTGAAGGGACAATAGAAAATGTGGAAGTGTTAATAGAATCTTGGAAATATCCAGTAGATTTCATGATACTACAACCTAAAACAAAAAACTTGGGATATCCCATCATCTTAGGTAGACCATGGTTAGCTACTGTGGTAGCTTTCATAGATTGCAGATCAAGAGATATGACCATCTCCAATGGTTTAAAGTCTAATTGTATCTCTTTGTATCCTCCTAAAAAACCATCAATTAATCATATAAAAGAATTATGGGTGGATGAATCAGATAACACACTAAATAATGGGTCATCTTTAGCCATGATCACTATGAAAAATCACTTGGAAGAACTAAATTAAACCATATATCTAGAATCGACAGACTCTGCCAGGCTAAAATCTACGGACTCTACTAGACCAAAATCTATAGACTCTGCCAGGCCAAAATCTATGGACTCTACTAGGCCAGAATCTATGGACTCTGCCAAGGCCACATCTAAGAACATTTGCAGTATAGATTTTGTTGAACACTATGTATCTTCCACTTCACATTCTACTGATACCTCCTCATTTTATGACTATAGAATGATTCAAGAAAGTGTGAAATAACTAGCTGAACAACAACAAACACACTTCTTAGATATGTTCCATTGTTCTTTAGCACGAGTAATCCCTCCTGGAAAATAATTTGTTGATAACATTGCCATGTTCCATAAATTTCTTCCTCATTCGTGTCCTCTGAACTCATTAATGAGTGAATTCATACAAATTGAATCTAGTCATCTAGACACTAAACAAATCATGATACTACATAGGAAGATTCTAAACATCAACAACTGGTTGACAAATGAGGAAGAACAACTTTTTGAAGTACTAGAAAGACATACCAAAGCTTTTTCTTGGGATTATGCTGACATGAAAGGGATTCATCCTAGCATCTACACTCATCACATTTTTACAAAATCTGTCAAACCAGTAAGGCAACCGCAAAGGAGGATAAACCCAGCATTAAGTGAGATAGTTAAAATAGAGATCCAAAAACTATTAGAGGTTGGATTCATCTACCCCATCTCAAAAAGTTAGTGAGTTTCACCTCTGGTTATTATACCAAAGAAAAATTGGAAGTTAAGGGTATGTGTAGATTATAGGGATCTAAACAAAGTTACATTGAAGGACTATTTCCCTTTACCCTTCATTGATTAAGTACTTGATAATCTATCAAGAAAAAAATACTTTTCCTTCCTAGATGGGTTTAGTGGATACAATTAGATAATAGTAGCAGCTGAAGACCAAGATAAAACTACATTTACATGCCCCTAGGGAAATTTTGCTTACCAAGTACTTCCATTTGGACTCTGTAATGCCCCAGCTACTTTCCAAAGAGTAGTTCTAGCAATATTCTCTGACCTTACACATGATTGTGTTGAGGTATATATGGATGATTTCATTGTTCATGGTGAAACATATGAAGAAGCTCTTACCAATCTGGAGAAGGTACTAATCAGATGTGAGGAACATCAGTTATCTCTGAGTCGTGAAAAATGTCTATTAATGATGAATGAAGGGATAGTGTTGGGAAACCATATCTCTGCAAAAGGCATTCAAGTAAACCCAAAGAAAATTGATATTATCTCCAACTTGCCCATTCCACAAAACCAAACTAAAATTAAAAGCTTTTTGGGACATGCTAGTTATTACAGGTGTTTCATAGATAACTTCAGTCAAATAGTTGCCCCCATGTTTGCATTGCTTACAAAAGAGAGTAAATTTGAATGGGATGATAGATGTCAACAAGCCTTTGAGGCTATTAAAGCCAAACTCATCAATGCACTAGTGTTGAGGGGACCAAATTGGACTCAGCCATTCCACATCTATACAGATGCTTCCAACACAGTAATAGGAGTTGTTCTTGGACAAAAAGATGAAGATGACCACATGTACGCCATTTACTATATCAACAAAAACATGACACCTATAAAAAGAAATTACACCACAACTGAGAAAGAATTCCTAGATTTAGTCCATGCAATAAACAAATTTAGACATTGCATAATGGGCTACAAGGTATTTATCTACACAGACCATTCAGCCATACGATATCTTACAAACAAACCAATTGTAGGAGGAAGAATTATCAGATGGTTACTTCTTTTACAAGAATTTGATATTACCATTATTGACAAACTAGGCAGATTTAATGTGGTCAAAAATTTCTTATCTAGGATGAACACTATAGGCGAAGAAGAACCAGTAGAAGATGACTTTCCAGACGAACAATTATTTTTTGTTTCAGCAAAATCTCCATGGTTTGCTGATATAGCCAATTATCTAGCCACAAGGAAGTTTCCTATACATTTTTCAAAGAAAGAAAGAAAATGATTAATTAGAGAAAGTTCTTATTTTAAATGGATTAATGGAATGTTGTTTAAACTTGGTCCTGATCATGTGTTTCACAGGTGTGTGACAGATATAGAAGCTTATGATATCATGAGAGCATGTCATGATGAACCAAGAGGAGACCATTACTCAGTTCATCAAATAATACATAAATTTCTAGGGGCGGGATATTATTGGCCTCAACTCCATCGGTAGGTGAAGAAATACATGAAACACTGTGATGCATGCCAATGAATTGGACAACCAACTCTTTCAATGGAAATGCCTCTTCATCCTCAGCTGGTTTTAAAACCATTTGAGAAATGGCAGATCGATTTCATAGGCCCCATGGATCTGCCATCTAGAGGAAAAGAGTAGCTACTGGTATGTATTGATTATGTAACTAAATGGGCAGAAGTGGAAGTCCTAACCCATGCAAGAGAGGAAATAGTAGTTGATTTCTTGTATTAAGATCATGCAACAGTTTGGTGCTCCAAGAGAAATAGTTTTAGATCAAGGACCCCAGTTTATGTCCAATATGATAAAACATTTCATGCAAGTATATCAGACTCAGCACAGGAAGACATCCCCATATCATCCACAAGCTAATGGACAAGTTGAAGTCACCAACAGGGAACTGGAAACCATCTTGACCAAAATTGTTGATTCCAGTAGAAAAAATTGGGCAGACAAAGCACCAAAAACTGTTTGGGCCTACAACACCACTTGGAAAACAACAACTAGATTTTTACCATATGAACTGGTTTATGGTAAGAAACCCCTCTTTTCTGTAGAATTTGAATTACAAACTCTAAAGACTACTCTTGAAGTAGGAATTGAGTTAGAAGACATGCCAAAAGAAAGACTGTTACAGCTCAATCAATTGGAAGAGATGAGGATGGAAGCATTGCAAATAATAGAAATGGTACAAAACCAAAAAAGGATTTGGCATGATTCTCAGATAAAAAAATGGGAATTCCATAAAGGAGATTGGGCACTTTTATTTGATTCCAAGTTTTAACAATTCAAAGGGAAACTATGAATTAGATGGTTGGGAACCTATCAAATTGAGGAGATATTTGACAATGGATCTATTATGTTGATTCCTATTGATGATAGTAGAAGGGCCATGATTGTAAATGGAGACAAGTTGAACCTTTATCGAAAACTTGTCAATAGAGAAGAATTTCTCCATGAAATAAAGGATTAGGTGGTTGTTCTAGAAGAGCTTATTTATTCAAAAGAAATAACCACTAATCTAGAAGGCTCTACTTCTTCCAACAACACTTGATCTTTGAAAAAGTTTTAAAAAAAAACCAACAATGAAAACCCTCGGGCGTTTTTGGCAGTCTTGGTTTGAAAACCAGCTTGTTGGTGAGCCAAGTACTGGTAAAATAAGCCTTGTCTAGAAAAATAGTTTTACTAGCTAGGCAAGGGCAAAAAGACCAAAATGACAATGTAATAAATACAAATAAATTATGGATGTCTAATCATTCCCTACACCTAGCTTCCTTAAAATGATCAGAATATTATTTTCTTATCTATAACTGATCCATGTGATTTGTTGTGTAGGACATATGGCGAGAAGGGCATACGTCTGAGGTAAAAGTACACAAAATAGAATCTATTTATCCATAATTAGTTAATTAATAGCTTTTGATTCAAATAAGATTATTTCTATTGAGATGACTAGGCCTTGAATTAAATTTGATCCCTTCCAAAAATGGAGGAACCATCAAAATAGATAAACATTCAAAGTAGATGGTTTGGTAATGACTATGTGTAATGATTCAATGGACACCTCATGTTCCTAATGATGATGATGTGATGTCTTTGAGTCACTTTCAAAAAAAAAATAGAGCTACCACTGCAAACGTTCATGTCACCATACCCCACCGACATTTCATTATATGACATGATGTCTGGCACACTCTGTAGAAAATCAATGTAGGCCATGGAGCAGTGCATAACAATCAGTCCTATGAACTCACTCATAATTGCTACACTATTTTCCCTCTATTGAACAACATTATTATCAGTCTCAAGCAGGTTCAAACCCTAGTTTGAAAGAGAAAGCCATTTTTATTAGATCATAATCAGTGCATGTATTTCATTTCGAATCAAAACAAAACAATGGGATAGAAGACGAGATTGGAACCAAAGAAGGTTGCAAAATTTAACAAGGACAAAGCTTCAGTGGAGGTATTCAAGGAAAATGGATGGTCACCCTTCATCAACAAGTTTTAGGGGTTTCATCAAGAGCTGGTAAGTGAATTTGTTGCTAATCTCACTCCTGATAACTCAACTGTTCATGGTGTAGTAATTCCAATCTTGACCTAGATTATAAGCGAAGTGATTGAAGTTTTAGAAGAGGGAATGAGGGTAATAGGGAAGACCTCATTTAATGATTTAATCACCCAATTTAATGGGAATGAACAAACTGGCACTTCCTGTCTAGTTGATTCAAGGGGGAAAACTAAGGGGGTCAGTAGAAATTCACTTCCTGAACCCTGGAGGTCAGTCGCTAAATGGGTGATCAAGTATATTACCTATGAGGGATAGACTAGTTTATTAGGGGGAAAAGCCATGAAAATATTGATACACCTGAAGCATGGATGTCAGAACCCTCAATGCAAAATGAACCTGCCATACTTTTTATACGGAGCCATTCAAGTTTTGGCCACAACTCCTAATGCTGCCCTAAGACACCATGGTCTCATCCACCTGCTCGTTCAACATCATTTCCTTTAGCATATTACTAAATCCTGGGAGATGTTTCTAAACAATGTAATATCAAATGTTTTAAATTTACCTGTGCCTGAATCTACAGACTTACCTCCATCTGCTCCATCAACAAGTGGTACAATTCTAGAGCAACAATCACCGATTGAAATGTCTCAGGTCATTCCTTCTACTTCCTTAAGGAGGGTTAGAAGGTCTCAAAGTTAGCAAACTGTAGAACCTTCTTGGTCACCACAAGAACCTTAGGTATCTGAATTATAGCTAACTCCCTTGTCTAGAAGGAGAAAATTGAAACAGAAGGCTACTTCAGAACCTGAGAAGACCAAAAGCCCTATAACAAAAAAAGACACTCAGCCAAGTGTGGCATAAAGGGTAACTAGAAGATGAAGATGGTTGATTCTAGCTGATGATGATGAATAAGAAGCTACATATATCTTGGATAGCCTTAAGACAGCATCTCATTCTGTTGAACAAACAAATTTAGATATTGAAATAATTCCTATTGGATAGAATTCTCCACTTATCATAGAACAACTTACCACAGAAGATGTTGTAGATATGGCCCAAGAATTAGAAATGATGGAGCCATCCCATGTTTCAATTGACATGCAAAGCACTAAGGGAAAAGTTGTGTATGAAGAGAAAGGAGGACCATCTAGTCCAAATGATCCAATTGTACAGTTAACTCTGGAACTATCCCAACTTCAAGCTCTGATCCAACAACAAGTACTTGAAATTACTGAGTTAAAAAGTTAACTTCAAACCAAAAAACATATCACTTCTTTGTTACAACAGCAACTAGATATTGCATCTAAAAATCACATTGCAGAAATACAGTAGTTGAAGACAGTATCTTCTAAATATGAGGCATAAATTTAGAGATTGAGTACAAAAGTATAGATGAGAGATGCTGAACAGGTAGATGTTTGGGTATATGTAGAAAACATGAAGAAAGAGAATAGGAAACTGTAGAGTATGACAACTTCTTTTGAAAATCCCTACAACACTACATCTGTTCCTTCCAAGACATATGTTGACCAAGGATGCCAAACCACCCAAACATGTAATTTTTCTTTGCAAATACTGGATGAAATTGAAGAAGAGTACCTTAAACTCAAATACAAAAAAGCTGCACATTCTTCAAACAAAGAATTAGAAAAATAAAAATAGGCTTTGGAAATTCAAGTCCAACAATTAGAAGATAGATTACAAGATGCATGCAAACTAGGAGAGTCTCTTTTGGCCTGCAGAAATCCTTCTCCTGCATATAGTCTATTCTTGTTTGAATAGTTTTATAAATGACAACACCTTAGAATTTCCTGTAATCTTCCTTATAAAATCTTGCAGCCAACCACATTCCTTGAAATTTTCTATGATTCATAGCCTAATCAATAGGCTTTACTCTATGAATTTTATCTACATGATTTCCTCTTAGGAGACCATGACCACAACAAGTTCCTGATAAATTTTCATGTGGGGGAAGTTTAGTTGAGGGCATTTCACTCTAACTTCAAGAATTAGATTGCATGGAAAATTTGATTTGATGAGTATACAAACCATGTCAAAACCATAGGATTGTACATTAGGCTAGCATTCTCTCTACCAAGATTAGTTAAACAAAACTTCATCTATGCTTACAACAGAGATGAAGTAAAGACCCATTATTTGTAAGCTTTGTATGACTGCACTATTTCCTTTTATTTATTTTCCAGGTAGCATTTGGGTGCAGTAGTTTCTGCAATTATAAAGAGATGGGATCAATTATCAGTATCCCTGAGAAGAAGAGAAGTCATGTCTCCAAACAATATCAGGTGGAGCATGCAAAGAGCAACCTCAATCCTTGAAATGTTGATTGAAGTCATAAACTTAGGAGGTGAAAATAAATGGATTGGAATGAGATATCAACCCCCTCTGTTCATTATCCCTATTCTAGGATGGTAGAACTGGTCTCCACAGTCTGATAAACAATTTGATATTTGGAAACAAATGATTCAAGAGCATCAAGGCTTTACCAGCAATGCAGATAGGCACATTACAGATGAATTTGAAGATTATGACTTGAGTAAACATTTTGAAGAGAGATTCAAGAATCAGCACCAAAGATAATCAGTTTACAATGGGACTTGCAAAAGGTAAAGTATGGGGGAAATGATGAGCTCAGAATATAGCTCATTCTGACACAAGAACTATTTTGAATCATCTCAAATAGGATACTATCTTATGAAAATCATAGGTTGTTAAGTAACTATTATATGGAAAATAGGTATTTGTTTTGTTTATGATTAACCAAAGACTAAACTTGCACTTTGCCATTAACATCTAACACAATTGCATGTTTTAGTGATTGTCTAATTAAAAGGAATGCTCAAAGATAGGTGATTCTAGCAGCATATAAAGGAAGTTCGATTCTGATTTCCATTTGATAAAGTTTTAGACTCACAGGCAATGTCATTCCTTGGAAAGAACAAATCTACAGACTCTGTAGGCTCAAATCTATGAACTTCGTAGGCTCAAAACTATGGACTCTGTAGACTCAATTCTACGGACTCCATAGGCTCAACTCTACGGACTCCGTAGGCTCAAAACTATGGACTCCATAGGCTCAAATCTACAAACTCCATAGGCTCAAATCTATGAACTCCACAGGCTGGAATCTACGAACTGTATAGGTCACTTCTTCCTACTTTACAGGGTCAACTCTAAGGACTCAATGGAAATAAGGAGTTGAATGAGCCAGCTGGCAACTAAATAAAAGGAGAAGAATCATTCCAGCTGGTGTTTTCCAAGAAGATCGACTGTTTGCTATTTTGAAGGAATTGTTCATAGTATTTTAAGACATCTAGATTCTAGTTCTATTATAAATTGATACTCTTATTTTCTTGTATAATTGGATTTCTAGTAAATCCAATCTTCTATATTCAGTTGATCGGATTAACTAAGAATCCCTATTTTACTGCATATATATTCTAAGTTAGTTGTATCGACATATAATGAAGAACATGTTACATTAAAAAAAATAACAGATAATAGAGAATATAGAATACAGTTTTAAGAAGGCATGTTACAGAATATAGTCTAGCTATAATTGTTTGTATGGATTATTATTAAGGTTGATTAAGTTCTATTCCTGAATCTGAAAGGAGCAAGAGCCCACTCTGCTCAAACTCAGGAATTGGTACAGGTATTTAGGTAATCTTATGTTAATCTTTGAATTTAAGTTAATTAAGTATTTTGGTAATAATTGAATTTCTTTAATATAATTAGATTTAGAAAGCATAAAGTATTCCTTTATTCAAAGCATTTCTTTTCTGGCAAGTGTGTATTTATTTTCCATCAAGTGTGTTATTTCTTTTTTTAGCAAAGTGTGTCATTTCCTTTTCAGTAAATAAGAGGCTTGTCAAGTTCTTTTGTTTGTTTCCAGCAAGAGTAAATTCATTAGTTCTAGGAACATTTATAGATAAGAATAGATTAGAACCAGCACAACACCCCCACATAGTATACATCTAGATCTATTATCCTAAGCCTTACTGAAAATAGCTTCGGACACCAACCTTGGTTGATAAGACATCAATCTGAGCATTGATTAAATGAGAGTTATAATGAAATCTCGTCAAGGATTCTAAACTAGCTCAAAATATCTTTAAAATTCAATATGAAGGCATGAAATGGTATATATGTAGTGGTTTCTCAAGCCATATTATAATAAATATAAATAATTTCATCTCATGGAAGAATAATGCTACAAGAACAATAAGGTTTGGAGATTTCACAATAGCCAATATAGTTGGCAAGGGTGTCTTAAGTTTGGATAATGGGAAGACCAAGACACAAAATATGATGTATGTGGAAAGTTTGGAACATAACCTACTTAGTGTAGGTCAAATTTTTAATCAAGGACACACAGTAACCTTTCATGATAGAGAGTGTGAAATAAAGAGAGCCAAATTATGAAGGCTAATTGTTAATGCTAAGAGGACCGAGAACAATCTATATGTCTTAAATGAGATCAAGAAGGATATATGCTTCATGAACAAGATAGATGAAATTTGGATATGGCATAGAAGGTTATGTCACCTAAACTTTGACAATATGATCAAGATTAGCACTAATAAGTCTATGAAGAACATGCCTAAGATCACCAAACCTACAAACATAATTTACAAGGCATGTCAACATGGTAAGCAGACTAGAAGAAGGTTCAAGTCCAAGGTGTACTCTAATACAAGACCCTTTGAATTTTTTGATACTTATCTCTATGGGCATACAAGAATTCAAATCATTCAAGGAGAAAGATACTCCATGTTTCTCATAGATGATTACTCAAGAATGACTTGGGTTGAGTTGTTGAAAGAAAAGTCAAAAGCTCTTGACAAGTTCAAGACATTCAAGGCTCTTATTGAGAATGAGAATAATGAGAAGATCAAGTGCCTAAGATATGAGAGAGGAGGAGATTTTTTGTCTTATTATTTTTATGAATTCTATGAGGTTCATGGAATAAGGAGATAATTCACAGTAGCTAAGATACCTCAGCAAAATGGGGTAGTAGAAAGAAAGAATAAAACAATTCAAGAGATGGATAGAGCTATGTTAAATGAGTCTATATTATCTAATGGATATTGGATATATGAATTAAGCAATATTGTCTACATTTTGAATAGAGTAAAAATAAGGACTAGTAGCAATAAGACTCCTTATGAACTCTGGAAGGGCAGACTTGCCAATATGGAACACTTTAGAGTGTTTGGGAACAAATGTTTCATCAAATGAGATGACGAAGACTTGGGAAAGTTTGATTTCATATATGATGAGTTAATATTCTTACTATACTCATCAATTATCTCATCATATATATGTTATAACAAGAGACTACAAAAGATAGTGGAAAGCACCAATGTGAAGATTGATGAGACAAGGAAATCTCAGTCATAGTCAAAGAACACTTTAGAGAATCTAGATTCAAGAATGAAGAGGAGACTATAGAGGTTGATGATGAATAAGAAGAAGTTGAAGAGAGATAGGACTCAAAATGACCCTCAATAAAAATTCAAAGAGGTCACCCTAAATCTCAAGTCATTGGCAACAAGAATGTAGGTATGCAAATAAGGGGAAGATTGGTAAGTAATCTAAATCAAGATAATGTTACTTTATTATCCAATATTAAACCTAAGAGTCTTATATAAGTTATAAAAGATAAATTTTGGATAGGTGATATGAATGAGGATTTAGACCAAATAGCAAAGAATGAGACTTTGGAAGTAGTTCCTAGGCCTAAAGACAAGAATGTCATTGGCATAAAATGGGTATTTAGAAACAAGTTGAATGAAAATGGAGAAGTCACTAGGAACAATGATATATTGGTATGAAAGGGATATCCACAAGTTAAAGGGGTACACTTTGAGGATACCTTTTCACTAGTATCAATATAGAGGCCATCATATTATTTCTATCATATGCATGATTTAAAGGATTCAAGGTATAACAGATGGATGTCAAATCTACCTTTTTTAATGGTAGTTTGGAAGAGGAAGTGTACATTGAGAAACCTAAAGGGTTCCCACTATCAGATGAAAAATCCTATGTTCTTAGATTTAAAAAGGCTCTCTATGGTCTTTATTAAGCTCTTAGATCTTGGTATGTTAGGTTGTACAAGTATCTATTAGATCAAAGATTAAAAAGAGGAGTTACATATAGTAATCTCTATATCAAGACAAAAGATTACCATCAGTTGATAGTAGTTGTCTACGTGATTGACATCATCTTTGGTGGAAATAATGAGAAAATAACCAAGCCCTTTTAAAATCTGATGAATAAAGAGTTTGAAATGTCAATTCTAGGAAAAATATCATTCTTTCTTGGGTTGTAAATCACTCAATCTGAAAAAGGTATATTCATCTCACAAGCTAAGTACATAAGAGAGACATTGAAGAAGTTTGAGATGGAAGATTTCAAGGTAGTTAGTACACCCATGATCATAGGATGTAATTTGAGTAAGTAATATGAGTCTTTAAAGGTCAATCAAACATCATATAGGTCAATGATTGGAAGTTTTTTGTACACCACTGCTTCTAGACCTAACATCATGAAAGCAATAGGTCTTATGGGAAGGTTTCAAGTAGATCCAAAGGAGAATTATCTGCAAGAAAAAAAAAGAATACTCAATTATCTCAAGTGGACTATGGAGTATGGATTGTGGTATCCAAAAAGTAAGGAGTTCAATTTGATAGCCTACATAGATGCAAATTGGGAAAGAAGTATAGATGATAGGAAGAGTGATACTAGAGGAGCCTTATTCCTAGGTGGGTGCCTAGTTTCATGGATAATCAAGAAGAAACCATCAATATCATTTTCCACTTATGAATCTAAGTACATTATAGTATATTCATGTTGCATTTAGGTCTTATAGATGAGATAGACCCTAAAAGACTACAAGGTGGAGTATGATGGTCTTAGCGCTATCTATTGTGATAGTACAAGTGTTACAAGTGTCTCAAAGAACCCTATCATGCACTCAAAGACCAAGCACATTCCCATGAGGTATCATTTCCTAAGAGATTAATTAAGTGAATAAAATTTCAAAATTGAATATGTTTCTACATAGGATTAGATTGAAAACATCTTGTCCAAACCACTTCCAAAGGTAACTTTTGAACACCTAAGATAGGAATTAGGTGTAATTCATGCCCCTAGTAATCATTGAAGAAGTAAAAAAATTATGGGGAGATAAGCATGCTCATTATCTCAAATAATAGGTGATTTTTTCCAAGAAGGTGTGCATGGATATAGGGGGAACATGTTTGTATTATGTCTCTTAAACTCATAAGTTTTGTGTGTTGAGTATTTTGGTTGCAAGGTGTGTGATCCAAGGAGTTATAGACATCACTTTGTCATTTATGTCAAAGGGGGAGAAATAATAGAATGGTTAGATAATAATGATTATTATATATTATTTTTGTAATCATTGATAAATGGGGATATTATTGACCAGTATTCCTATTATTGAAAGTTTGCAATTGATGTTGTCATTGATGTCAAAGGTTATTAAGAAAGGTGTTCATGAGGTCATTAAAGAATGTTCTTGTTTGATGGCATAACTAAGAGGTATGAAATTATTTTAGGATCATTTAATACATTTTATCAAGGTATAAGAGCATCAATAAGTGTTTCAAGGTCAGCTGTCAAGTTTCAAGTGCTTGAGAAGCCTAGTCATGATACTAGTCATAACATGAAGAGTCATAGTGAGAAGGTTTGAGCATGGTGGTTTTATGAGATGGATGAAAAGAGGAATAATATCCTATATGAGGTTTATTGAGAATGAATATGAGGCATTGGATCACTTATGAGAGTCTCAGAGTGAGCCTATAGGGGTAAGACTTATAGACCTAGTGTACAACTAAACCACCTCTAGACCCTGCTTGGCCTAATAAGGCATCATGATCTATTGTCAAGATATATGAAATATTTTTGACATTTTTTTATAATTTTATATGTTTTGTGAGCATGTAAGTGAGGTGGAGAGTTCATGAAAACAAGTTTGAAGGTCAATTTCAAGGCCTAATATGGTTTGTAAGTCAAGGACTAAGAATGCAAAAAGAGAGATGGTGGCCAAATGAGGTATGAGATTCATATTTCAAGATAATAATGAGAATGTGAGAATTTTAAGTTGTGTGATATATTTTACCAAGTGTGTTGACCAAGTTTAAGGTCAATTTTTTCAAGAAAAGGCATAAAAAGTGTTTTAGAGGTCTCTCAAGTGTACAAAATGAAGGATGCTCAACCTAAGAAGGAATTTCAAGTGTTCATTAGCACATATAAACTTGAGATTTTTAGGAGAGATGGGTAAGGGTCCTATCTAAGATTTCCAAGAATTAGTTTTGGAAATGAGGGGTAATCCTGTATGAGCAATCATTAACACCAAAAATAGTGTTAACCCTCTCTAAAACCCTAACAATGACCTGATATGAAAGGTGTTCTAATGTGCTCAAAATGGATTTTTATGGTTATTTTAGTGATTGGAGGTTATATTAAACTCTCCCTAGCATCTCTAAGTGTGATTGATTTGATAGGTGAGTGAGTGAAACCTATAAAATAGGCCTTATTTCATAGGGATTTGCTATAATAGTCAGATTTGACCAAGTCAAAGTTGATAAATGGATGGAGAAAAAATATTGATACTTATATTTGATGCCCATGGTGTTTTATAAGTAGGTTATATACCTTAATTGTGTTAAACCTATCATCCAAGTTGACCAGTCACTAATAGACCTAATGGTGCAAATAGTGAGAAAACCAGATAGAAGTGAGAGGTTTATTAGGGATGTGTTATAATAAATTAGGGATGAATAAAAGTGCATGGAGAATTTTTTCAAGAATTTTAATACATGTTCATTTTGGATATATTTTTTGGAGGTCGATAGATATGATGAAAATGTTGTTCTTAAGTTAACCTATCTAGTTTAGCTGAGACAATGAGATACAAGATCATAAGATTGGTCTGCAAGACCAATATTTCCCTTTGATCATATTAGAATGGTATATTTACCTTATATTATCATATACATGCATTGTAAGTCTTTGAAAGTGGTCTTACAAGTGTTGAAGGTCATTGTTTCCATGACTGTGTTTTGAGGCTAGTTGGCAGTTCTGAGTGGCCTACTTGTAGAGAAAGGTTTGAGTCCTTTTACCATATGTAATTAAGTCTAATGAACTTGGTGAATCTGTTTAGATATTTAATTTTATATGAATATGTTTTATTTTCATTGTTTAAGATCTAATTAGTTTTTTATCTTTAATGGTGTGCTTTAAGAGGTGATTAGAGATAAAAAGATGTCATGGACATAAGAATAGATTATTAGGGGTTTATTTGAGTGTCATGTGAAGTTTTTATACCATGCATGAATTTTGAAAGTGCTCCAATAATTCAAAGGGTAATGTGTGCTAATGAAGGCTTAATTGAATTAGGTCTCCTTAAGGCCTAAAAGAGGTTTTCGGTCCTATATGCTATGATCAACCTATTGTAATGTTTGATTCATATTTTTTTCATGTCTTAAGGCTTATTTTATTTAAAATATAAATGGGAAAGTGTGTATGGCTGACCAAGAGTTCTATGAGCAAGAAACTTAGTATAAGAATAAGGCCTAATAGGTCTAATTAACTAGTTAGAGAATGAGTGAGCTGAAGCGGAAGATATATCACTTTGAAGAGATAAATAAGGTCATATATACCATCATAAGGGTGTAGAAAAACTATCATGAAGATATAATATGGGTATTGTAGATGACTATCAAGGTCAAATGGCCTAATCTATCTTGAAGAGACCTTGTTGAGCAAAGGAGCCTATAAGGTTGTTTGTGTAGGCTAAGAGTGTGAAGAGTTGAAGAAATGGTCATCATCAGTTATTTGAGAAATAAGGTGTCTTAAAGGTGATCAAATCAATCAGATGGCTGAGTTGGTACTGAGTTATCTATGGGGTTGGTACCTCTTTTTAATTTCATGCTTGTTAAATCCTAGTCAAGTGGGTGTTTGGCTAGTTGGGTTTGGTGTTGCATGTGAAGTTGATGCTTCACTAAATCTTGATTTTTGTCTTATGTAAATATATTCCATTTGTAGATATCAATGTGTTTTCTTCCCCTTGAGATTTTCCCACTCAAATAAGTGATCTATGTGTTATGCTCTTA
>JARHVA010005451.1:810000-1135000 GCA_037957365.1 Torreya grandis
TAAATGAAACTAACATTATTGAAAAAGACGAAGGAAAGAAAAATAAAATGAATTAAGCTAAAGTTTGTTGGAGTCAAGTTACATTTTATTTTAGTTATGGAAATCTTAGAATTTAGCTTTGTTTAACAATGAAGAAGCATCTTGTTTCTATATTATTAACAATAAGGTGATTATTATCTCTTCAAATTTTATGTAAATACAAGCTCAAGCAGAGAAGGTGGCTCTTGAATTCCAACACCTATAATATTTACTCAACCATTAGGGGGAGTGTTCCTTGTACTATGAGTCATGTCCCCTTAGACCATCCAACACATGGATCTTCTCCCATGACACTCCATAATCAATAAAGTTGCTTGCACAATCACATCTAATTCTCCACTCCTCGTCCTCATTGAGGGGGTGGAGTCTGCCACCACCTTATAGGAAGTTTGAGGCTGGCCCATCAGAGTGGAGTTCCCTTGTGCAAGGAAGTGGTCTGGTTTGCATTATTGTTCAACCACATCTTAGATAGGGCATTATTGTTTCTTTGGCTCACCCATACCCTATTCAAGATGGTTGGATGGCACATGATCCTCTTTCAACTAAACCTTCTACTTGGAGCGCCTAACCTCCCAAAAATGATATTTTGCCTCTTTTTTCTAAATATACATCATATGCCTAATTATTTACAATAAAATAATGTTTTAAATTACTTTCGTTCTTAATTTCATACCTTGTTAATTTTTGTATTGAATTGAGTCGCTTTCTTTCTTCTAACATAAAAAATGGATCATAACTTTCTACTAATCACTTTATTAACTATCTTATATATTTATATCTTATATTGATGTGGTTCAATACTATATTCAGATTTGAAAAGCAAATCATAAAAAATAAAGAATAAAATTTAAAGATGGTAGAGAAGCATATTTGATTTAAATTTATATTGCTTTTAAGAAATGGCACCTGCTTATCTCTTTCATAAACGTAAAATATATCCCATTGACTATTTTAAAAATGATAGTTTAAATTACATTAAATATAAAATATGTCCCATTGACTCTTTAAAAAACCATTAAATGTAAAATATGTCCCAATGACTCTTTAAAAAAACGCTAGTTGGCACTATTAAATATTAAAGTCAATGATTCAAGTTCGTTTAAAAACAAAATAATAAAATAAGCAAGCACGTAACATCTCATTAGTCATGTTCCCACCCATCCACGCGTCTCTACAATGATAATATTATCTTGACCACTCATTTGGAAGAAGCTACACCTACCTCCGGTGGGAACGTTTATTTTCTAGTTATCAATTATGTCACCACTTCTTTTTTTCTTTAATTGAGTTGGCGACTTCTAATTGCAAAATTTCCACATCCGTTTATAAGAGATGATGGTAATACGAATGTATGATTAGAGTTGTTTTAAAGCTGCACGTTTAAGTTGTGTGATAGAACTGGGTTCAAATCTCCATCAAGTTTTGCTTACTCTTTCCATATGTTAAGATGGTATGATGGATTGAATTATATATTATATAATTTTGCATATATGAAATTATATGGAATCATTGAATTACATAGAATATTGGTATTTTTATCATATTTCAAAAATAAACATATCGTGGATTTACAATGTTGAGTAAGCATACATCTAAATTAGTGAGTTCCTTTGGCTAAGCAACCACAAATAAGGGGCATATACACCATCAAAATCATCAAAGACATGATCCTGGTCTTAATTGCTTGACTCTCCATGACGGATATCTAAAAAGATTTGTACAGTAGTGGATAGATATAAGCAACCATCATCCTCACCAATTAGACTACTTAATAAATTATAATATATTATTATATAATATAAAATATAGCATATTATATTTAATGTAATATATAATATTACTATTAATATTTATATCATATTAATTAAGCAATTATATATTAATGTCAAATAATGTTATGTAATTTTGTGTAAAGTTCAATTCATTAGCTTTTGAAAACTAATATATATGATAAATTAGAAAATTACTTCTCCATAAATACCATGTCATAGCTTTGTATATATAGTGATCCTTATGAATTTGAATAAAAAACTTAGTGGTGCATGAAATTTGACAATGGGACAAAATATATGGCCCCTTTACAAGTCACAAAATGATAAGAATGAAAGTAGATAATAAGACAAAGATGGACACTTGTGTTAATTTTCAAACAATAACATCGACACGAGTGTCCAACAGTGAATGCCAATGTCTAGGAACTCATAATACAAAATAGATAACAAACACACATGGATCCCTAACACAAAGTGGCTAAAGTGCAACACAATAATAAAAATATTAACAAACAATACATTGCCATAAAATTCCATGAAACCCAAGGGGCCCATGTGAGATTATGCCACTAAGTACTCATATCTTCCTTCAAAAGGCATATATATCTAAAACTAAGCAAAAAAGGCAATATACAACAGATCTTATACCAAATATGGGTAACTAAATTTACCCCCATTTAATCTATTAATACATAAGGATGAAATTAAATCACTAGAATTAATGAAGTTGAATTTGGGTGTGTAGACACACCTTTGCCTCATGGTAATTCCACTTTGACTTTTGTAGTTCCTGTCATGTAACCAGAAACTATATATATTATGCATAGTGATGTCTTCTAGAATAACATCCTCACTGTGGAGGATGGAGAAATGGCAAGGGAACCTAGGGTCCCATCCAATTTATGGACAATAAAATGAATGATTCCACAAGTGGTAATGTGTGATGCATCCCAAAGATGCTTTCCTAATCAAAGAGGGTTGGGAGGTGATCATGCCCCCAACCTGGTATGATGGAAGTAGTGCAAAGTCCATTGAAAGAATTGAGTCTCAACCACACCACTCAAGTGTAAAAAAATTCCATATAACCAATATAGCCAATCTATCTAGTCTAGTCAATCTTGTTCAAGTCAAATGGTGTAACCATACAACCTAAAATAATAAAAGTAGTGCCAAGTCCATCGAGGGTGTAGAATCTCAACTGCACTACTCAAAAGAGCCAACTACTACAAATAAATGAAGATACAATGTGTTTAATCCTTCTTGAAAATTATTGGCTAGGAAGAATAGGCTATTCACTAGTGAGATAACATATTCCTAAAAGTAGGCCAATTAAATAATTCAATTTTTTATATTCAATTTTAGATCTATGAGATGAGTAGGAACTATCAAATGTACATTGTCTACTACTAATATTTAGAAGGTGTTTCATCCATATTCAAGATTGACTCATTAGGGAAATAGAAAGTGAGTGGTTTGGTAATCTAATAAGGGTGCTAGCCAATACTAAGGGCCTCATACTAATGAATTTATCCTCTATGTGTAAACAAGTTGATATGTAATTACTTTCCCCTTAATTACTTTTTGATGTAAATATTAAATCTCAAAATCACTCCATAGCATGACCCATTTATTCATGTGACTAGTTAAATCTTCCTTGGAAAGTAACTACTTGAGTGGGTCCACTTTGGAAATAACTATGGTTTTGTTATTGAGTATATAATATTGTAGCTTATGAAATAAGAATACTATTGATAAACATGATTTTTCAATTGGTGTATAGTTATGTTCATAGGTAACTAATTTTATGCTGTAATAATATACTACTCTTTCTTTTCTTTCATCATCATGTTGAGCAAGAAGTACCCCTAAGGCATGTTTTGTTACTAAAATGAAGAGGAGCAATAAAACATATCTATTCACTAGGTTTGAGCAATACTAAACAAAATCTGAATCAAATAGAAGACAAAACACAAACATCTATACCTTCATTTAAATATTTTATTTACTTTCTAGACAAAACACAAACATCTATACCTTCCTTTAAATATTTTATTTACTTTCGAAGTGGTATGTGTTTGGATTATATAGCTAGAATTTTTTGATGATGTTGAATCCGCATGCACGCAACATCTCCCCTTGTCTACTATACTTGATTTAGCTTGAGAATTGTAAAGATTCTTAAGTATTTTGGTAGATTAAGCTTAGGTTAAAAATTATTTTCTATAATGAAGGATGGACCTTCCCTTTATATACTTGTTAAATCAATGACGACTGCCCATCTTGATCTCCAAATGGAGGGATAGGAATGAGTCCTCACCTTCATCAATGTTAAAGGTTGGAAATGTAAGAGGGTGTAATAAGGAGGAGTGTGTAATAAGGTGTAAGAGAGTGTAATAACTTAATTTACTCCTCTCATTTCCCATTTACTTTCCCCTCGTGACGTCATCAAGATGAACCAATTAAAAAATATTGATTTTAGATAATAGAAATTTACAAAAAGACATGGAATTTTGCTTTAAAGAATATTTAGGTTAATTAATCAGGGAATTAATTAACCATTAGATGAATGGTGACATTTTACAGTGTTATTTTTTCCAATTAAATGTTAATTTAATTGTCCTAGAATAACATTTATAAAGGGTCAAGTTCATTTGGGGTGTGTTTGATAAAACTGATGTGATGTTATGGTGCACTTCCCAATCAAGAACATTTTATTACCAATTTTGAATTAAATCAATAGTGTGTGGGTAAACTAGATCAATTGATGATTTTGAATTAAATTTGTAAGTGTTTGAGTAAAATTGTTCCAAATATAGTTTAGACATGGAAATGGTGAAAATAGAGTGTCTACATTTTGCCCCTTTTTCAAAAGGTATTGTGAGACACAAGGAAAAGTATTGTATTTTAAAATAGTGAAAAATTCATCAAGAATAAACTTTAAAGATTGAAGAATGATGTGTTGAAAATTGCTAAATTTATAAGATAACTTATTTAGATTAATGCCCAAGAGGTTAGTCGATAAGCCCTTGATTCCCCCTCCATGGAATGATCAAAAGAATATTAAAATAGATGGGCCCTCGAAATACGGAAAAATCATGGTCTGTAGTAGAAGAGGTCAATATAAAGAGGAATATAGGAGAAACAAGATGAAAAATGGTTAACAAAGAAGATCAAAATGATAATGGGGAGTGGGGGTAAAAATTGAAATGCCCAGCTATATATTCACCTTTGGGGGATAAAAAGTATTAGCTTTTCCCCTCCCCTTTTGAAGATTTGAGTTTTGGTTTATGCAAGATATGACAACGAAGAGTGGATTGACATCCATAACAAAGGTATGTCAACAAGTGGGTTCGAGAGCATAAGTGACCATGAAAGCATGGGAAGTTGATAAGTTAGCTTCTCCTTGGTTAATTTTGGCATTGAATTGCATCTATTTCTAGGAAAATGTAGGAATTGTTGAATCTACTAATTTCAAAGGAAACTTAAATCGATAGTTTTGCCTAAAAAAATGGTGGGAATGCCACTTGAAATGGTTGAAATACCAATTAAAATGGTGGTTTTGCACAAAATGGTGAAAATGTAGGAGGAATCACACAAAATTGTGAAATCATCTCTTTTGAGTGGGAAATGCCTAAATGACAAAAAAGTAGAAAGAAGGGGCAATGATGAAAATGCCACCCAGAATGGTAGAAATGCCTTGAAAAATGGAAAAAGTGCTAATAATGTAGTATATTTACAAACAAGGAAGAGATGAGGCCTATTTTGAGAAGAATTATTTGAATTGATCGAGGCATAAAATGATAGGATTAGTTACAATGATGGTTTGCTATAAGAATAGATTACACTTACTCTATATAGATGTCAGCTAGATTGATATTGATAGATTTAGAAATTTTTGTTGAATTATCTTTGCATGAAAGAGTGAATCGAGGTATTATTCATGTGTGAGTGATGATCACATTGTTTGTGGATAGGGAAAATCTAGACTGAGGAGATGTGCTTATTTTTTGAGGCTATGGATTTACTATACATCATATGCATGCCCATAATTAGAGCAGATAAAGCCTACCTCAGTGCATTGTCTAAGAGTTGGCATTCAATGACATCTAATTTCCACTTACCCATAGTCACACTAGAGGACATTTGGTGAATGTTGAAACTACCGATGAGGGGGAAATCATTATACTAGATTGGCCCTATAGGGTAAAAGGTGGTATTAAAGGATTTTATTAGCCATATCAATGTGTTGATGGTATATGGGATAATTGACATTGATTTGTTAGAGACACAATTATATGACTCACCATGAGAATCACCCTTGTCATCAACATAGATTGACAGAGAGGTGGTTGTGCTTATTTCTATTATTAGTGGCATCCTCTTGCCTAAAAAGAGTGGTCGTTACTTCCATATGGGTTTGGGTAGGGTGATCAAAGATATGATTGACTAGACCACTATATTTGTTTGGGGACCAACTATATAGATATCTACATGTAGTTTCCTACTGGGGAGGTTAAAGTATCAATGCCTCCATATTACTCTAGGTCTAAGATTTAGATCACATTGTGATTGAGTGGCCCATAGGTCTGAGACTAGTATGGGTTCTAAAGGAGCCCATGGCATTTTGATGGTTTCAAATAGGAGATGGTTGAAAAGGGCATAGAGGAGACATCTATCACTACTAGAGGGAGATAGATTATATGGGAGATGAGGACTTCATCTAGTGGCCTTTTCTATAGTTATAAATTTAGTAATATTGTGATGGATTATACACTATGTTTATGACCATGATATGTTTTACTATTGGTTGATAGACACATTAGTGTGGAGTATAGGCCAAACCAAGTTCATCTCCAATTTAGTGTGCAAAAATATGTTCTAAATGGTCTAAACTTCTTTTTGCATGTGTTTAAATATTAGTACATGAGAGAAACCTATAGATATGTACCTAGATAGATAGAGATATGTAGGAGTACCAAAAGTTGTTTGGGATTATAGAGGGGTCCCAATAGATGTAAGAGTGATAATGACATACACATCATGGTACAACCAAGTTTGACCAAATTGATTGATAGTGTCCCTAGGGTGACCTAACACATTTGATGCCACTACAAGTACTAACATAAGGACAAAGTTAGGCATTGATGGATGTGGATTCAAAGGATGAGGCTAGTGGTATAGGTGATATCAATCTAGATCAAGGATAAATATTGAGATCAGAGGTGCAGATGACAAGACTACTTTGGATACATAGATGGGGATGAGGGACCTAGGTAAGGTGGGTCATTTAGGGACAAATATAGTAGGGAAAGATATAAATATGCTAAATGAGGAGATCATTGTGAGGGTGGTTGAGATAATTGGACTAAAGGCTAGGGTTAACAAGTTATAGTAGCAAGTGATGGCTAGAGATAGGCAAATAATAGTCCTATAGTTAGATATTGCCTCACTAAAGGTAGAGGTGGCTTAAATGATAGGTATTTAGGCTTAAAGATACATGGATAGGTAAAATGTGTAGAGGCTATGTAGGGAGTAAGATACAGTGTGTGATGCACTTACATGTCGAGGTCTTTCATAGAATGTCCTTGAGATCCTTTGCGATAAAGATGAGATAACCTGTTATCATAACCTATATGAGGGGTCTTATTGAGAGAAGGTAGGACACTAAATTTTGAGGATTATGAGGCATAGAGAGTGACTTATAGATCTATGAGGTTTAAGACACACCACACTTCAACCTCAGGGAAATCAATACATTAGTGATGACCTCCCCTACCACCATGGCCCATAGAGTCATCAGAACATACAAAGATGATAGGATAAATCACATGTCATGAGGATAGATAGAGTTAGATCTGATTGACTTGTGATGACAACTCTTTGTATTTTATAAATTCTTCTGGTATATGGCATTTATTCTTGTGACATATATGACATTCAGTATTTATCTTTTTTTATAGGTGTTTACTTTTCAAAGGAGTTATGAACTGGTTTGGGATGCAATCGAGGGCCCAAACCCCTAAGTGATCATCTATCACATGTAGTAAATATACCAACAATGGCCATAACTAGCCTAAAAATACCAATAATGGATACAACTAACCCAAGAATATCAATGAACATCCACAATTAGCCTGGGAATTCTAATGAAGACCAAAACCAACCTAAGAATTCCAAATGATGGCCACATCCAGCCTCAAATACCATAGTGAGATTTGGACCTCGGTGGGGCTTGAAACAACTAAGCCACTTTACCAACTCATCCACATCTCATTGGTATATTCATTTTTTAACTTATTAATGTACACAAACTATATCTATATATATATATGTGTATATATATGTATATATATATATATATATATATACATATATATATATATACATATATATATATATATGTATATATATATATATGTATATATATATATATATGTATACATATATATATATATATATATATATATATATATATATATATATATATATATGATGCTCTTTTTGATTTAAAATTTCTATTGCCTCACGATGATAGAATAGATATGTCATTATATTTTGATTAGATTTAGTTTATTAGTTACCATTCATGTTTTTATGGTTATTGTAAAACACATGTTTTCAATGATTATATTATTTTATCGTTGTAGATATGGATGAGTAGAAAATGTGATTGATTACCATTTATTATACAACAATTGTGGTATGCTATGGCTTGGCATGAGATATTGAGATTTGATCATGTTGGAAAATGTTATATGACTTTTAATATATGCTTTTTTATTGACATGGATGGTGGGTAGTATATACATTAGTCATGTTGTTCAAATGTTTATTTTGTGAGTAGTAGACAAGGGGATTTATTATTCTGACATTGCCTATTTATACCACTAATACTTATTTTTCATCTTTCATTTGACATTACGCACCACAATTATGAATAAATCATGATAACATTGGATGTCATAAGCATAATAACGTGATTTAAATGCAAATGTAAACAACTTAGGATCAAGATATAAAGAATCAATACCTAAGTGTAAAATATAATGTAATAAACCAAAGGCAAGTGAGGAAAGTAACATAAAATTAAAAACACCAACAAGCAATAAAACACAAACAAACACACAATCAAAAAGTAATAAGTAGTTAATTGACTGTTGGTACAATTGATGATTGAAAATGTTACATCAAGGAATTTTCCCTTTCACCTACCATGAAGGTTGAATTAAAATAATACCAATCTAATAGTAAAATTCTAATAGGTCACAAAAGGATCTAAAATATGTGTAAGGGGTTTTAAATATTCTCGAAAATAATAAGTATGCCAAATACTTAACCATAATTATATTTTAGAAATCAATATTCTCTTTAAATTTGAAGGAAATAGATATGAAGATATAATCAATCCTATCTGATAGAGAATATCAATGATTAAGATAACCTCTTGAAGGAAATATTTTTTCTTCACTCAAATGCCTTAAAACTTCATGAAATACTTCATAAAATATCAAAATAAAATAAACACAAAGACCTGAAAGATACAAACAAAATATTACAATGAATGCCAAAGAAAGAAATTGAAATAACAACTAACATAATCACACAAGGAAATAAAACTGAATAATAATAAATAACTAAGTTAGAAACTAAACAAACCAAAGTTTTAGACTTAAACTAAACAAATTGAGGAATAAAATTAAAGTAAAACTAACAATCTAATACTTAATTAAATCTAATATAAGGGAAAACTAAAACAACTACTAATTCTATGTTAACAAATAATCTAAGCTTAAACCAAAATAATAAATGAATGAATAAATTAGAAAACATATCTAAGATCCAAACTAAAATAAATAAACTTATTAGACAAATTAACTATTTAAGAAAGATTATGAAATCTAAGAAACATAGTGTATGCACCTAAATCCACTCGTCTTAATAATTTTATTAAACCCTCTAATTTAACCAATAACCATAACCCTAATCAATTAATTAAAATCTTAATTTCCTATACAATATTCCCTACACACCATAAATATTTGTAAACCCTTATAACCAATTAATTACTCCATCAAACTACTAACTAACATACTTAGCCACTAATCCACCCACTAGCCCACTTGCAAATTTAAAATTCTTATTTATTCAACTACCCCCTAGCTACCCTACCACCCTAGCCTCTCCTACATCCCTATGAATCCTAAATCTCATTTAATCCCCATCTAATCCCCCATTTCCCCATAAACTAATAAACAAACCTCTAGAACTAGATAAGCTCCTCTAAGATTCTATAAGTCTATAATCTAGAGAGTTCTAAATAATTTTAAAATCCCTTCCACCATCTGATAAAAGCCATGCTTGGGCCATGGCGAAAATAACATGAAAAATCTATAAGCTCTCATTATACTCTCATAATCAGCCATTCCAAAGCATCCTCATACTCTTGCCAATCCATTCAACTATCCAAGGAAGCCATTGGAGACATTTTGAAGCTCAAAACAATCAATCCACATTCAATCAATTAACATTTAAATCCCCTTCAAGATCTTAGAGAGAATCCATAAGGGACTAGGTGATGGTAATATTTCATTCTTAATTGACTCATTTTTCTTTATTCCCTCCTTTTGATGTTATTATGTTGTTGGGTTTAACTTAAAAAATATAGTAGTTTTTATCAATAACTAAAAAAAATAATCATACATTGGTGACTACGGTGGGAGATTCCATTCAATTTAATTTTCTTAATTTTTAGAAGTGTTTTGAAAGCTTGCAAGATTGATTGGATGATAAACAAGCTTTGAGTTTGATCAAATTTTTACATACAGGGGAAAACTAATTTTGCTCTACAAATCACAATATTGTAGTCGTAGTTTTGTCATAAGATTAATGATTTTTCAAAAACTATCATTTTGACTGCTAATAGTTTGATTTTTTACAGGTTTCCAACCTTTCTACAATACCATAGATTCATGAAAGGTGATTTTTCTTAAAATATGTAGTTTTGACATTTTACTTACAATTTTTTAGATTAGTTTAAATCAAACATAACTAGTTTAGCATAGACATTTGGGCTTCTATGAGTCTATATCAATTTTTTCTATCTTACATGAGTAGAAAAGAACCAGAGTATTTCTAGTCTTAAAATTTAGTTGGCTTGACATAAAACTGCAAAAACATAGTTGCAATATTGTCATAGAAGTTACGATATTGTCCTCGAGAATAGCAGTTTTGTCCTTTGTGATCAAAATGATGAGGGTAGTTTGCTAAAACCTGATTGATTAACACATGTCTAACATTTGCTTGTCTTTGTTTTTATTTCCTATTGATATAGGTACATAAGTTCTACTTGAAGTAATATTAAAACATCTATGCATACCCTTTTTGCTATCATGTTCAAAACTGCCACTTGTGAAATAGCGATTTTGTGTAAAATAAGTGATTTTGATTAAAAAGCATTAAATAACTATATTATTATATTTTATCTATTTTAACTATTGGTAAAGGTCTAACAATATCTTTTAGGTCTAACAATATCTTTTGCAGCTAATATCATTTTCACCCTTAGGCTCTTTGTATAGACTTGGATTTTTATATTGGGGTCATACATAGTTAAGTGTTTTACGTGTCAAATATAATCTTTCTTTTATATTTATACCTATATAAATAACCTATTAGAATCACCTGTAAATAATTTATAACACATTCATATTTTAGTCTATGTGTTAGATTAGTAAAGTTGTCATCTTCATGCAAAACTATAAATTGTGATTCATGGTATTATAGTAAGATTCATGGTTTTGTCCAATAACTTGCAATTTTATAGAATCTATATGATCTCTATCATGGTTAGCAAGGCAGCCTACAAAACCACATAATTATATTTTTAATATTTCTTAAAATTTATGGTTTTTTAGTCTCTAATTATGGTTTTGTGTTAAACTAACTGTGTATCTATGTTTTTGTAGGAAAGAGGTAGTTTTTCCTATTTTCAAACTACTAATCCATTTTCTATAGGACCATATAAGGAGGAGGAAATAGAATGGTTTACTAACTTATGTTCTTTTAGGGAGAGTTCCTAAATTAACCTTTTAATATCATATTTTTATATATCTTTGTATGTATTTATTGTTTAAATTTCCTCACATATGTAATTAATAGGATAAATTGATCTTACTTGCCTATGTGTTAACCTTTTTTATTTTAGGATAACATGTGACATGGAATTCATCCCCACACACTTGCTTAGTCATTAGGTGTTTGTGATGACAATTTCATGACCATGCATTTGACCAAACTCCATGTTTTGGTGGAGTATAAATATCAGGAATAACTATTGTTAGGTTTTGGTTTACCCTATATAGGTCATCTATGAAGGAGAAGAGTTAATTCTATGAACCAAGAATTACACATCTTACATAGATTTGGACCCCACTAATTTTTCATAACTTGAGGACTCTCTTAGACACCCTTGTGTATACCTAGAATAGGACCTATCTATCATAGCAGGTGCTCGACTTCCAGAGTTAGTATCAGCTCCCAAGTGACCATTAAGTGTAGATAGGGTTGAGAGGGTTTGATAGATTCTATAATGAGTCACCAACCTACAGCCTCACTCATAAATATTTTAGATGGTGTAGGCATCAAGTTATGCACCCATTTACTTGACTAAAATTAGAGCTCATGATTGGGAATGCTTATGTGAGTGTTGTGCTAAGGTCCATATTATTTGTGAGCCAAGTCAGCCTATCCCTTATAACAAAAACACCTAAAGACCATTTATGACATATCCCTTCTTATAATAAAATAAATAAATCATTTCATATCACTATTCAAACCTTTTAGATAATAAACATTTGTCTTGAAACCAAAATTTAGTGGCCCCTATTATTTGTGAGCCAAATCAGCCTATCCCTTATGTCAAAAACACCTAGAGACCCTTATGACATATCCCATCTTATAATAAAAAAACAAATCATTTCATATTTACACCTTTTGGATAATAAACCTTTGTCTTGAAACCAAACTTTAGCGGTCACTCATAACTCTCTATCCTAGTCATCACTTTAATTAGCCTATCCCTAATCAAACATTGTCAATGTTTGTAACCTTTTTTGGTTTAATCTAGGACCCATCATCTCATCATCCCACCTCTTCATACCTAACACCCATCCAATCATCACCTTGCTAGTGTGAAGGGTATCTAGTTGTCTTATCCTCTTTGTCTCCTTTCTAGATTAAATCCTTATAGGGTGTTTACTTTGATAATATTTTATCACTCTAGTCTTCATATATTCAAATCTAAGTCACATCCAATCACTTATCTTGACCACTTGGGTTTAAGATAAAATTAGTATCCAAAATCACCTTCTCTCCCATCATCTTATATCAAAGTCATACCTAATCACCATTATTACATCACCTTTACCATCTATCATGCCTATTATAACCTGTGCCCTAAGAATGGGATAAGGATCTAATCAATAAAATGACATCTTTTGGAATCTAGGTGAATGAAATTGGGATAATGATGACACACATAGTGACATGTATACCCTTAGAGAGGAAGACTGGTTTACAAATGGCTTCTTCTATAGTTATGAGGTTAGGGCTCAATTTGACCAATACATCTATGAGAACCATGATCAAATTCTCTAACTTTGACCCAAGACTCTTACAACATCTCATTCACCCATCCACTAGACCTAACACTCCACCCCATCAAAATAATTTCAACCAAGAATAAAAAGAAGATAATCTTGTGGATCATGAATAATAACTTGATGAATAACAAGAATCCCCATAAAATAATTTTGTTTAGGTTGATAGCATAATAACTACCTTGGGGGACCGATTAGATCAATTAACTCAACAAATTAATTCACTTGCCTCTCAATTTTGTGCTCCGAACCAAAGATCTGCTTCACTAAGACAACATGTTAGAAATACCAATCCCAATCACTCAAGACATAGAACATGCCAAGCCCAATCCTCCAATCCCCTAATGTACTCCTCATTCATTCAAGAGTGGAGGCTAATGAAGAATAATTTTCAACAGACTGATCCTCACACCCCAGTAATGAGATATAAATATTAAGACTTTTATACATCTCCTTCAATAATGAGTATCTTGCAAATGCCTTTCCCAACACACTTTGAGATCTAGAAATTTGATAAATATAAAGGAAAAGGGGATCCATTAGACACATGAAATATTCCTATGTATCATGTCATGAGGCTACCTATGATAATTCTTACCTTCTTAGACTCTTCCCCAAAAGTCTCATGGGTCCCACATTAGAATGGATTATTCATTTACCTAAAAGATCCATATATAGTTTTGGGGAGTTAATAGAAAAATTTGTGCAACACTTCTCCCTCAAAATTGAGTGTGACATCTCCATCATAGATATTTATAATACTAAGCAAAGAAATGGGGAAATCTTAGCCCCATTCTTAAAACATTGGAGAAGCCTCGCTAGTCTATTCCATTGCACAGTTCCTAAGAAAGAGTTGGCCAAAATATTCATTGACAATCTCAATGATGAATTAAAATATCAAATAAAACTACAATGTGCCAAGTATTTTGATGAAATCATAGAAAAGGGGATTTAAATCAAAAATGCACTCATTGAGAAAGATAAAATAAAATTATATATCCAAAATGAAAAGAGTCAAAATCAAGATAATGCTTTTTAGAGTAAGCCTAAGATCTTTAATAAGAATAAAAATGTTGTAGGGGATGGAGTAATACATTCTAAACATGTTTAGATAGTGTATAAAGATTCTCCTACTAACAAACAAAAAAAAAATCCACTGTAAGGGTACCATAGGGAAAGCCAAAACCCTAAATGGAACAAAGGCCTCTAACTAGTCTTTTGTACCTATAGAAATGGTCCTACAATAATTAGTAACTACTAATATGATTACTCTCTCTTAAATATGAACATTAGATGATATTAAACCATGCCCAGATTGGTATTGTGAAGATGAATTTTATCAAAATCATAGATTCAAGGGACATAATACTACTAAATGCATGTAGTTAAGGCATTACATCCAAGATATAATTGAGAAAGGGGATATAGAAGTAGAATAGGAGAGTCCAACCAATCAATCCAAAAATTAATAGTTTGGAATATATCATGACTCCTTACCTAAGCACAATTAGAGGCAAAAGAAACCACTTAAGGACTAGGGTTAAGCCTCACTTCCAATAGAATTGATTATCATTCCATTCCATACCATTATATTAATACCATTAAAATCTGAGGTCCCCAAGATCCCACAAAACCACCATCCACAATCCTAAAAATTAACAGTGATATAACTAGCCATGTAGCAACTATATGGTGTTGCAATATTATAGGTCATGGATCACCTTAAAAAGACCCATCCACCTCAACATCTCAAAAATTCAATATCTCTAAAAAAAATTGATATCTTTTGACAAACCATATGAAATCATCTAATAGCTTTAGAAGAATCCATCTCAAATATCTCTTATGGATCTTCTTAAGACATCATCGGTAGATCATGAGATTCTCAATCAAGTCTTGAATGAACTCAAAGTCCCTAGAGATATTGATACAAGATAATTTTAGGCATTAGTGGGTCATTTATCTCTTTCTCAATAGATTACTTTTAGTACACATAATATTCCATCTGTAGGTTCACATCATAACTATGTATTGTTCATTGAAATTTCTTTTTCCAATCATAAGATCCCATGGGTATTCATAGACAGAGGGTCAGCCTTAAATTTGTACAATCTAGACTTTGTCAATAAGTTAGGGTACTCTGAGTCTTCATTAGGGCCTACTCTAATAATGATCAAATCATATGATGATAATGAAAGGTCATCTATAGGAACTATTTATCTTCCTATAGATATAGGACTTGCATTCCAACAAACTTTAATTTATGTAGTGGATTTTGATCTCTCATATAATTTACTTTTGGCACCCATGGATTCATGAAATGAGATCAGTTCCTTCCACTCTCCATCAATGTTTAAAATTCCCTCATTCAAAAATGGAGGTTACCATCCTAAGGGAAATAGAACACTTGCATAGATGTCAAATGGACCAATCTCATCCCACTTATCATTTCCCCATAACTTATAGTTTCTTATCATAATCCAAAACCTAATTATCTACCCCGATGATCTAACACTGACTTTGAATGAATCCGCAGACATCACTCAAATTAAGATCAATTATAAGGGTTGCAGAGAGTATGAATACAAAACATTTATGTTGGAGACCTACCACTCTCCCCACATAGCTGAGTCCCCAACCATGAGGAAAGATAATTGAATCATTTATTAGTTTGCATCCATGGCCTTTACTAGTGCAAGCATGCTATGATAAGAATACTTTGATTAACTAGATGAATCATTGCTTGTTCTTGATAATGAGGCCTTAGATTTCCATAAATAGAAGTACCCATAGCTTCAAAATATGCTATAGAACATGAATTATAAGTGTAAAGGACTAGGAAGAGATGAACAAGGTAGGCTTGAAATTATAGGGGTTCAATAACATGCAAAACATCTTGGTTTAGGGTAAAAACCTTTAGGCATTGACCTAAACACTATCATCTTGCACACTTCTTGAGTTCTTGAGGATTCTACCTCTGATGAAGAAGTTGAAATATGTTCCATGTATAGTCTTTACATGGATCTAGAAGCCACCAATATCTTCCATGACACCACCATCTCCACTATCAATATATCCCTCCATTATCACACACTTATAGACTAGGGTTAGAAGAATGATCCTTCCTTTGATATATTCTAGAATGATGAAGCCATTATTGAATATCTAGGAGCAAGAGATTTTATGACATTAAGAGACCATAATAAAGGGTTCTCTATCAATCCAAAGAGTTTACATATTTTAGAGAGAGAAAAATGTCTCTAAATAAAAAAAAAAGAGGAATATGAAGATGAATATCTCTCTCCAAATATAAAAAACATCCAACCCACTCTTAACGAGTCATAATCCTATCCAAAATTAGATATGTAGCTCTTATATGAATTTGCTTCAGATATAGAGGAATTACCATCACCCCCAACATATTTACAAGATTAATCACCATCTATAATTGAGGAGATTATTGAAGTAAACCTTGGCACAAATAAAATTCCTAAAATAATCAAATTGGGGGCAATTATTACATCTAAAGATCAATAAATTCTTATTGAGCTTCTCAAAGAATATATAGATGTATTTGCATGGAGTTATTATGACATACCAGGGTTAGATCCAACCTTAGCAGTGCATTATTTAGTGGTTAATTCCAGTGCAAAACCTATTAAATATAAAATTTGTAAAATACATACCAAGGTGGCCCTCTTTGTCAAAGAGGAGTTACATAAATTATTGGAATCTAGGTTTATCTGTCTAATTAATTATTCTGAGTGGATATCTAATATTGTCCCCATGGCTAAACCATAGGGAGGAATCATAATTTGTACTAAATTTAAGGACATAAATAAATCATGCCCCAGAGATGAATTTACCTTACCTAATATATACATGATCATGGACTCTACTGTAGACTATGAGATGCTATCCCTCATGGACAGATTTTTTGGATACAATCAAATTAAAATTGCTCCCAAAGATTATCACAAGACTACATTTATTACTCCATGGGGGAATTTATATTATCAATCAATGCCTTTTGGTATTAAAAACATGAGAGAAACTTACCGAAGGGATATGGCAGTAATATTCTGTGACATGATGCATGACATTATAGAATATTACATGGATGATATATTGGGAATGTCAAAACTCTGATCAGAACATCTTATGGTCTTAAAGAAAATATTTGCGAGGCTCAGAGAATATAATGTTAGATTTAGCCACAAGAAATTTTTGTTTTGAGTTTCCTCAAGTCAAATATTGGGGTTCATAGTCTCCATAATAAACATTGAAGTAGATCCTTCGAAAGTAAAAGTTATTTTTGAAATGCCTCCCAAAAATCTGAACTAGTTAGGAAGCCTTCAAGGAAAATTAAAATCTATTCATTGATTTACTTCACAATTGGTAATAATTGTCATCCATTCACCCATATCTTAAAGAAGGCATTATATGTTAAACAACTAGGTCAAGCTCATAGCCAAAGTTGATCCTTTCAATTATATGTTATATAAATCTAATTTAATTGCTAGAATGGCTAAGTGGATTATGTTATTAATTTAATTTGATATATATAATATGTAAATCAAAAGGCCATAAAAAAACAAGCCATTATAGATCAACTTACAACAACACCTATTACAAATACCAAGCCTCTCATCATGACCTTTCCAGATGAGTCTATATTGACTAATTTGAAATCAAAGAGATGGAAGTTATATTTTGATGGATCTTTCACCATGCATGGGTCAGAAGTGGGAATCCTTTTGGTAACCCCACAATATGACCTAATCCTTAAATCCTTTGAATTTACTTTCCTATGTACAAACAATATTATTGAATATCAGGCATTAATTTTTGGTCTTCAACCATCCAATGGAATATCTAGCATATACAAGCACTTGGTTATTCTTAATTGATTATAAAATAGGTGAATGAGGAGTTATAGACAAAAGATGAGAAATTACTCCCTTATAAATAACTAATGGACCAATTGAAACAAAAAATTTAGTCAATAACATTTGAATAAGTTCTTAGGGGAAGTAATAAAGCCATTAACTCAATGGCCACTATTGGTTACTGATAGATATTTGAGAAGATGTACTTTAAGGAAATTTTCTCATTAAATAATTATTATTACTAGATCATAAATCAATGGATCACTATCAAATTTGTTTTATACCTAATCCCAATCTACCCTGGTATCTTGATATTTACACTTACCTCTATGACAACATCCTACCACTAGACCTCAATCATCACCAATGTAAAGACTTCATTCAACACGCATCTCATTATACCATGTTTCATATCATCTTTATCAACGAGGCTATGCCAATACCTTTTTGACATGCCTACCATTAGAGGAGGCTACTCTTTCATTAAAGGAGGTCCACAAAGATATATATGGTAATCATGTCAGTGGGATGGTCTTGGACAAGAAGTTACTCTGAAATGGATACTATTGACCCATAATGGATCATGATGCCAACCAATATGTATGTAAATGTGTAGCCTATCAAAATCATGGTAATATAATTCATGTCCCCACACAAAAGCTATAGCCTATAATGATCCCATGGCCTTTTTCCATATGGGGACTATATTCAATTGGCAAGATCAATCTAACATCATTTGATGGGCATAAGTTTATAATTACAGCCATGAAGTATTTTACCAAATGGGTTTAATCAATACCACTAATTTATACCACATGTCTCCAAATATAAAAATTCATTCTAACTTAGATTATTTTTTGCTTTGGGATTCTAGCCAAAATCATATCAAACAATGAAAAATCTTTCGAAAATCAAGAAGTCAAATATTTATGTAATTGTTATCACATTTAGTAATTATCCACACCCTATTATCCCTAAGGTAATGGACAAGCAAAATAAACTAATAAAATGCTTCTTAAAATTATCAAGAAATTTGTCAATGATGTGGGTATAAATTATCACTTACAATTATATCTCGCTCTTTGGTCCTACATAACCAGTGTTTAAACACCTATTAGGGCTACTCTATATTCTCTAGTCTATGACACAAAATAAATCTTGCATGTTTATGTTGGCCTCCCCTATTTTTGAATCTCTTTATGGGGCATGATTACTTATTATAAATCTAGACAAGAATGACTACAAAAGCTTGAGCTATTAGATGAAAAACATAAAAATGCTTTGAATCATCTTAGAGCATACTGAAATAAACTCAAGGGCAAATACCACAAGAAGATCCAGTCCCTAGATTTCAAAATTGGTGACCTAGTCCTAAAGGAAAATTAAAAAAATACCAATGCAGAGTGTGAAAAGAAAGGTAAATTTGAAGGAAATTGGCTTGGGGCCTATATCATTATTGAAAAATTTGGATCAAGAGCATATATATTGGCTACACTAGATGGAGATGAGCTTGATGAGCCCATGAATTTTATTTATCTAAAACATTTTTATACTTGAAAGGATCTAAATAACCTCTATTTATGTGTCCCCACTTTTGGGGGAACATCTATCACCACTCCACTCCCCTCATATTTTCATTCCACTCCATTTCCTTATGACCATGGTCCTAATAGTGGGTATATAATATATGCTTGGGGAAAATTAGGATACATGAGTTTCAAACTAGGGCAAATCATTGATGACCGTATGAGGGGAATATTTTTTAAGGAGACCTCCATAATGTCTAACTTTACTTTCACATATATACTCATCCTATTTTGGACATACTAATACATATCCCAATCACATCATCCTCAATGACTCTTCTTCTTATCAGCCTCAATTACATCCAAACTTATTTGTCCAAATCCATCCCTAAGAATAAATCCACAAGAACCCACTAACTTCATCAGTAACGAAAGGTTATATAATGTTATTACTCTATGATCCATCATGAACTTTGCAACTAAATCCTAATCGTTAACTTTAGACCCTAAACATTGTCATTACAATTATTTTTTACTCCTTTTCTCATTTGTCATAATAACTCTTGGGCACAATCAACTCCTATAAATATTTAATTATATACCTAAAATTGATTCTCTTATGACCTCTTGTATATATTTCCTTTTAGAAATATTGTTATTAAGACTTTTTTAGGGTTTTGTTATATTGTAAATAATCATTTCCTTAAGTTGTGTTTTATAGAAATTACATATCCATATAAAATCAAAATCTTTCTCATGATCCTCTTATCTTCTTAAGTAGTGTATTTTGTACATGTCTTGCCTTATCCTTTTATGCATATGTGTATGTGTGTTATAACATGTGTATCAAGTGTGTTAAAAATCATTAAGTCTTATAAATATTTTTTCATCTTGTCATCTTGTCTTTTAATTTTTTTTTCTTTTTTGGAAAAAGAGAACAAAGATGGCCTTAAGTGACTACCCAAAATAAAAATTGGGAAAAGTCACTAAAACAGAGTTCCCATACAATGTTAACCCAATGTACCCTTGAATATTATCATGTCATTGGTAAACTTACACTCACACATGTAATATTAAATTGGATTGCTACATCCCCCTAATCATTCCATTATCTCATCTAAAAATCCTAGCCTACTACCTAGAACCCACCCATCTCCTTGGTGTAGGAGGATTTTACCCAACACTGGTTTTTGAGACACGAGATTAACACAATGGATTATTTACTAGAACATTATTAAAAAACATTCTATGTCATCACATTATAAACATAAAACATAATCATTAAACATCAATAATAAAACCATGTTCATCATTACATCTCATCTAACACAATGAATCCATACATCTTATATAATTACAACACCACAAAAATAACATGATATACAATCCATAATAATAGACATCATCCAAACCATAATAGTCATCTATATCATCTACAAATATACATCATCATCATTATCTCATCTATAAATACTCATCATCATAAAAATAATGATATCTTATTGTAGACACCAAAATCGTGTCTACTCCTTGGTCAACTCCCCCCTTGGTCCCCTTGGTCCACTTCTAAACATTCCTAACCCACACACTTATTAATTTAAAATAAAATACCTATTTTAAATTAATAACACCTCACCCATGACACACCACCCTTGACACCTCACCCTTGGATTCCTCACCCTTGGATACCCTCATTTATCACCCTATAACTAATCATTCCAACCCTCCCACTAATCCCCACGCTTATTAAACCCACCTTCGACCGTTTAACCATGACCACTGAACTTGGCAGATGGAGGAACGGGAAAAACGCTAAAAATAGCCTTTTTACCCATCCTCCATCCGCCGACGTTGGTCAACCATCGGCCGATGCCGGCGGGATCGTCGACGTCAGTTGATTAAAACCAACTCCTAGGCCAAATGGAAAACTAATCACAGACCTGAAGGCTAATTCTCTGGCTCCTAGAATTTGACCTCTCACACACTCTCTCTCTCTCCCAGATGTACACCAAGCATCACAAGATACAGGAACTTTGCATCAGTCACTCCACCCCTGATTGAAATATTGCAAGAAGTCTTCTACATTAACAACATCAACAACAGGTCTTCTACACTTCTGGTTCTCTATCAAAGAGTTAAGTATCCCTCTTTTATTTCATTTCATTATTTAGAATGTATTAGTAATTGTTTCTCTAGTTACTACTTCTAAGCAATATTATCAACCAGACCTAGCTATCAACCAAACCAGACCTGACTTTCTTCTCAGAGAGGCTGAAAAGCCTTCTTCATACTCTTACCCCTTTTTTGACACCCTGTCTCCCTACCTTGTCCTTCCTAAGACTCTATCCACTGTCTTACCATCCTACACAGACCTAGACTCCTTTCAGACCCCTCTGTCGACCAAAGACCTGTCCAAAACTCATCCAAGGCCATTGCCCTGATCGACATCGACCATTGCCCTCACCGACGTTGGCAACATAACCGACATCGGCAACCTTGACCAACCAACGCCGGAAGAACTATCAACATCAGTGACTGTGACAGATCGACAACATAATATAGGTATGCATTATCTCTATTTCTTTTGTTCAGTCTTTCATCATTTCTCTTGCTAGCAACATTCTTTTTATCAACTAGTAGACTGTCATTCCTCCAGGAAGTATTTGCACTTCTGGGATCGAGCTTTGCTTAGAAGTCCACCTTATATCCATCTAACAATCTCTTTGTTTAAGTCTTTCTCCCTACAGGTGTCATCCTCCACAACCAAAGAGGAGTCCCTTCAATCGTCTGGATAACGGTGCGCAAACTTCATCCAGGTACGTACAAACCTTTGACCATTTAATCTTAGTTTCTTACTTCCTTTGAATGTAGAAAAGCAAAAAAATTGTATAGAAACATTATGGCACACCCGGTGGGACCTTGGATTTTTCCTTGGGTTCATTTCTTCTAAAACAAAACATTCATATAGGTGCATTAGATTTCTTCTTGCATCCTTTTTCTTTTATCTCTTTATTTTGAAACGAAACCATAAGCGGAAGTTAAAAAGAATCTCTTTCTTTCCTTCTTGCATCTTAGAGTAGTGAAGTTCATACTCTTAACCTTTTCCTCACTTGCTTGCATCCGAACAAAACATTTTTATTTGGGCTTAAAATCTATTACATTTCGTTTCTACCTGAATGCATACTTAGCTCTCACATATAGTAATTAAAAATGCATTATGAATAAAGCGTAGTGCACTTATGTTACACGACCAGACTACTTTCACAAATCAAACATCTAAACATACCTGAGACAAGGTCCGACTAAGATTTCATCACCTAGCGGATACCTTACCCTTCCTGCTAATCCCACTTGGACTTCACTACCAAGGGGAGAACCCACTTTGTTCTCTAGCAGAGTATAAACTCTAGGGGAAGTATATACTAGCTAAGTGACCCAACTTATCTCTAGGCTCGTGAAGTGAGGGGAGCTTGATTCTTAGCACCAAGCCATGTATGGAACCTAATATAGATCTTGAGCACCAAAACTAACCCAAAACCAACCTTAGATTGCTTCTTCTAGGACCCGTTCTAAAAGCCAACTTCCCAAACACACTCTTCTAAGGCATAAGCCAACACGATCCTAAAATTTATTCTTAGGAATTAACATTTAGTGGCTACTTGTCTTCGTCTCTTTTCCTATCTATATTTGATTTTTTGAGTTGGTGAGGTCGCATTCTGAGATCTAAAGACAACTCAGACTTTCTTCTTTTCTTCCAAAAACTTTCAATTTTTTGAGTTTCTAGAAACATAGAGATACTAACATCGGTTTTTCCACCGACGTCAAAAAAGTATCTTCACCAACATTGGTTATCTAACTGACATCGGCAACTTTCTTCATCGACATCAGTTGTTCTACCAACGTCGGTCACTGTCAAAAACTTCTTCCAAAACAAAAAGCTAAAAACCTGACCTCTTTTTGCTATTAAAAACACATTCTAATCTTCTGAGATTGAAAAAACACAATTTCTAGAACCTAAACCTTTTTGCCTTGGATGGTTTTGACACGTAGTCAAACCAAAACTCTTGTTGACCATGCAAGGCAACAACCACTTCCACCTTCACCTTTCATATCAAGTCCCCTAATGGAGTGTACTTTAGACGTTGAATACTCTCCTATCCAGTCAACCCTCGATCAATCCCCTATCATTCTCGAGGGGGATCAAGACTTTGAGAGATTCCTTGACTTTAACATCAAGGCTCTCCAACACTATCTTGCTAAGTGCCAAATGTGAGACTCTTCAATTCAACCAAGTTTGTCACATTTGCAGAACTTGATTGGCTCGATTCCATACACTCTTGCACCTATAAACATGGGAGTGACTACCCATCCTTTTACCAATTCCACCATTCAACCACCTTTGGCGGTATCTATTCAACTCATGCCCTCCAACTTCATGACACAAGCCCCCTTAACCTCAACATCAGTCCCTATGACAAACTACCAATATGTTGCACCTATACAAATGCAACCAAGTACGTCATATGCCCCTCCTAACATCTTCCAAATGCCTTAAAACCTAGGGGGTGCCCCACCTACAAATCCATCAACTAATCTAATCAAGATGTTGATGGATAAGATGTCTAATCTTGAGACATCCATTTCTGGTTCCAGAAATGTTCTCTCACATGAACAAATATGTAATGAGCCCATTCATCCTTCAGTCCCAATCTGACCATATCCAAGTCAGTGGGAACTCCCCAAGTTTACTCATTTTTAGAGTAAAGAGGACCTGCAACAAATCTACGAGTGTTTAGACACGCTTGTTACCTTATAGCACATGACGATGCATTGTTACTATGCACATTTTCCATGTCGCTTTCTAGCGCTGCCCTTGATTGGTATAGTTCTCTTACCAGTCACTCTATCTTTTCTTTCACTCAACTCGCCCAACTATTTATTGACCACCTTTCAATTAACATCACTAAAAAAGTCTCCATCATGGACCTATATTCTATCAGACAATTCGACGATGAATCAATAGCTGATTTCGTTGCTCGTTGGAGAGGCTTAATCAACCAACTCTCCTTTTCTTTACCTCAAATTGAGCTCATTGAGCTCTTCTCTAGAGCATGTTCCAAACACATCTAATTTAATTTGCAGGTCCAAACATTGCGCACATTTGATGAAGCTTTCACCATGGCCCGAAAGCTTGAACTCCATGCGATCAAAGAGGACAAGGTCAAATTGTGAAATAACAATGCAAAATCTAATGACCCTTCTTCATCCAAATCTATTTCTTCCCACTCTAAACCCAAGGGAGTGGCAAATTTTGTGGTCTTTAGATCACCATCATCAACAACAACAACCAACCAATCCGAACCCTCCACATCACAAAGCATCACAAGACAATTCCAACAACAGTACATACAGTGTCAATACACTCCAATAGGAGAATCATACACTTCCGTGTTGGACAAACTCGTCACGCAGGGGGTCCTCAATCTCCCTCAAATTTGACTACCCCAATTTGACCCGTCAAAACCTATCCCTGCATGGTATAGGGAAAATGACTTCTGTAATTATCATCGTGTCAAAGGTCATGACACAAACAATTGTAAAACATTCAAAAACATTATCCAGGACATGTTAGACAAGGGGGATCTTGTTTTGGATAACCCAAATGTGCCACCTAACTAAAACATATACATCTTTAGAAAACCTTTCCCTAACCATCCCCCAAGTCAAAATAATGTCCAGACCATGGTCGATGACCTTCAAGAGCATAACATACGCACGGTCAACATGGTCTTTCCTATCATTTCTAACCAACTTCTCCCACAGTCTGAAGAGGTTAATCAACATATTTTTCCACCATAGGTAGAAGAGCCCTCTTCTCCTATTTGTCCATCATAGGTAGAAGAGCCTTCTTCTCCTATTTGTTCACCACTGGTAGAAGAGCCCTCTTCTCCTATTTATCCATCACAGGTAGAAGAGCCTTCTTCTCCTATTTGTCCACCACAAGTAGAAGAGCTTTCTTCTCCTATTATTCCTCCATCTACCCTTCTTCTACATCTAGGAGAGTCTACCTCGACCTCTCCCATATTGGAAGATGCCTTAAAAATAACAATGCTAGCGACCTCGACCTCATCCTTCTTATCATCAATAGGGGATCATACTTTTTCCACTCCTCGACCACATGAGGAAGCCATTATCATCCCTATACTCTTTCCACCTGAAGAGCCATGTTCTCTAATCCCTTCTCCGTCGAGAGAGGAACTTGCCACCTCACCTACTTTGGTCAAAGAAGATCTGGTGAGGGTAGACTTGAACCTTACCCCCCAAAATAGTAGTCCTCACACCCAACCAAAGAAGGCTACTAAACCACATCAGAGAACTGTTCTCCCACCATCACCATTGCCCTCTATTTTGGGCCCACACCCATCCACCTTAAGAGGAGTACTTCCTACTCTGACACCCAACAAAAACAAATCACCTCCATTACTACCAACACCTAACAAAAACATACCTCCTTCAAAACATCCAATGCCTCCTACCACGAAAGTGTCATCTATGCATCTGGCCACACCGCCAAATAAAAGGATGGTACGAAACACCCCCTCGACAAAGTCTAAATAGAAATTGTCAACTTTTACTGCAACACAACAGGCAGACCCATTAACAGGTTCTTATACCTTACTGTTACGCCAATTGTTACAATCCTCTAACATCACTCTTCCACCTATTAAGCCATACCAACCTCTCAGACCAAAACCATCTTGGTTCGACGACACTAAAATTTGTGCTTATCATCAGACACCTGGGCATGACACTGAGCATTGTTGCACTCTTAAGGTTGTCATCCATCAATACTTAAAAAAGGGCACTCTTATTAAGGACCCCTTTGAAAAACTACTAACATCATCCCATGCATCCCAAACCTCCTCACCTTCACACTCATCACCTCTCGAATCAAAACCATCTTGGTTCGATGACACTAAATTTTGTGCGTATCATTGTACACCTGGACATGACACTAAGCGTTGTTGCACCCTTAAAGTTATCATTCATCAACACTTGAAAAAGGACACCCTCTTCATTAAGGACCCTCTTGACCACCCTTTCAATAAACCATCGACACCACCCCATGCCTCTCAAACCTCATCACCTAAATCGGGAGCCCATCATCAAATTGTGGTTCCTCTATCACCTTCAACCCCTTTGTTCAAAATCAACACCATCAATGTGGCCACTAGGTCACAAACCATGAAGGATAAAGGGAAAGAGAATGTTTCTCTCCCTCAAACATATCCATTCATCAAGCCTCCTCAACCACCAAAACCCAAGATTTCAATCTTGGGCACATCCCATCCAACATCTTTGAAGCCACTTCATGACCCCATGGTGAAACAACATCACCAAACCTCTGTGAAGACATCTTTGTATGACCTTATTTAAAGCTCTCCACAACACCACCGAGCTTTAATCAAATCTTTACAGACAGTGGAGGTCCAACCTGAAGACCCCCAACCACTAGTTTCTTTAATCAAAACATTACCAACCATTGCCTCCATCACCATCCCTAATTCTGAGATTTCAAACTCCAACTTGGAAGATCAGGATCTCACCCTCTTAAACTAAGCCTATCAGGAAAAAAGATTCGCAAGATGCATCCTTAAATCACACTCCTTGTCTAAGAGGAGCTTCATCATCTTCTCTTCATCTCATTTATTCAACTCATTGATTACTCGCAATGGGTGTCAAACATTGTCCCTATCACAAACAACTGGGGGACTTCAACTTTATATTGACTATCACCACCTCAACCAAGCATCGACTAAACATCAACCAACTAAGCATCGACCAAACACCGACAAACCAAGCATTAACCAACATGTGACCAATATGGAGAGAAGTAAACGAGGTAAGTTTGCTCCTAATTGGCTCAAACATTATATCATAATGCACAAGTATGGATCAGGGACTTATCGTCTATCTTCTCTTGAAGGTCGACCAGAAATTGAGCCCCTTTATGCCTTACATCTGTGACCATTCTATTGTTAGTCAAGTACTCATTCACTTGACATTAAACTTGAGCTCGTCCCTTGAGCAACCCTCATCATCGTCAATCCTATTCCCTTCAACCCTTTTTCCCAACATTAGTTAACCCTTTTGTCAAGCATGAATGCTTTGTCCTAATAAAAGGGAACCCTCTAAACCTTTATAGTCAAGTCCATGACCAAAAATTCAGTCAAAAACAAAAAATATAAAATTGGGATGCCTATTCAAAGGTCATAAAACTATAGATGTAGACTGCTCCCTCAAAGGATAGCTGCATAATTGCCGTAATTTATAGACTGCTCCCTTGAAGGACAACTATTCAAAGACATTTAAATATACAAAGCAGAATATAGACCACTCCCTCGAAGGATGGCTATGCCTAAATTTTGCTACATAAACAACATTCTTTTAGAAGCTTCCCACATCGATCAGCTTCACATATGACCATAAAACAAAACAACATCCCCACGTAGACTTCCCGCATTGATCAGTCTACCCCAAAAAAAAAAAAAAAAAAACTGACTGACAAACTATAAAGTCATGGACTTGTCTATAGTCGTTCTCAGGGTCACCTATAAAAGGGGAAAAGTTATCCTTGAAAAAAAGGGTTACCCTATCTTGACATATCACATATCACACCTATCTCCCCAACCTACTCAATGGATTTCGAGCTCATTTTAATGTCAAAGTGATTCGATTACTTCTCTAACACAACCAATGGTCAACGATGTAATGCATGAATGGGGCTGTTGTTTCTAAAAACTCCCTACCTATGCTATCATTATGGTCCTTGTCAATGAAAGGGCAAAAATTCATTTCCTTTCCTACATCTTTGTCACAAACAATCCAACCAAATCATTTCCAAACCAAACCCAACCAACCAAACCTTTTTCAGACCACTAACGTTCTCATAGCCTATTCACACTAGTTTCTGTGGACACCAATACACATGGAAACTATCGACCATGCAATTTATGTCAAGTATAAACCATTACTTGCTGAAGCATAAATAATCTCATTTCATTTTTAGCATACATCCATCACCGATATGGAAAATTGCTAAGGTTGAAAGACCACATAGCCAATGTTATAGAATACACCATCACATAATATGGAAAAGGCTGTAACATCATCATACCCTCATCATTTATACCCATGACCAAACCACCTATCAACCACTTTGATTCTTCATCTGAACTACATTGGCTTGAGGCCCTTCAAACAGGGGCTATGTAGGCAACACTCAGATGACATGATGTCTTCTAGGGTTAGCTTGGCCACATCCGTTTGTTCGTCTACTTGATGGACAAACCTTTTAACCTTTAACCATGACTTAAACCTCGTCCAACCCATCCATAACTGACCCTCTTCCTCCCTTTTAGGGAGAACTACATTGGCATGAGGCCCTTCCAACAGGGGCTATGTAGGCAGCACTCAGTTGACATGGGGTATTCTGAGGTTAGCTCGGCCATTCCTTCATCCGTCCATCTAATGGACCAACTATCTCTACCAACCCAAAATCATGACCAATGACTAGGGAGATTGCGACTATCTCCTCAGACCACGACCATTTTTGAGACAACTTTGCCTTAGTTGTTTTGATTGTATGTAGGTTACTTCACGAATAGTTAGCCAAATTGTCCACACCCACATTACGACCCTCACAAGTATTGGGTCGCGAGCAAGCTGATCCCCACTACTTGTGGATTTTTTGTGTTTTCCAGGAGCACTTCCTAGGCCCATGATACTTGGAACACGATGACCATTGGAGCTATAGCTTGGATCGAATAACCCAATCAGCTACGACTAAATGCTGGGGACCGGTTATTTTGATTTTAGCACTCTTTGACCTTTGACTGCGACAATTTGACCTGACCATCTCGTGAAGTGGTATGCATGAAATCTCAACTATTACAACATTCACACTCAAACTTCACCATATCCATCCACTATCTATCAAATATGCCCCCAATTTCAGGTTCCCTTCCCTCAACTCTCGCTTTGAGGGGGGATACCTCATCCCATACCTGGGACAATCAACTCTTATTTTTGTCTTGTAGTTCATTAGAATAAACAACAGGACAAAAATAGACCTCATCCCATACCTGGGGCAATCAACTCTTATTTTTGTCTTGCAGTTCACCAGAACAACCAACAGGACAAAAAAGACCTCATCCCATACCTGGGGCAACTCACTCCTATTTTTGTCTTGCAGTTTGTCAGAACAACCAACAAGACAAAAAGGGGCAAATGTAGACACTAAAATCGTGTCTACTCCTTAGTCAACTCCCCCCTTGGTCCCCTTGGTCCACTTCTAAACATTCCTAACCCACACACTTATTAATTTAAAATAAAATACCTATTTTAAATTAATAACACCTCACCCATGACACACCACCCTAGACACCTCACCCTTGGATTCCTCACCCTTGGATTCCTCACCCTTGGATACCCTAATTTATCACCCTATGACTAATCATTCCAACCCTCCCACTAATCCCCATGCCTATTAAACCCACCTTTGACCATTTAACCATGACCACTGAACTCGGCAGATGGAGGAATGGGCAAAAGGCTAAAAATAGCCTTTTTACCCATCCTCCATCTATGGACGTCAGTCAACTATCGGCCGATGCTGGTGGGATCACTGACGTCGGTTGATTAAAACCAACTCACAGGCCAAATAAACAACTAATCACAGACCTGAAGGCTAATTCTCTGGCTCCTAGAATTCAACCTCTCACTCTTTCTCTCTCCCAGACGTACACCAAGCATCACAAGCTACAGGGACTCTGCATCAGTCACTCCACCCCTGATTGAAATATTGCAGGAAGTCTTCTACATCAGTAGCATCAACAACATGTCTTCTACACTTCTGGTTCTCTGTCGAAGAGCTAAGTATCCCTCTTTTATTTCATTTCATTATTTAGAATGTATTAGTAATTGGTTCTCTAGTTACTACTTCTAAGCAATATTATCAACTAGACCCAGCTATCAAACAAACCAGACCTAAATTTCTTCCCAAAGAGGCTGAAAAGCCTTCTTCATACTCTTACCCATTTTTTGACACCCTGTCTCCCTACCTTGTCCTTCTTAAGACTCTATCTACTATCTTACCATCCTACACAGACCTAGACTCCTTTCAGACCCCTCTATCGACCAGAGACCTGTCCAAAACTCATCCAAGGCCATTGCCCTAACTGACATTGACCATTGCCCTCACCGACATCGACAACATAACAGACATCAACAACCTTGACCAACTGACGCCAGTAGAACTACCGACATCAGTGACTATGACAGACCGATATCAAAATATAGGTACACATTATCTCTATTTCTTTTGTTCAGTCTTTCATCATTTCTCTTTCTAGCAACATTCTTTTTATCAACTAGTGGATTGTCATCCCTCCAAGAAGTCTTTGCACTTCTAGGATCGAGCTTTGCTTGGCAGTCCACCTTATATCCATCTAACAATCTCTTTGTTTAAGTCTTTCTCCCTACAGGTGTCATCCTCCATAGCCAAAGACGAGTCCCTTCAATCGTCTGGATAATGGTGTGCAAACTTCATTCGGGTACATACAAACCTTTGACCATTTAATCTTAGTTTCTTACTTCCTTTGAATGTAGAAAATTGAAAATTTTGTATAGAAACACCTATCACATCATATCTATAAATCACATCCATGATACATATATCCATACCTATCAATCACATAAAGATCATAACATAATCACACAAACATAACATCATATATCGTAAAATCATAATGACATATATCAACAGTTGATAATGTCCATCAGAGTCCATGTCAAAATATATAAATACATAAATGGGCCCCATGGGCATCAATGTGATACAATACATACAATTCCATACTATAACACATGTCTCACAAATAATACATCCCAAATCACTATTGTACAAGTGATCCCCTATTAGGCTAGTGTATAGACTGGGAGGAACTAGCTCTGAATGTCACCACACATTGACTTGCTATCACTACTACCTCATACAAATCTATGTAAGACTAGGCCTCTCACATTAGCTAACTGATCTACCTCATAATCATCCCCATACCCATCTCCTCTAATGTTGTATCACCCTCCTCCTTGGCCTTTTTAGCCACCTATAACTATACCTCCCTCTCTCTTAACCTCAACTGAAGCTATCCAATATGCCCTGATAATGAGGTTACATGTGGGTCTTGACTCTAGATCTATATTTGAATTATACATATATACCCCTATAAGGATTTTACCTATCCCATCAACCCTAACACATGTCCATGTATTCCATCTATCTATCTATCTATATCTCTCTATAATTTGTCTCTATAAATCCACAACCATCATATCCTGCTCAGTTGTAATCCTTGCAACTATTATAGCTCAAGCTTCTATCTCTCTCCTCAATCTATCCAAGAGTGCCCATTCATCCTCACTCAAAGGTGGCCTAGACAATCCTACCTCATCTACACCTAATCCCCCTACACCCTGGTCTCCCCCTCCACCCTAGTCCTTAGCTACAATATGGTCTCCACCTCGACCCCCTAGTCTCCCCTGTCAATATCCATCACATTTTCCCCTCTCTTTGCATCCTTCTAGCCTTATGTGTGGGGCTGATGTTTCTGATCTCATATCCTCCCAAATTGAACACATGCCTATACCAATATTTTCAAAACTCCCCTCCTCACTCTAGTTGGTCATCTAAGTATTCTATAATTCCATCTCTAAGCCCACTAAGTTGTGTATGCTATAATCACTCCTATATCTAGAATATGAGTCTTAAAATAGAATATAATAGGGGTAATGCTCTCATAATTATCTCTAAATATTTCCCTATATAATAAATTCCCCCACTAAGGCCCATACCTATCACTATGAGTAAACAAAAGCTCCTCTCTAGGCACATCCTACTATCTTCCAAATTATTACTGCACATGATCAGGTCTATATCTCTCAATAATATAATCATAGTAGCCACTTAGATATCACTCAATGAGAATGAATCATGTGATGTATACATCCTCAGCCCATCCCTATTAGACCTATCTATATAGCATGTAGGTGATCTACTCTACTCATAAACTATCAAAGGCCTATCTATAAAATCATATCTCACTAGCATTGGATTTATGCACTCCAAAAATGATATACCATCCAAATAATGTAGTATAGTCAATCTCCTTATATGTGTAAGACCCAATGGTATCTATATCATGATATGCTCCCAAATCCATATATTTAATAATATAGAGGTGCCTAAGATCCTTGCTCCTTTGTATGCTCCCATATGAAGCTCTTTGTATAAGTGGGCCAGCCCTACGAGACCCAAAACAAAAATTTGATAATCATGGTGTTAGGACCTTAGATCATAATTGATTACTTTTGTATAAGTAAATAAACATAGAATTAAACTAGAAGTAATAAGTAACTAGAAATCAGAAACAACAAAGAATAGGAGATACGAGAAACAACCAATCTGTATTAAACTCTTTCAGAAGGAAATACAATGAAGAAATCTCTCTCTTCTCACACCTCAAAGATGTACAGTAATTCTTCCTCAAGAGTTCTCTCTCTCTCTCTCTCTCAATTACAATCAAATCAAATCTTGAGTTGTTCCCTCTTGAGACAATCAACATAATTGTTGTTGTACTTATTATCTACATGCTATGAGGATCTAACCCTATTATATAGTAAAATACAACACTAGGGTTCCATGAGCCATGCATTCACCACCATTAGATCCACCTCTGAATCAAAGGCTCAAATCTGTTCTACTTAAAATAGAAAAATAGACTCAAGACTAATTTTAGTCTTTACATGCAAACTAACTGTTCTCCTAAAATTAGAATTCTGGGAATGCATAGATGACTGATGCCAGTCTCTGTCTGTCTACATATGACCGATGCCAGCCGATGTATAATCGATGTCAGTACTGTGTAACTGAAGATAACCAATGTCGGTCAAACTCTGACTAATTTTGGTTACTATTAAATCTAATAACCTCAACATTTGCTCATCAGTGAAGCTTTTAGCTCCATAACTCAACAATCTCCCACTTGGAGATAAACAGCTGCACCTGTACCTGTACAACAACATCCTCTAGCTTATTTCTCCATCTTCAAGTTCAATATTGAAGACCAAAAAAAGTTGAATAAAGATTCAACTTCTCCATTGTTACCAGCTTTGTTAGCATATCAGCAGGGTTCTTATCCATATGGATCTTTTCCAGCTTCAACTGTCCATCCTCCAATACCTAAGCTGTATATGTTTGGTTCTTGAATGAAAGGCTGAATTCTTTGCCAAATAAATTGCACTTTGACTATCACAGTATAATCTGTAACTCTCTTACTCCTTTCCCAACTCTTCTATGAACCGATTCATCCAAATCATTTCCTTGCTAGCCTCTGTGACTGCAATGTATTTTGCCTCTATAGTAAACAAGGCAACAACCTTTTGCAACTTTGAAATCTAGCTAACTGTCATTCCACCAATAGTGAACACATATCCTGTGGTGCTTCTCTTGCCATCCAAGTCACCTGCCATATTCAAATCCACATACCCATGTAGAGAAATGTTTGACCCTCCATAGCATAAATGCCTACTGCTGGTCCCTCTCAGATATTTGAGAATCCACTAAACTACTTTCTAGTGTTCATTTCCTAGATTGGCCATAAACTTGCTGACAACTCCCATAGCTTGGGTGATATCTGGTCTAGTACATACCATTGCATACATCAAGCTCCCAACTGCTAAAGCATATGGAACTCTACTCATGTACTCAACCTCATCATGTGATTTAGGACACTGTTGTTTGCTCAACTTGAAGTGTCCAACCATAGGTGTGCTTACCGGTTTTGCATCTTATAAATTGAACCTCTCCAACACCTTATTCACATAATCCTCTTGAGAAAAAATCAAACTATGATTTTTCTTAGTTTCTCTTAATACTCATGCCAAGGATTTTCTTTGTTGCTCCTAAATCCTTCATGGAAAATGTGTGAGCTAATTTTACCTTAAGCTCAGATAATTTCCTGCATGTGTGAACCTATAATAAGCATATCATCTACATATAGTAACAGGATAATATAACTACCATTATCCAATCTGGTAAAATAAACACAATGGTCAGATTGACATTTACTAAAGTCATGCTCTGTCATAAACCTATCAAACCTCAAATACCATTATCTTGGAGCTTGCTCAAGACCATATAAGCTGGGCTTATGTCTCACTTGTCCATTCTCTCCTTTCTTTAACCTATATATCCATTTGTTTTTCAGTGCTTTCTTTCCAGCTGGCAACTCTACCAAATCCCACGTTTGGTTCTCTTTCAAGGAATTAATTTCCTCATTCATGCCATGCTCCCACTGTTTCCTAGATTCTACCTGCATTGCCTCATCAAAACTTTCTAGTTCTCCACCATCAGTGAGCAACAAGTAGTATAAAGAAGGGGAATAATGAATTGGAGGTTTACTTACCCTTTTAGACCTCCTTATGGGTGTTTGAGACTCATTGACAGCTTTCTGTCTGCCCAAATTCTCTGATAGTGACCGATCCCAGTCATCTCTGATTGATTTTGATCTGCACCTGACTGATGTCGATTCCACCTAACCACCTACATCAGTTTCTTAACCAATGTCAATCTCTACCTGATCGATGTCAGTGTCCACCTGACTGATGCCACTCGATGTTGATTTCTACCTAACTCGATGTTGGTCTCTATGTTTTCCTGTGAGTGATGATTTTTACCTGTGAGCTCATTTTGGAACATAACCTTTTCCAAATTAAGATTGCCCTACTCAGAATTATTTAGCCTTTTGAGCTGATCACTGTACATCACCTTCTCATTAAAAGCAGGGCTTTCAATTTCTTAAATGTGTCAAAAACATCAAATTTCCTCTTTATGCAACAAACCCATACCTTTCTTGTAGCATCATCAATGAAAGAAACATAATACTATGATCCTCCAATAGAAGCTACCTGAGCTAGTCCCCACACATCTGTGTGAACAAGCTCCAACTTGTGCTTCTTCTTTGTTGACCCAGTTGTGAGAAACCTCACTTTCTTCTATTTCTTAAAAATACAATGCTCACAAATATCTAGATCTATGTTTTTCAATTCTAAAAGCTTACCTTTTGACTTAAGAACATCCATTCCCTTCTCACTCATGTGACCAAGCCTACAATGCCACAACTTTGCATCTACATCTGAAGTAGATAAAATAGAAGGATAATAATCAATAATACAAGTAGATAGATAAAGTGTACCTACTCTCTTACCTCTTGCTAATATAGGTGCACCCTTGGAAACTTTCCAAGATTCAGCTGTGAGAGTTACTATGCAACCCTCATCACCCAACTTTCCTACAGAAATCAGATTCCTCTTCAAGATGGGTACATGCATGACATCATTCAACACCCATGTGTTGCCATTCTACAATTTCAGCTGCACTTTTCCTTTGCCAACAATTTGACAAGGCTCATCATCCCCTAAATAAAATTTTCCAAAGTCTCTATGGACATAATCATTGAAAAATTCTCTATTTGGGGTTACATGGAAAGAGGCACCAGAATCTAAAACCCAAAATTCTACTTTATCCAAGGAAAATATAAGAGCATCCTGTGCAATAATGCATGCATCTTTTGCTTCTTTATTACCTTCATGTTGATTTTCTTTAAACCAATAATCTTTCTTTGCATGCCCTTTTTTTCCACAATTCTAGCAGGTTATTCCTCCATTTCTGGATTTGGATCTCCTTCCCATCTTTGACCTTGATTTCCCTTGCTTGCCCTTCTCTCTTTGCCATCCCCTACTTTCAACACTTAAATCATTCCCTGATGTTTCCCCTGTGCTTTTCTTGTGAATTTCTTCATTCAAGATTACACTAACAACATCATCAACTTTCAAGATATTTGAAGCAGATGCAGTATTACTAACTGCCATTACCAAGCTATGCCAACTTTCAGGTAAAGAGCATAAGATTAAGAGAGCCTTAATTTCATCATCAAAAACTATTTTGATTGAATTTAACTGATTTACTATTACATGGAAATCATTAAGATGACTAGATATAAATCCACCTTCCTACATTTGCAAATTAAATAATTGCTTCATAAGATATACCTTATTCAAAGCTGAGGGTTTTTCATATAAATTTGCCAAAGTATCCATTAACTCTACCATTGTCTTTGCCTATGATAAGTTGGAAATCACAGAAGATGCCAGGCTCAACCTTATAGATCCAAGAGCCTTTCGATCAAGAACATTCCATTCTTCATCTTGCATATCTGTGGCCTTTCTTGAAACCCCACCCAACGGTAAATATAGATCTTTCTAATATAGATAATCTTCAATCTGTATCCTCCATAATTGATAATTCTTGCCATTGAATTTCTCCATTCTTAGTTTACTTTCTTTCTGCCATTGCTTTACTTCCACTCAATTAGAAACCCATGTGAGTGAATTATGTAATCAACAAACACTAACATGCTTTGATACAACTTGTTAGTGTATACACAAGCACTGATAGCAATTGTTAGTACCTTAGATCACAATTTATTACTTTTGTATAAGCAACTAAACACGAAATTAAACCAAAAGTAATAATTAACTAGAAATCAGAAAATAACAAAGAATAGGAGATACGAGAAACAACCAATATGTATTAAACTCTTCTAGAAGGAAATACAATGAAGAAATCTCTCTCTTCTCACACCTCAAAGATGTACAGTAATTCTCCCTCAAGAGTTCTCTCTCTCTCTCTCAATTACAATCAACTCAAATCCTGAGTTGTTCCCTCTTGAGACAATCAACACAATTGTTGTTGTACTTATTGTCTACATGCTATGAGGATCTAACCCTATTATATAATAAACTACAACACTAAGGTTCCATGAGCCATGCATTCACCACCGTTAGATCCACCTCTGAATCAAAGGCTCAAATCTATTCTACCAAAAATAGAAAAATAGACTCAAGACTAATTTTAGTCTTTACATTCAAACTAACTATTTTCCTAAAATTAGAATTCTGGGAATGCACAGATGACCGATGTCGGTCTCTATCTGTCTGCATATGACCGATGCCAGTCGATGCATAACTGATGTCAGTTACTATGTAACTGAAGATAACCGATGTCGGTCGACCTCTGACCGATGTCGGTAGGTTTTGATCAATGTCAGTTACTGTTAAATCCAGCAACCTCAACATTTGCTCATCAGTGAAGCTTTTAACTCCACAACTCAACACATGGACCATTTCTGACACCACATCCCCTAATCCCAAGTGGAACCATTGAATACTCTTGACTAGAAAGAGTATGCCAATAACAAGATACATCACCATGAGAGTTCATCTAATAATAGTACCCTCCCTTAGAGCCCTATCAATATCCACCTACAAGTTATGAAATCTAATTTTCAATCTACCAGCCAATCTCTAAACAATCACACTCAGGGTATGTGATACCAGTATATCTTGTGGCCTTTCATTGATAATCAAAAAATGTGTAGTATGTCCTCAAGATTAACTATCATCTTACCTATCACAAAATGAAATGTGATGGTCTTCAAATGCCATCTCTTGACCAGGGTTGTGATCAATGCCCTAGCAATCCTTACTATAGGCATCATTACAATATAGTATAGGCCTACCATATCTAACACTTCATACTCGATTAGTGTCAATACATGCAACATACGAAGCACCACTAGATGTCATAGTTAGGAATCCAACACACCTAAATCCTAATGCACTAACACACATCCTATCAAATCATGATAATATAATCACACCTATTCAACCTATTTTATCCTATCTACTAAGTATTTAAACCCCTAATTTGCCTATTTAGCCTAAAGTCTTAATCTAACCACCACCTAATTTCTAACCACTCTATCTTATCTACCTAATTATCTATTTAACCCACTTTTCCTAATTACCCACTATCTAGCCCTCTCATCCTTTTTCTAACTCACCTAGTTGGATGGGTTCTTGGTGTCTTTTTGCTTCTCTTTCTCATCTTCATCTAACTCTTAGAAATATTCTTCTTCAGTGATTTTAGGAGTGTCCACTGGATCACTGGCTCTTTGTGCTACATCTTCATCTATCCAGACACTTACACTTTTAACAATATTCTTGTTTCTTTTGTTATAACATTTATAAGCTTTACTGTTTCAAGAATATCAAAGAAATATACCTTCATCTATTCTAGACTCAAACTTACCCAATTTATCATTGATTCTCTTTATGAAGAATTTGCTACCAAAAACTGCTAAAATAATCAATTATAGATGGTTTGTCTTTTCATAGCTCATAAGGAGTCTTGTCACTATTGACTCTTAACAACACTCTTTTCTGGATGTGTACTATTGTACCTACTATCTCTCTCCAATATTTACCTAGTATCTTGAATTCATTTAGCGTTGTCATGACCATCTCTTGAATTGTTTTATTTTTTTCTCAATTACTCCACTTTGTTGTGGAGTTATGGTTTTTGAATAATGTCTCTTTATCTCATGGTCTTCACAATACTCAATAAATTCATCTAACATGAATTCTCCTCCTCGATTTGATCTTAGGCACTTAATATTCAAATCAGTTTCATTCTCAACAAAAGCTTTGAATGCTCTAAAGTGGCTGAAAGCTTCTAATTTTTTATTCAAAAAAATCACCCAAGTCATATGTGTGAAATCATCAATAAGTAAGATGAAATATTTCTCACCTTGAGTAATTTGAGTTCTCATAGGTCCTCACAAATCAGTGTGATCAAGAGCTAACATCTGAGTGGTTAAGTATTCTTTTGTTTTGAACCATCTTTTGATCTAACTTCCATGTTGATATGGTTCAAAAAATGTGTTGTAGGGATTTTTAATTTTTTTTAAGATCTCTAACTAATTTCTTCTTATTGATGTTGATAATATTGTCAAAATTTATGTGTCACAGTCTCTTGTGCCATAGCCAACTTTTTTCAAATTGATCCAAATGACATTTTTGACTTTTGATATCTAATAAGATATTAAAATTGTTGCCTATTCTCTAAGCATCTGCAATCAACACATCTGAATCTTTTATCCTAATTTTATAACCTTATACATAAAACATTAGTGTGTGTCCTTGATCACATATTTTACTTACACTCAAAATATTATGCTTAAGACCTTCTACATACAGAATCTTTTTAGTCTTAGTTGTACCATTAGCCAAACTTAGTGTACCTTTTTTGGTAATTTTGGTTATAGTATTGTCTCTGAATTTAACTATGCCACCATTGATCTTATTTAGGTTTATGAACTTGATCTTGTCTCCTATAATGTGCCTCGACCATCCACTATCAATGAACCATGGATTTTCTTCATTTCTTGCATGCAAAGTTGTTTGGACCAACATAGACTTTTCAGGTTGTTTCTTCTACCATGAACCTATCTGAACTTTCTTCTTGATGAATGCAGCCTTGAAAATTTGGTCTTTCTTGACTGAATCAAACACACTTCTACTGTACTGGGATATGTGTCCGAAGTTATTTCACTTGTAACATCTTATGGCCTCTTCGTTAAAGCTTGATAGAGGAGCAAAAGAGTTTCGGCTTCTGCTTGACTCTGCATGAGTTTCCTTCTCCTTGTTTCTAAAATTGTTAGCCCTTTTTTGAAATTCTATTTTCTTATGAACATATCCATTACAATAAAAATAGTAACCATAAAAATAGAACTTGTTTTTGAATCTTTGATCCGATTACCTTTTTTAGCTTTGTTCCTTCTATCCTTCTTTGTTTGAGATGTCTTATAAATTTTTAACTTCTTCTTTTTTCATTTCCTCTTTTGTAAAATATTTAGCATAGCTCTTTCCTTTTTCTATGTTAACCTTGTTTGTGAAAGTAGTGGCCTCCCCTTTCTCTTTTTAAAATTTGATACCTATCTTATCTGATATTGATCTTTGAATTTCTAATATCTTATTCAAATATTAGTGTTATTCTCAAATTTTGAATCATTGGCTACTCTATCATTTACTATTTTATTTGTTTTTTCAAGATCTACTTTTAAAGATGTAATTTCAACAACATATCTTTCACATTCTTCACTTACTTTTTGTAACTGAGTTGTTTGATATTCTTCAATATTTTTAGCTTCTTTAATGTGTTCTTGTAAATATTCAATTATTTATTTTGACTCCTTTTCATTTTTCTCTATTAGGTGCTTCAATCTATGATTCTTCTTCTCAAGAGCTTGTAATTCTTCTAAGGCATAAATGAGTTCTTCTAGATTCACTTTAGCTTCATTTTCTTCTTCTTTTTTATCATCTGTACTTTTACTTGTAGAGGCATCTTCATGTATGGTCATGAATAGACTAGTTTCTTCATCTAAATCACTAACTCCACTGTATTCGACTGAGCTAGGATATTTAGAGTATAAAATCTTCTTCTTTAATCCCTTCTTGATTTTGCCTTTGAAATTCTTCTTTTATGTAGACCTTCCTTTTTCATTGTCACCATTACTCTTATTTGGGCACTTGGCTGCAAAATGTCCAATCTTTCCATAATTAAAATATTTAAAAGGTATTTTTCCTTGATATTTACCTGTGTCATTTTTTGGTTTGTGGATGAATAGAGATTCATTATCATCTTCATCATTACTAGAGCTATCACTTGATTCTTAAATCTTAGCCTTGTCTTTCTTTGATGTCTTGAAACTAGCTTCCCTCTTTGAGGGTTTTTCTTATTCGATCTACATCTCATATGCCATAAGAGTACCATGTAGTTCATCTATCTTTAGCTTGGCTAGATCCTTCATCTCCTCAGTTTCCAAAACCTTTACATCATATCTCATTGGTAGAGATCTCAAAACCTTTTGTACCACTGCTAATTCTTCTAACTTTTCTCCAAGGCCTTGAATATGATTAACTATTTGATCAACCCGTAAAATATAACTCGCTATATTTTCTTCCTCTTCCATTTTCAAACTCTCAAACTATCTTTTGAAAGTCTAGAGCTTAGCTTGTTGAACCTTTCCATCACCTTTTTAAATATTTTAAAGATTTAACTAAGTCTCATTAGCAGACTTGTATTGCATAACTTTAACAAATTTTGATTCACATAAATGACATAAAATAGCATTTAAAGCTTTATCATTATTTTCACTTGCCTTATTTTTATTGGAGTAGTCATAAGTGTCTATGAATCTTCATATTCCTCTACAACTATTTGCCAAATGTTGAATCCAAGAGACATCAAATAAGTCCTCATCCTTATGCTCTGAAAATCATAATTTATCCCATAAAACAAAGGTGCCTTATTTATAAAAAATCTTCTTGTGATATATCCATTGTGTTTTCCCTAATCTACCTTAAAGCTATAAAACTCTTTCTAAATGAACCTACTTTGATTCCAATTATTAAGCACAAGATATACCAAGGAGGGGTGAATCAATATATCATATATTTTATAAATATTTTACTTAATCAAACTTCACTTATCCATACATTTAAGATATGTAATAAAATTGAAACAATAACATGCACCACATGAGAGAGAGAGAGAGAGAGAGAGAGAGAGAGAGAGAGAGAGAGAGAGAGAGAGAGAGAGAGAGAGAGAGAGAGAGAGAGAGAGAGAGAGAGAGAGAGAGAGAGAGACCATATTTTTATGTGGAAACCCAATGTGAGGAAAACCACATAGAATAATCTCAAGTATAAGAAGGAAAACCAACTCAAAATACAAAGTTTTCAAGTACCAACTTATAGGAGCACCAACCCCTTTGTCGAGCACCAACCCATCAACTATTTATGAGCACTAACCTACAGGAGCACCAACCCCTTACAAAGATTTGTGAGCACCAACCCACATGAGCACCAACCCCTCTTGTGTATAAAACACAAGTATCTCTCAATGTTGCTTTCTCAACAAATGATAGAACTATACAATACTTCTTTCTATTCTCTCCTCTTTTCTTATATAAAACAATTACAAACCATGCACTCTCTTCCATATCACAAATGGCTTCCCAAGCCTTTATTTATAGATTTCCAAATGACATTTGGCATTCATCATTTGTGACTCTTCACTCCTCATGGAAAATGACACCAAACTTGAATAACCCTTTGAATCCTTGCATTTGAAAAGTCCCAAGGTGACCCTTCATTATCAAATGCATCCTTTCCTCTTTTGTCTTTATCTTAGTGACTTTTTTTATTCCTCAAAGTGTCCCTTCATGAGAAATTGTGGCCTTCCTCTTTTGTCTTCACTTGGTGACTCTTAGAATTCCCCAAAATGACTCTTCATGGGAAAATGCATCCCATCCCTCTTTGTCTTTACACTGTGACTCTTTGACTTCTTCAAGGGCCCTCTTTTGACTTTTATGAAACCAAAAATATATTCATTAATATTAAATAAATATCAACACACTTTAGCCAAAATATGAACATTAAAAACACCTTTAGACAATAAATGCTATGGGGCCTTTATCACCAATGCTAGACCTTTGACATCAATGACAATATTTCCAATAACAAGATGAAAAAATAAAATAAATGCATTTATTATTTTAGTTCTCTCTCTCTCTCTCTCTCTCTCTCTCTCTCACAAAGCTTCCTCACATACACACAAATTCTTCTAGATTATCATATAGAGAGTTGTCCACCATTTCACCACTTGGGAACTAGATTAATGGTATCATAATGATTCATATCATTCTTTTTTAACCTATCAAATGAGATTAGACTACTTGAGCCTCAACATCAAACATATAGATCCATCAAACGACTTAACAAGTAATTTCAACAAAATGGCCAAACCAATATAAGAAGATATTCATGAAATGATAAAAAAATGATATCATAGAAGCACTCATGGAGTAGGAAACAATTATATTTAACCAATTTAAATAAGTCCTTGAATGAGTTATCCCATCAAATTAATCATCAGGTAAAGTTTTTAGTGGTTGAGTCCCCTAAGTTTCAAGTAAACTCAGTCATTCATGTATTTGAGGGTAAAATTAACATAGATGTAGTAGATAAATTTTTGACCAATTAGAATGTATTTTTTATATGAATGACTTTTTTGACAAAGAAAATATTAAGAGTGCACTTCTTAAAGTCTATTCACCCATCAAGAAGTGGTGGCAAGAACATTATTTATAGGATAAATACCAAATAAAATATGATCCTAAATCAATCTAGGATAACTTCATATAATCCCTAAAGGGTGAATAATATCCTAAATATGTCTATGATGATCACTATGTTGAGAATTGTTCCTATTGTTGAAAGTTTGAAATTTATGTTATTATTGATGTCAAAGGTTCTTAAGAAAGGTGTTTATGAGGTCACTAAAGAATGTTCTTATTTTATAGAATCATCAATAGGTGTGACATTTTTTTAGGATCATGTAATACATGTGATTGAGGTATAATATCATCAATAATTTTTTCAAGGTTAATTATCAAGTTTCAAGTGCTTGACAACCCTAGTCATGACACTAGTCATAGTATGAAGAGTCATAGTGAGAAGGTTTGAGCATGGTGGTTTGATGAGATGAATGCACATAGGTGTAATAGGTTGTATGAAGTTTTTTCATCTTGAATTTTAGGCATTGTATCACTCATTAGAGTCTCAAATTGAGCCTACAAGGGTAAGACCTATAGACCTTTTATGTAACTAGACCACCTCTAGACCCTACTTGGCCTAATGAGGCACATGATCAGTTGTCAAGGCATATGAAGGATGTCTGACATTTTTTTAGAATGTGATATGTTATTGGATCATGTAAGTGAGGTGGAGAGTGCATAAAAATAAGCGTGAAGGTCAATTTCAAGGCCTGATGTGGTTTGCAGGTTAAGGACTAAGCAAGTAAAGAGAGAGATGGTGGCCAAATGAGGTATGAGATTCATATTTCAAGATAAGAATGATAATGTGAGAATTTTTAGTGGTGTGATATATTATCCTAGGTGTTTTGACCAATTTTTAGGTCAAATGTTTCAAAAAAAGGCATGAAAAGTGGTTTAGAGGTCTCTCAGGTGCACAAAATGAAGGGTTCTCAACTCGAGAAGGACTTTCAAGTGTTCATTGGCATGTGTAACCTATGAATGGGAACATAAAATATTAAGGAAATATGGGTAATATTCATAAATAATATCTCTAGGAACTATTTTTAGAAATGAGGGGCATTCTTTTATGAACAATCGTTGATACCAAAAATAGTGTTAACCCTCTCTAAAACACTAAAAATGAACTAATATAAAATAAGTTGTTCTAAAGTGATTATAATGGATTGGTTTGGATATTTTAGTGATTATAGGTTGTAATAAACTCTCCAAGGCATCTCCATGTGTTATTTTTTTGATAGGTGAGTGATTAAAACCTATAGGAATGACCTTATTTCTCAGATATTTATTGTAACAGTCAGAGATGACCAAGTCAATGTTGATAAATGGATGGAGGAAAAATATTGAGAAGTATATTTTATTTCCATGGTGGTTTATAATTATTTTATTTACCTTAATTTTTTTTAAACTAATTGTCTAAGTTGACTAGTCACTAATAGACATAATGGTGCAAACAGTGAGAAAACCAGACAAAAGTGAGAAGTTGATTAGGATGTGTTATCATGGATTATGTATGAATATAAGTAAATGGATAATTTTTTTAATAATTTTAAGAAATTTAATTTTTGGATATATGTTTTAGAGGTCAATGGATATGATTAAAATTTTGCTCATAAGTTAACCTGTCTAGTTCAAATGAGACAGTGAGATATAAGATCATGAAATTGGTCTAAAAGACCAATATTACCATTTAACCATATTATCTATCTGATAATGGTATAATGTATTCATAATATCATATTAATTCATTATAATTCTCTTAAATTGGTCATATATGTGTTTAAGGTCATTGTTTACATGACTTTGTTTTGAGGCTAGTTGGTAATTCTGAGTGGGCTACTTGCAAAGAAGGGTTTGAGTCCTTTTGCCCTATGTAATTAAGTATAATTCACTTGGGGAAGTTTTTAATTAATTAATTTTTATATGTATATTTTATATTTCCATGTTTTTTTAGATAATTGGTGTTTTATCTTAATAGTTCAAGATAGACTTTCTAGGTATGCACATGCCTAATTGTGAACATTGCTAATGGCATGCTTTAAGTGGTGATTAGAGATAAAAGATGTCATTGACCTAAAAGGATCTTAGGTTGGTTATATTTTATTGGAATGATAATTTTTCATTCTATTTATTAATTTTAAAGTTCTTCAACATGATCAAAGGGTAATGTGTGCTAATGAAGTCCTAATTGAATTAAGTCTCCTTGAAGCCTAAAAGAGGTTTTTGGTCTTATATGTTATGATCAACCCATTATAATATTTTATTCATGTTTTTTGCATTTAGTAAGGACTATTTTATTAAAAATATAAATGTAAAAGTGTTTGTGGCTAACCAAGACGTGTATGATCAAGAACCTAGTATAAGAACAAGGCCTAATAAACCTAATTGACTAGTTAGAGAATGAGTGAGTTGAAGCATAAGATATAACACTTTGAAAAGATAAATAAGGTCCTATATAACATAATAAAGGTTTAGATAAACTATAATTAATATCTAATAAGGTTACTATAGATTAATATCAAGGTCAAATGACCTAATCTATCTTGAAGAGACCTAGTTGAGCGAAGGAGCCTAGAAGGCAGTTTGAGTAGGTTAAGAGTGTGAAGAGATGAAGAAGTGGTCATCATAAATTTTTTGAGAAACTTTGTTTCTTAAATTTTATCAAATAAATTAAGTGTTTTAGTTGGTATTGATTCATCTGGGGGGTAGGTTCCTTCTTGTAAGTTGGTGCTTGTTAAAGCCTAGTCAAGTGGGTGCTTGGATAGTTGGGGTTGGTGCTCTATGTGAAGTTGGTGCTTCACTAAATATTGATGTTTATATTATAATAATTTATTAAATTTTTAGATTTAAATAGGTTTTCTTCCCCTTTAGGTTTTCCAACTGTAATAAGTGTTCTATGTGTTATTCTCTTATCTCATGGTTTTTGATGTATTGCTAAATTCACTATATTGCTTTGATAGTTCATGAATGATAAAGTAAAGTTGTAAATTTTTTTGAAGAATAATTCACATACCTCTCTTAGTAATTTTAATTCCAAAATTTGGTATCATTTATTGGTCCTTTGAAGACAATTATAACATCTTGAAGGTGATTTTAAAAAGCACAAGATGTCTTATAATCAACTGGAAGAAGACAACATGTATGATGAATAAGTCTACTATGATAGTGAAGAAGGAGAAGTTGAATTAAACCTTGAATCTGAGATCATGAGAGCCCTTGATGATTTGAAGCAGCAAAATAAGATTGTACATGATATCAGTAGTCAATTATAAGGTATCAACACAAGTTTTAAGTCAAAGTAAGTTGAATATGACTAGTCAAAGACAAAGCTAAATTCCTTGAAGGTTGAGCATGAGAATCTCATAGATAAAATGAGAAAGTTTGAGAGAGAGCATGAGAATTCATGATAAGTCAAGAGTAACAACATGAAAATATCAATAAATCATCCGAATGCACTAAAAAAAAGTCATCATGGGACCATGGGAAAAGGAGTGATCAATCAAGAAGTAAGTACAAAAATGTTGTTTGTTACATCTATCACAACATAAGACACATTTCAAGATTATATTTTATTAGAGTTAGAATTCACTCAAGATTAAACAAGACATATTAATCTCCTAGAATGCATGAGAAGGATCAAACATTGGTTTGGAATCCAAATAAAGTTAGGATAGATCATATTGAGCTCAAAAGTCAAGACGGACTATTTGCCAAGAAGAACAAAAGACCAAAGAGGATTTACACTAGCTCAAAATACCTTTAAAATTCAATATGAAGGCATGAAATGGTATATATGTAGTTTTTTCTCAAGCCACATTATAATAAATATAAATAATTTAATCTCATTTAAGAATAATGCTACAAGAACATTAAGGTTTAGAGATTTCAAAATACCCAATATAGTTGGCAAGGGTGTCTTAAGTTTGGACAATGGGAAGACCAAGACACAAAATGTGATGTATGTGGAAGGTTTGGAACATAACCTACTTAGTTTAGGTCAAATTTTTAATCAAGGACACACACTAACCTTTCATGATAGAGAGTGTGAAATAAGGAAAGCCAAATTAGGAAGGCCAATTTATAATGCTAAGAGGACCGAGAATAATCTATATGTCTTAAATGAGATCAAGAAGGATATATGCTTCATGAACAAGATAGATGAAAGTTTTATATGGCATAGAAGGTTATGTTAGCTAAACTTTGACAATATGATCAATATTAGCACTAATAAGTCTATGAAGAACATGCCTAAGATCACCAAACCTACAAACATAATTTATAAGGCATGTCAACATGGTAAGTAGACTAGAAGAAGGTTCAAGTCCAAGGTGTACTCTAATACAAGACCCTTTAAATTTTTAGACACTTATCTCTATGGGAATACAAGAATTCAGATTGTTCAAGGAGATAGATACTCCATATTTCTCATAGATGATTATTCAAGAATGACTTGGGTTGCATTGTTGAAAGAAAAGTCAAAAGCTTTTGACAAGTTCATGACATTTAAGGCTCCTATTGAGAATGAGAATAATGGGAAGATCAAGTGCCTAAGATATGAGAGAGGAGGATATTTTTTGTCTAATTATTTTTATTAATTCTATGAGGTTCATGGAATAAGGAGACAATTCTCAGTAGCTAAGATACCTCAGCAAAATGGGGTAGTATAAATAAAGAATAAAACAATTCAAGAGATAGATAGAACTGTGTTAAATGAGTCTATATTATCTAATGGATATTAGATATAGGAATTAAGCAATATTTTCTACATTTTACATAGATTAAAAATAAGGACTAGTAGAAATAAGACTCCTTATGAACTCTGGAAGGGAAGACCTACCTGTATGGAACACTTTAGAGTGTTTGGGAACAAATGTTTCATCAAATGAGATGATGAAAGACTTTGGAACTTTTGATTCCATATCTAATGACTTACTATACTAATAAATTATCTCATCATATATATTTTATAACAAGAGAATACAAAAGATAGTGGAAAGCACCAATCTGAAGATTGATTAGACAAGGAAATCTCAGTCACAGTCAAAGAACACTTTAGAGAATCTAGATTCAAGAATGAAGAGGAGAATATAGAGGTTGATGATGAATAAGAATAAGTTTAAGAGAGATAGGAATCAAAATGAATCTCAATACATATTCAAAGAGGTCACCCTAAATCTCAAGTCATTGGCAACAAGAATATAGGTATGCAAACAAGGGGAAGATTGGTAAGTAATCTAAATCAAGATAATGTTACTTTATTATCCAATATTAAACCTAAGAGTCTTATATAAGCAATAAAAGATAAATTTTGGATAGGTGATATGAATGAGGAGTTAGACCAAATAGTGAAGAATGAGAGTTGGGAAGTAGTTCCTAGGCCTAAAGACAAGAATGTCATTGGCATAAAATGGGTATTTAGAAACAAGTTGAATGAAGATGGAGAAGTCACTAGGAACAAGGATATATTGGTATGAAAGAGATATGAAAAAATTAAAGTGGTAGACTTTGAGGATACCTTTACAATAGTATCAATATTAGAGGCCATCATATATTTCTAGCATATGCATGATTTAAAGGACTCAAGGTATACCAGATGGATGTAAAATCTACCTTTTTGAATGGTAGTTTGGAAGACGGAGTGTACATTGAGAAACCTAAAGGGTTCTCACTATCAAATGACAAAGCCTATGTTCTTATATTTAAAAAGGCTCTCTATGGTCTTTATTAAGCTCCTAGATCTTGGTATGTTAGGTTGGACAAGTATCTATTAGATCAAAGATTAAAAAGAGGAGTTACATATAGTAATCTATACATCAAGACAAAAGATGACCATCAGTTGATAGTAGTTGTCTATGTGGTTGACATCATCTTTGGTGGAAATAATGAGAAAATAACCAAGGCCTTTGTAAAGGTGATGAATAAAGATTTTGAAATGTCCATTCTAGGAAAACTATCATTCTTTCTTGGGTTGTAAATCACTCAATCTTGAAAAGGTATATTCATCTCATAAGCGAAGTACATAAGAGAGATATTAAAGAAGTTTGAGATGGAAGATTTTAAGGATGTTAGTACACCTATGATCATAGGATGTAATTTGAGTAATTAATATGAGTCTTTAAAGTTAAATCAAACATCATATAGGTCAATGATTGGAATTTTTTTTTACACCACTGCTTCTAGACCTAACATCATGAAAGCAATAGGTCTTATGGGAAGGTTTCAAGTAGATCCAAAGGAGAATCATCTACAAGAAATAAAAAGGATACTAAATTATCTCAAGTGGAATATGGAGTATGGATTTTAGGTATCCAAAAAGTAAGGAATTTAATTTGATAGCCTACATAGATGCAGATTGGGAAAGAAGTATAGATGATACAAAGAGTGATACTAGAGGAGCCGTTTTCCTAGGTGGGTGCCTAGTTTCATGGATAATCAAGAAGCAACCATCAATAGCATTTTCCACTTATGAATCTGAGTAAATTATAGTAGATTCATGTTGCATTTAGGTCTTATAGATGAGATAGACCCTAAAATACTACAAGGTGGAGTATGATGGTCCTAGCCCTATCTATTGTGATAGTACAAGTGTTACAAGTGTCTTAAAGAACCCTATCATTCACTCAAAGACCAAGCACATTCCAATAAAGTATCATTTCCTAAGAGATTAATTAAGTGAATAAAGTGTCAAAATTGAATATGTTTCTACATAGGATCAGAGTTAAAACATCTTGTCCAAACCACTTCCAAAGGTAACTTTTGAACACCTAAGATAGGAATTAGGTGTAATTCATGCCCCTAGTAATCATTGAAGAATTCAAAAAATTATGGGGAGATAATCATGATCATTATCTACAATAATAGGTGATTTTTTACAAGAAGGTGCGCATAGAGATAGGGGGAACATGTTTGTATTATGTCTCTTAAACTCATAAGTTATGTGTGTTGAGTATTTTGGTTTCAAGGAGTGTGATCCAAGGAGTTACAGAGATCACTTTGTCATTTATGTGAAAGGGGGAGAAAGAATAGAATGGGGAGATAATAATGATCAGTATACAGTATGTTTGTAATCATTGATAAATGGGGAGATTATTGAGTAATATTCCTATTGTTGAAAGTTTGCAATTGATGTTGTCATTAATGTCAAAGGTTATTAAGAAAGGTGTTCATGAGGTCATTCAAGAATGTTCTTGTTTGATAGAATAATTGAGAGGTATGAAATTATTTTAGGATCATGTAATACATGTTATCAAGGTATAAGATCATCAATAAGTGTTTCAAGGTCAGTTGTTAAGTTTCAAGTGCTTGAGAAGCCTAGTAATGATACTAGTCATAACATGAAGAGTCCTAGTGAGAAGGTTTGAGCATGGTGGTTTTACGAGATGGATGAAAAGAGGAATAATATCATATATGAGGATTTTTGAGAATGAATATGAGGCATTGTTTCACTTATAAGAGTCTCAGAGTGAGCCTACAGGGGTAAGACTTATAGACCTAGTGTCCAACTAGACCACCTCTAGACCCTGCTTGGCCTAATGAGGCATCATGATCTATTGTCAAGATATATGAAAGATTTTTGACATTTTTTTATAATTTTATATGTTTTTGAAGCATGTAAGTGAGGTGGAGAGTTCATGAAAAGAGGTTTGAAGGCCAGTTTCAAGGCCTAATATGGTTTTTAAGTTAAGGACTAAGAATACAAAACGAGAGATGGTGGTCAAATGAGGTATGAGATTCATATTTCAAGATAATAATGAGAATGTGAGAATTTTAAGTGGTGTGATATATTTTCCCAAGTGTGTTGACCAATTTTAAGGTCAAATGTTTCAAGAGAAGGCATAAAAAGTGGTTTAGAGGTCTCTCAAGTGTACAGAATGAAGGATGCTCAACCTAAGAAGGAATTTCAAGTGTTCATTGGCACATAGAAACTTGATATTTTTAGGAGAGATGGGTAAGGGTCCTATCTAAGATCTCCAATAATTATTTTTGGAAATGAGGGGAAATCCTTTATGAGTAATCATTAACACCAGAAATAGTGTTAACCCTCTTTAAAACCCTAACAATGACCTGATATGAAATAAGGTGTTATAATGTGCTCAAAATGGATTTTTATGGTTATTTTAGTGATTGGAGGTTATATTAGACTCTCCCTATCATCTCTAAGTGTAATTGGTTTGATAGGTGAGTGAGTGAAACATACAAAATAGGCCTTATTTTTGAGGTATTTGCTATAATAGTCAGATTTGACTAAGTCAAAGTTGATAAATGGATGGAGGAAAAATATTGATACTTATATTTTATGTCCATGGTGGTTTATAAGTAGGTTATATACCTTAATTGTGTTAAACATATCATCCAAGTTGATCAGTCACTAATAGACCTAATGGTGCAAACAGTGAGAAAACCAAACAGAAGTGAGAAGTTCATTAGGGATGTGTTATAATAAATTAGGGATGAATACAAGTGCATGAATTTTTTTTAAAGACTTTTAATACATGTTCATGTTGGATATATTTTTTGGAGGTTGGTAGATATGATGAAAATGTTTTTCATAAGTTAACTTATCTAGTTTAGATGAGACAATGAGATACAAGATCATAAGATTGGTTTGCAAGACCAATATTTCCATTTGATCATATTATATATCTATTTTATAATGGTATTATTACCTTATATGATCATATACATGCATTTTAAGTCTTTGAAAGTGGTCTTACAAGTGTTGAAGGTCATTGTTTCCATGGCTGTGTTTTGAGGCTAGTTGGTAGTTCTGAGTGGTCTACTTGCAGAGAAGGGTTTGAGTCATTTTACCATATGTAATTAGGTCTAATTAACTTGGTGAATCTTATTATATGTTTAATTTTTTATGTATATGTTTTATTTTCATTGTTTAAGATCTAATTAGTTTTTTTAATCTTTAATGGTGTGCTTTAAGAGGTGATTAGAGATAAAAGATATCATGGACATAAGAATAGATTATTAGGGGTTTATTTGAGTGTCATGTGAATTTTTTCTACCATGTATGAATTTTTAAAGTTCTCCAAGAAGATCAAAGGGTAACATGTCCTAATGAAGGTTTAATTGAATTAGGTCTCCTTAAGGCCTAAAAGAGGTTTTTGGTCCTATATGCTATGATCAACCTATTGTAATGTTTGATTCATATTTTTTTCATGTCTTAAGGCTTATTTTATTTAAAATATAAATGGGAAAGTGTGTATGGCTGACCAAGAGGTCTATGAGCAATAAACTTAGTATAAGAACAAGGCCTAATAGGTCTAATTAACTAGTTAGAGAATGAGTGAGTTGAAGCTGCCACCTCAATAGTCATGTTTCCACCCATCCACACGTCTCTAAAATGATAATATTATCTTGACCACTCATTTGGAAGAAGCTACACCTACCTCTAATGGGAAAATTTATTTTCTCGATGTTCCTAGTTATCAATTATGTCACCACTTCTTTTTTTCTTAGATTGATTGAGTATTTGGACAGTTGTTAGATTGATTGAGTTGGAGACTTCTAATTGAAAATTTTCCACATCCATTTATAAGAGATGATGATAATATGAATATATGATTATAGTTGTTTTAAAGGTGCACGTTTAAGTTATCTAACCCCCATCAAGCTCTGCTTACTCTTTCCATATGTTAGGATGGTATGATGGATTGAATACATCATATATATATATATATATATATATATATATATGATTGCATATATGAAATTATTATATGGAATCATTGAATTATATAGAATATTGGCATTTTTATCATATTTCAAAAATAAATATATAATGGATTTACAATGTTGAGTAAGCATACATCTAAATTAGTGAGTTCCTTTGGTTAGCAACCACAAATAAGGGGCATATACACCATCAAAATCATCAAAGACATGATCCCGGTCTTAATTGCTTGACTCTCCATGATGGATATCTAAAAATATTTGTAGAGTAGTGGATACATATAAGCAACCATCATCCTCACTAGTTAGACTACTTAATAAATTATAATATATTATTATATAATATAAAATATAACATATTATATTTAATGTAATATATAATATTTATATTATATTAATTAAGTAATTATATATTAATGTCAAACAAAAAAATATCTGTGTACATATTGTTTTACATAGGTTTTCATTATCAAAACATTTCTTCAAATTCGTTAGGATTTTTAGTTCATTTTTTATGGAAGCGAACAAAAAATGTAATGTGGAAATTTTTTTTGATCAAAATAATATCAAGAATTTAATGATTACATAGTTCAATGGCATGATAATATTTTGGCCTTCAATGAAATAGTTCTCAAGATCGAATCATTAATCAAATGAATGAATGAGTCAATCCATAGGTGAAGATGAAATCCATACCTATTACATATAAAAACTTGGTAATGTTATAATCTTTAATTGCACTGAGTCTTGATTCCTCTTATTTTTTATGAGGAATATTAAATACATGTGAGCTCATGAAAATGAGCTCTCTTTATTCAATAATACTTTCTATCTATAATCAACTTTATTGTTTTAGTCTTGCTTTCATTATTTATGTGATTGCACTTTGCATCACAAAAGAGACTCTAGTAAGTTCAAGTTTTGAAACTAAAACAATATTACTTATGTAGTGGCACTTTTATTTTTAATTTTAAGATTGAGGAATGATAAGAAGGTAGGAAGGTGGTGATGCACATCTCTTGGTCTCTCTTATAATACAATTTGGGATTTAGGTATTATAAGTTTGTCATAGGAAAGCTTCCCATCATATTTAGTTTGTGGCATTTGTGGCCAATGCAATGATGATTACTTCACATTAGATTGAATTTATAATGCATTTTTAGTATATCTTGTATGTTATATGTATATTTTTCGTATAGGTATGATAGTTTTTCTAATATATTATTTGTATTTATGCAACATTCGATCGGAAGTTAACATTGGTCCTCTCTGCTTAACCCCCAACATCTTAACAATGGTTTCTAAGATCCTACTTGACATAGGTTTGATTTTATATAGGGTTTTATTTAAAATGGTATTCTAAACAAATATTCTCTGGAAATAAAATGTTTGAGTGTATTAATCTAATATTTATATTTAGATAATATTATGAAATATTTAATAATAAATATATGCAAGCATGTGTAATAAATATAATAATAATTGTATAATTATAAGATTAAGAGTTTAAGAAAGAGCATATATTATTTTGATGATCTATTTTGGACTGTCATAGTTATCAAGGTTTGTCTTTAACTCACTGTCCAATTCTATATTTTGTTTATTTATAGTTTTATTGCTACTTTGCGTCTGAACATTTGCATCACCCTGAGGACATTTGTGTCAATGATACTATCTAAATTTCAACATATATGTTATATATGAAATATTTACTCTTTCATGAAACTTATACATGGGCCTTTCTAGGTTTTTTTTCCCTTTTAGATTGTTCATTTAGATCACGCACATAGGCTAGTGATACCATAATATGATTCAAAACCCTAGATATTTCCATTTGACACTCTGTGACTCAATAAAAAGGGGTTAGCATGTGAGTTGAGTTAACCCTAACAACCTTGTTATTGCTAAGTGATACTTCCATAGCCATATACTCCAAGGAGGGCCTCACACTTTATTGTAATTATCCATCCTAGTTGTGTGTGTGTAATAGTGATTGTGAAACTATAGGCTTTTTTGCCTATTGCAACCCTTGGTACAAGTAATGTAAGTGAGATTTGACATTTTGTAATACTTCAAACTACAATGTTATGCAATTTTGTTTAATGTTTAATTCAGTATCTTTTGAAAATTAATATATATGCTAACTTAGAAACTTACTTCCCTATAAATACTATGTCATAGCTTTGTATATATAGTGATCCTTATGAATTTGAATAAAAAACCTAGTGGTGCATGAAATTCAACAATAGGACAAAACATATGGCCCCTTTACAAGTCATAAAATGATAATAATGAAAGTAGATAATAAGACAAGGATGGACACTTGTGTTAATCTTTAAACATTAACATCGACACTAGTGTCCAACAGTGAATGCCAATGTCTAGGAACTCATAATATAAAATAGATAACAAACACACATGGATCCCTAACACAAAGTGACTAAAGTGTAACACAATAATAAAAATATTAAAAGATAATACATTTCCATAAAAATCCATGAAACCCAAGGGGTCCATGCACGATTATGCCACTAAGTACTCATATCTTCCTTCAAAAGGCCTATACATCTAAAACTAAGCAAAAAGGGCAATATACAACATATCCTATACCAAATATGGGTAACTAAATTTTCCCCCGTTTAATCTATTAATACATAAGGATGAAATTAAAATCACTAGAATTAAATGAAGTTGAATTTTGGGTCTATAGACACACCTTTCACTCATGGTAGTTCAAATTTGACTTTTTTAATTCCTATCATGTAACCAAAAACTATATATATTATGCATAGTGATGTCTTCTAGAATAACATCCTCACTGTGGAGGATGGAAAAATCGCAAGGGGACCTAGGGTCCCATCCAATTTATGGATAATAAAATGAATGATTCCACAAGTGGTAATGTGTGATGCATCCCAAAGATGATTTCCTAATCAAAGAGGGTTGGGAGGTGATCATGCCCCCAACCTGGTATGATGGGAATAATGTAAATTCCATTGAAAGAATTGAATCTTAGCCACACCACTCAAGTGTCAAAATATTCCATATAACCAATATATCCAATCTATCTAGTCTAGTCAATCTTGTTCAAGTCAAATGGTGTAACCATATCAGCTTGCAATAATAAAAGTAGTGCCAAGTCCATCGAGGGAGTAGAATCTCAATTGCACTACTCAAAAGAGCCAACTACTACAAATAGATAAAGATAAAATGTGTTTAAACATTCTTGAAAATTAAGGGTTAGGAATAATAGGCTATTCAATAGTGAGATAACATATTCATAAAAGTAGGCCAATTAAATAATTCAATTTATTATATTCAATTTCAGTACTACATTAAGAAAAATACTAAATATAGAAAGTGTAATGCTAAGTAGTATTTTGATTATACAATCATGAAGAATAAACAATACTTAGCTTATGCAATGAAGCATAGACATATCTGAGATGTAAAGGTGTGGAAAAAAGTTGTCTGATGTTAAAGAAAAAATCATTGAATTATAGAAATAACATTTTTGGCTTCATGTATACTTTTGTCACCCTGTGGACACTTGCATTGATGCTACTATCTAAATCCCAAAGTAATTTTTATGTAAGGAATGTTCATTATATTAAGATGTGATCACTTAATTATTTCAATTTTTTTTGTTTCCTTTTATTTGATGTATCTAGATCTCTCACATAGGGTATTGATGACTAGTTTTAGATCAAACCCTAGCTCTCTACCTTAAGTTAGGTTACCTTGACAAAAAAAAGGGTTAATGGGCTTATGGTGTCAAGATGACCTCAAATAATCCTTTCTTAGTAATTTTTGTTTACATAGCTAATACTACAAGGAGGGCCTCATACTTATGAATTTATTGTCTATGTGTGGGAATGTGTGTGCACAAGGGTGAAATATACTGTATGAAGATGTATGTAGTGATATAGCTTGTAATTTGAAAAATATGGATCATGGGTTGTCTTTTGAGTGCTCCAAACCTATAGTATGATTGTTCTTAAGCTTGATATGTAGATATAAATGAATAAGGTGGGATAGGTTAGTTGTGCAATTGATTGATTGAGTTTGAATATGTGATTTGTTTGATATAATATAGATGAATAATAAAGATGTTTTTTTGAGATAGGAATCTAAATAGGGTTATTTCAATTTTTAATAAATACACATCAAAACAATTATATAAAACTAACACCATAAGCCTATTCACTAGGTTTGAGAAAGACTAAGCAAAAGATGAATTAAATATAAGAAAAAGTAGAAACATTTATACCTTTCTTGAAAGACTTCCTTTACTTTCTGGTTCAAAGAGGTATGTGTTTGGATTTTAGAACTAGAGGTTTTTAGTGATGTCAAATTTGTATGTGGGTAACATCTCCCCTTGTCTACACTTGATTTGGCTTAAGAATTGACTTTAGAATTGTGAAGCTCCTTAGGTATTTTGGAAGAGTAAGTTTAGAATGAATAAGCTTATCTATAATGGAGAGACGACCTTCAATTTATATACTTTTTGAATCAGTGATAATCATCAATCTTGATCTCCATGTTGAGGGATAGGAATGAGTCCTCACCTTCATCATTGTTGGAGGTTGTAAATGTAAGAGGGTCTAATCAAGGAAATTAGGAGTGCATAAGAGATTTAGAATAAAATTGTAATTGTGACCTCTTTTGGAGTGTGTAAGAGGATGTAAGAAGGAGGAATGTGTAAGACAGTGTAATATAGTGTAAGAACTTGCTTGCACTCCTATCCTTTCCCATTGACTTTGCTCATGTGATGTCATCAAGATGAGGCAATAAATGGATTTTTTATTTTAAATAATATAGCTTTCCAAAAAGCCATTTAATTTTGCATTAGAGAATATTTAGGTTAATTAATTAGGCAATTAATTAACTATTAGAGGAAAGGTGACCTTTTACAAAAAAATTTAAATTAAATGTTCATTTATTTATCCCAAAATAACATTTGTAAAGGGTTAGGTTCATTTGAGGTGCATTTGATACAATTGATGTGAACTTACAATGCATTACCTCAATTAGGAATGTTTTGTTACCAATTTTGAATTAAATTGGTAGTTGAACAAGTAAATTAGATCAATTGATGATTTTTAATTAAATTTGTGCATGATTATAAAAAATCATTCTGATTACAGTTTAGACATGAAAGTGGTGAAAAAAGAGTGTCTACATTTTACCCCTATTTGATAAGGGGTTGTGAGACACTAGGCAAAGTAACATCTTTTCAAATAATGAAAAAGTCATTAAGAAGAAATTTTTAAAGATTAAAGAATGATTTGTTGACAATCACTAAATTTATGGGCTGACTTGTTCATATTGTTGCCATAGAGGGCACTTGATAAGCCCTGAAAGATCTATGAGATGAGTAGGAACTATCAAAGTACATTGTCTACTGCTAATATTTAGAAGGTGTTTCATCCATATTCAAGATTGACTCATTAGGGAAATAGAAAGTGAGTGGTTTGGTATCTAATAAGGGTGATAAACTAAGTTTATATGCAATTACTTTCCCCTTAATTAATTTTTGATGTACATATTAAATCTCAAAATCACTCCATAACATGACCCATTTATTCATGTGACTAGTTAAATCTTCCTTGGAAAGTAACTACTTGAGTGGGTCCACTTTGGAAATAACTATGGTTTTGTTATTGAATGTATAATATTGTAGCTTATGAAATGAGAATACTTTTGATAAACATTATTTTTCAATTGGTGTATATTTATGTTCATATGTAACTAATTTTATGCTTTAATAATATACTACTTTTTATTTTCTTTGATCATCATGTTGAGCAAGAAGTACCCCTAAGGCATGTTATGTTACTGAAATGAAGAGGAGTAACAAAACATGTCTATTCACTAGGTTTGAGCAATACTAAACAAAATATGAATCAAATATAAGACAAAAAACAAACATCTATACCTTCCTTGAAATACTTTCTTTGTTGTCTAGTTTGAAGTGGTATGTGTTTGGATTATATAGCTAGAATTCTTTGATGATGTTGAATCTGCATGCAGGCAACATCTCCCCTTGTCTACTATACTTAATTTAGCTTGAGAATTATAAATATTCCTAGGTATTTTGGTAGATTAATTTTAGGTTCAAAAGTATTTTCTATAATGGAGGATGGACCTTACCTTTATAGACTTGTTAAATCAATGACGACCGCCCATATTGATCTCCAAATGGAGGGATAGGAATGAGACCTCACCTTCATCAATGTTGAAGGTTTTAAATGTAAGAGGGTGTAGGAAGGAGGAGTGTGTAATAAGGTGTAAAAGAGTGTAATAATTTAATTTACTCCTCTCATTTCCCATTTACTTTCCCATCATGATGTCATCAAGATGAGCCGATTAAAAAATATTGATTTTAGATAATAGAACTTTACAAAAAGACATGGAATTTTGCTTTAAAGATTATTTAGGTTAATTAATCAGGGAATTAATTAACCATTAGATGAATGGTGAAATTTTACAGTGTTATTTTTTCTAATTAAATGTTAATTTAATTATCATAGAATAACATTTACAAAGGGTCAAGTTCATTTGGGGTGTGTTTGATAAAACTGATGTGATGTTATGGTGCACTTCCCAATCAAAAACATTTTATTACCAATTTTGAATTAAATCAATAGTGTGTGGGTAAATTAGATCAATTGATGATTTTGGATTAAAGTTGTGGGTGTTTGAGTAAAATTGTTCCAAATATACTTTACACATGGAAATGGTGAAAATAGAGTGTCTACATTTTCCCCCTTTTTCAGAAGGTATTGTGAGACATGAGGAAAAGTATTGTATTTTAAAATAATGAAAAATTCATCAATAATAAATTTTAAAGATTGAATAATGATGTGTTGAATATATATAAATTTATAGGATAATTTATTTAGATTAATACCCAAGAGCTAGTTGATAAGCCCTTGATTCCCCCTCAATGGAATGATAAAAAGAAGATTAAAATAGATGGGCCCTCAAAATGAGGAAAAATCATGGTCTGTATTAGAAGAGGTCAATATAAAGAGGAATATACGAGAAAAAGATGAAAAATGGTTAACAAAGAAGATCAAAATGATAATGGGGAGTGGGGGTAAAAATTGAAATGGCCAGCTATATATTCACCTTTGGGGGGTAAAAACTATTAATTTTTCCCCTCCCCTTTTGAAGATTTGAGTTCTAGGTTGTGCAAGATATGACAATGAAGAGTGGATTGACATCAATAACAAAGGTATGTTAACAAGTGGGTTCAATAGCATAAGTGACCATAAAAGCATGGGAAGTTGATAGGTTAGCTTATCCTTGGTTAATTTTGGCATTTAATTGCATTTATTTATAGGAAAATGTAAGAATTGTTGAACTATTGATTTCAAAGGAAACTTAAATCAAAATTTTTGCCTTAAAAATGGTGGGAATGCCACTTGAAATGGCTTAAATGCTGGTTGAAATACCAATTAAAATGGTGGTTTTGCACAAAATGGTGAAAATGTAAGAGGGATCACCCAAAATGGTGAAATCATCACTTTTGAGTGAGAAATGCTTGAATGAAAAAAATGTAGAAAGAAGGGGAAATGATGAAAATGCCACCCAAAATGGTAGAAGTGCCTTAAAAAATGGAAAAAGTACTAATAATGTAGTATAGTTACAAACAAGGAAGAGATGAGGCCTATTTTGAGAAGAATTATTTGAATTGATCGAGGCATAAAATGATATGATTAGTCAAAATGATGGTTTGCTAGAAGAATAGATTACACTTACTCTATGTAGATGTCAGCTAGATTGATATTGATAGAGTTAGAAATTTGTGTTAAATTATCTTTGCATGAAAGAGTGAATCGAGATATTGTTCATGTGTGAGTGATAATCACATTGTTTGTGGATAGGGAAAATCTAGACCGAGGAGATGTGCCCATTTTTTGAGGCTATGGATTTATTATACATTAGCTACATGCCCATAATTAGAGTAGATAAAGCCTACCTCAGTGCATTGTCTAAGATTTGGCATTCAAAGACCTCTAATTTCCACTTACCCATAGTCACACTAGAGGACATTTGGTGGATGTTAAAACTACCGATGAGGGGGAAATCATTATACTAGATTGGCCTTATAGGGTAAAAGTTGGTTTTAAAGGATTTTATTAGCCATATGAATGTGTTGATGTTATATGGGATAATTGACATTGATTTGTTAGGGACACAATTATATGACTTACCATGAGAATCACCCTTGTCATCAACAAGATTGACAGAGAGGTGGTTGTGCTTATGTATATTATTAGTGGCATCCTCTTGCCTAAAAAGAGTGGTCATTACTTACATATGGGTCTAGGTAGGATGATCAAAGATATGATTGACAAGACCACTATATTTGTTTGGGGGCCAACTATATAGATATCTACATGTATTTTCCTATTGGGGAAGTTGAAGTATCGATGCCTCCATATTACTCTAGGTCTGAGCTTGAGAGCACATTGTGATTGAGTGGCCCATAGGTCTGAGACTAGTATGGGTTCTAGAGGATCCCATGGCATTTTGATAGTTTCAAATAAGAGATGGTTGCAAAGGGCATAGAGGAGACATCTATCACTACTAGAGGGAGATAGATTATATGGGAGATGAGGACTTCATCTAGTGGCCTTGTCTACATTTATAAATTTAGTGATATCGTGATGGATGATACACCATGTTTATGACCATGATATGTTTTATTATTGGTTGATAGACACATTACTGTGGAGTATAGACCAAACCAGGTTCATCTCCAATTTGGTGTGCAAAAAGATATTCTAAATGGTCTAGACTTCTTTGTGCATGTGTCCAAAGATTAGTACATGAGAGAAACCTATAGATATGTACCTAGATACATAGAGATATGTAAGAGTACCACAATTTGTTTGGGATTATAGAGGGGTCCCAATAGATGCAAGAGTGATAATGACATACACATCATGGTATAACCAGGTCTAACCAGAGTGATTGATAGTGCCCCTAGGGTGCCCTAACACATTTGGTGCCACTACAAGTACTAAGATAGGGACAAAGTCAGGCATTGATGGATGTGGATTCAGAGGATGAGGCTAGTGGTATAGGTGATATCAGTCTAGATCAAGGATAAATATTGAGATCAGAGGTACAGATGATAAGACTAATTTGGATACATAGATGGGGATGAGGGACCTAGGCAAGGTGGGTCATTCAGGGACAACTATAGCAAGGAAGGATATAAATATTGTAAATGAGGAGATCATTATGAGGGTGGCTGAGATAATTGGACTAAAGGCTAGAGTTAACAAGTTATAGTAGCAAGTGATGGCTAAAGATAGGTGAATAATAGTCTTATAGTTAGATATTGCCTCACTAAAGGTAGAGGTGGATTAAATGATAGGTATTTGGGCTTTAGAGGCTATGTAGGGAGTAAGATACAATGCATGATGCACTCACATATCTAGGTCTTTTATAGAATGTCCTTGAGATCCTTTGGGATAAAGATGAGGTAACCTATTATCATAACCTATATGAGGGGTCATATTGAAAGAGGGTAGGGCACCAAATTTTAAGGATTATGAGGCATTGAGAGTGACTTATAGCTATATGAGGTTGAAGACACACCAAACTTAAACCTCAGGGAAATCAGTACATTAGTGATGACCTCCCCTGCCACCATGGCCCATAGAGTCATCACAACATACAAAGATGATACGATAAAGCACATGTAATGAGGATACATAGAGTTAGATCTAATTGACTTGTGATGATAACTCTTTGTATTTTATATTATGCCTTATATAAATTCTTTTGGTATATGCCATTTATTCTTATGACATATATGACATTCATCATTTATATTTTTTTATAGGTGTTTACTTTTCAAAGGAGTTATGAACTGGTTTGGGATGCAATCAAGGGCCCAAACCCATAAGTGATCATCTATCACATGTAGTAGATATACTAACAATGGCCATAACTAGCCTAAAAATACCAATAACGGCCACAAACTGACCCAAGAATATCAATGAACATTCACAATTAGCCTAGGAATACTAATGAAGACCACAACCAGCCTAAGAATTCCAAATGATGGCCACATCTAGCCTCAAATACCATAGTGAGATTTGAACCTAGGTGGGGCTTGAAACAACCAAGCCATTTTACCAACTCATCCACATCTCATTGGTATATTCATTTTTTAACTTACTGATGTACACAAACTACAAATATATATATGATGCTCTTTTTATTTAAAATTTTTATTGCCTAATGATGATAGAATAAATATGTGATTAGTTTTTTATTATATTTAGTTTATTAGTTACTATTCATGTTGTTATGGTTGTTGGAAAACACATGTTTTCAATGATTCTATTATTTAATCATTATAGATATGGATGAGTAGAAAATGTGATTGATTACCATTTATTATACAACAATTGTGGTATGTTATGGCTTGGCATGAGATATTGAGATTGAATCATGTGGAAGAAAATAATATATGACTTTTAATATATGCTTTTTTATTGACATGGATGATGGTTAGCATATATATTAGTCATGCTGTTCAAATGTTTATTTTTTGAGTAGTAGACAAGGGGATTTATTTTTGTGACATTGCCTATTTATACCACTAATTCTTATTTTTTATCTTTCATTTGACATTATGCACCACAATTATGAATAAATCATGATAACATTGGATGTCATAAGCATAAGAATTTGATTTAAATGCAAATGTAAACAACTTAGGATCAAGATATAAAGAATCAATACCTAAGTGTAAAATATAATGTAATAAACCAAAGGCAAGTGAGGAAAGTAACATAAAATTAAAAACAACAAACAAGCAATCAAACACACACAAACAGACAATCAAAAAGTAATAAGTAGTTAATTGACCATTGGTACTATTGACAATTGAAAATGTTATGTTAAGGAATTTTCCCTTTCACCTACCATGAAGGTTTAATTAAAATAATACCAGTCTAATAGTAAAATTCTAATAGGTCACAAAAGGATCTAAAATATGTGTAAGGGGTTTTAAATATTCTAGAAAATAATAAGTATTCCAAATACTTAACCATAATTATATTTTATAAATCAATATTCTCTTTAAATTTGAAGGAAATAGATATGAAGATATAATCAATCCTATCCGATAGAGAAGATCAATGATTAAGATAACCTCTTGAAGGAAATAAGTTTGTTCCTTATAAATATTTTTTATTCACTCAAATGCCTTAAAACTTCATGAAATACTTCATAAAATATAAAAAGAAAATAAAGACAAAGCCCTGAAAGATACAAACAAAATATTACAATGAATGCCAAAGAAGGAAATTGAAATAACAACTAACATAATCACACAATGAAATAAAATTGAATAATAATAAATAACTAAGTTAGAAACTAAACATACCAAAGTCTTACACTTAAACTAAACAAATTGAGGAATAAAATTAAAGTAAAACTAACAATCTAATACTTAATTAAATCTAATATAAATGAAAACTAAAACAACTACTAATTCTATGTTAACAACTAATCTAAGATTAAACAAAAATAATAAGTAAATGAATAAATTAGAAAACATGTCTAAGATCGAAACTAAAATAAATAAACTTATTAGACAAATTAACTATTTAAGAAAGATTAATAAATCTAGGAAACATAGTGTATGCACCTAAATCCACTTGTCTTAATAATTTTATTAAACCCTCTAATTTATCCAATAACCATAACCCTAATCAATTAATTAAAATATTAATTTCCTATACAATATTTCGTACACCCCATAAATGTTTGTAAACCCTTATAACCAATTAATTACTCCATCAACCTACTAACTAACATACTTAGCCACTAATCCACCCGCTAGCTCACTTGTAAATTTAAAATTCTTATTTATTCAACTACCCCCTAGCTACCCTACCACCCTAGCCTCTCCTACATCCCTATGAATCCTAAATCTCATTTCATCCCCATCTAATCCCCCATTTCCCCATAAACTAATAAATAAACCTCTAGAACTAGAGAAGCTCCTCTAAGATTCTAGAATTCTATAATCTAGAGACTTCTAAATAATTTTAAAATCCCTTCCACTATCTAATAAAAGCCATGCTTGGGCCATGGACAAAATAACATGAAAAATATATAATCCCTCATTATACTCTCATAATCAGCCATTCCAAATCATCCTCATACTCTTGCCAATCCATTCAACTATCCAAGGAAGCCATTGGAGATATTTTGAAGCTCAAAACAAGCAATCCACATTCAATCAATTAGAATTTTAATCCCCTTCAAGATCTTAGAGAGAATCCATAAGGGACTAGGTCATGGTAAGATTGCATTCTTAATTGACTCATTTTTTATTTATTCCCTCCTTTTGATGTTATTATGTTGTTGGGTTTAACTTACAAAATATAGTAGTTTTTATCAATAAATCAAAAAAATAATCATACATTGGTGACACGGTGGGAGCTTCCATTCAATTTAATTTTCTTGATTTTTAGAAGTGTTTTGACAGCTTGAAAGATTTATTAGATGAAGAAAAAGATTTGAATTTGATCAAATTTTTACATACAGGGGAAAAGTGATTTTGCTCTACAAATCACAGTATTGTAGTCGTAGTTTTGTCATAAGATTAGTGATTTTTCACCAGCTATCATTTTGAATACTTACAGTTTGATTTTTAATAGGTTTCCAACCTTTCTACAATACCATAGATTCATGAAAGGTGATTTTTCTTAAAATATGTGGTTTTGACATTTTACTTACAATTTTGTAGATTAGTTTAAATCAAGCATAACTAGTTTAGAATAGACATTTGGGCTTCTATGGGTTTATATCAATTTGTTATATCTTACATGAGTTGAAAAGAAATAGAGTATTTCTAGTCTTAAAATTTATTTGTCTTGAAATAAAACTACAAAAAAACAGTTGCAATATTGTCATAGAAGTTACGATATTGTCCTTGAGAATAGCAGTTTTATCCTTTGTGATCAAAATGATGAGGGTAGTTTGCAACCACTTGATTGATTAACACCAGCCTAACATTTGCTTGTCTTTGTTTTTATTTCCTATTGATATAAGTACATAATTTCTACTTGAAGTAATATTAAAACATCTATGCATACCCTTTTTGCTATCATGTGCAAAACTGCCACTTGTGAAATAGCGATTTTGTGTAAAATAAGTGATTTTGATTAAAAAGCATTAAATAACTATATTATTATATTTTATCTCTTTTAACTATTGGTAAACATCTAAAAATATCTTTTGTAGCTAATATCATTTTCACCCTTAGGCTCTTTGTATAGACTTGGATTTTTATATTGGGGTCATACATAATTAAGTGTTTTACGTGTTAAATATGATCTTGATTTTATATTTATACGTATAGAAATAACCTTTTAGAATCACTTGTAAATAATTTATAACACATTCATATTTAGTCTAAGTTTCAGATTAGTAAAGTTGTCATCTTTCTGCAAAACTATAGATTGTGATTCATGGTATTATAGTAAGTGTCATGGTTTTGTCTAATAACTTGCAATTTTATAGAATCTATATGATCTCTATCACGGTTAGCAAGGCAGCCTACAAAACTACATAATTATAGTTTTAAGATTTCTTAAAATTTATGGTTTTTATTCTCTAAATATGGTTTTGTGTTAAACTAACTGTGTATCTATGTTTTTGTAGGAAAGAAGCAGTTTTGCCTATTTTCAAACTACTAATCCATTTTCTACAGTAACATATAAGGAGGAGGAAATAGAATGGTTTAATAACTTATGTTCTTTTAGGGAGAGTTCCTAAATTAGGCTTTTAATCTTATATTTGTATATATCTTTGTATGTATTTCTTATTTAAATTTCCTCACATAGGTAATTAATAGGATAAATTGATCTTACTTGCCCGTGTGTTAAACTTTTTTATTTTAGGATAACACGTGACATGGAATTCATCCCCACACACTTGATTAGTCATTATGTGTCTTTGATGTCAATTTCATGACCATGCATTCAACAAAACTCCATGTTTTGGTGGAGTATAAATAGTAGGAATAACTATTGTTAGGTTGTGGTCACCCCCATATAGGTCATCTATGAAGGAGAAGAGTTAATTCTATGAACCAAGAATTACACATCTTACATGGATTTGGACTCCACTACTTTTTCATATCTTGAGGACTCTCTTAGACACCCTTTTGTATACCTATAATAGGACCTATCAGTCATAATAGGTGCTCTACTTCCAGAGTTAGTATCAACTCCCATGTGACCATTAAGTACAGACAGGGTTAAGAGGGTTTGATAGATTATATAACTATTCACCAACCTACAAAGTTACTCATAAATATTTTAGATGGTGTAGGCATCAAGTTACACACCCATTTGGTTGAATAAAATTAGAGCTCATGATTGGGAATGCTTGTGTGAGTGTTGTGTTAAGGCCCATATTATTTCTAAGCCAAGTCAACCTATCCCTTATGTAAAAAACAACTAGAGACCCTTAATATATCCCTTCGTATAATTAAAAAACAAATCATTTCATATCACTATTCACACCTTTTGGATAATAAACCTTTGTCTTGAAACCAAAATTTAGTGGTCACTCATATCTCTCTATCCTAGTCATCACTTTAATCAACCTATCTTTAATCAAACATTGTCAATGTTTGTAACCTTATTTTTTTTATATTAGCACCCATCATCTCATCATCCTACCTCTTCATACCTAGCACCCATCCAATCATCACCTTGTTAGTGTGAAGGGTATATAGTTGTCTTATCCTCTTTGTCGCTTTTCTAGATTAAATCCTTATAGGGTGTTCACTTTGATAATATTTATCACTCTAGTCTTCATATATTCAAATCTAAGTCACATCCAATCACTTCTCTTGACCACTTTTAGTCTTGGGTTTAAGACAAAATTAGTATCCAAAATCACCTTCTCTCCCATCATCCTATATCAAAGTCATACCTAATCACCATTATTACATCACCTTCACCATCTATCATGCATATCATAACTCGTTCCCTAACAATGGGATAAGGATCTAATCAATAAAATGACATCTTTTAGAATCTAGGTGAATGAAACTAGGATAATGATGACACACATAGTGACATGCATACCCTTAGAGAGGAAGACTAGTTTACAAATGACTTCTTCTATAGTTATGAGTTTAGGGCTCAATTTGATCAATACATCTATGAGAACCATGATCAAATTCTCTATCTTTGACCCAAGACTCTTACAACATCTCATCCACCCATCCACTAGACCTAACACTCCACCCCATCAAAATAATTTCAACCAAGAATAAAAAGAAGATAATCTTTTGAATCATGAATAATAACTTGATGAATAACAAGAATCCCCATTAAATAATTATGTTGAGGTTGATAGGAGAAGAACTAGCTTGGGGGACTGATTAGATCAATTAACTCAACAAATTAATTCACTTGCCTCTCAATTTTGTGCTCAAAACCAAATATCCACTTCACTAAGACAACATGTTAGAAATACTAATCCCAATCATTCAAGACATATAACAAGCCACGCCCAATCCTCCAATCCTCTAATGTACCCCTCATTCATTCAAGAGTCAAGATTGATGAAGAAGAATTTTCAACAGACTGATCGTCACAGCCAAGAAATGAGATATAAATACTAAGACTTTTATACATCTCCTTCGATAAAGAGTATCTTGCAAATTCCTTTCCCAACACACTTTGAGATCCAAAAATTTGATAAATATAAAGGGAAAGGGGATCCATGAGACCACATGAAATATTTCTATGTATCATGTCATGAGGTTGCCTATGATAATGCTTACCTTCTCAGACTCTTCCCCAAAAGTCTCATAGGGCCCACATTACAATGGTTTATTCATTTACTTAAAAGGTCCATATCTAGTTTTGGGGAGTTAATAGAATTTTTTTTGCAACACTTCTTGAAAATTGAGCATGACATCTCCATCATAGATATTTATAATACTAAGCAAAGAAATGGGGATATCTTAGCCTCATTCTTGAAACATTGGAGAAGCCTCGCCAATCTATTCCATTACATAGTTCCTAAGAAAGAGTTGGCTAAAATATTCATTGACAATCTCAATGCTGAATTAAAATATCAACTAAAGCTACAATGTGCCAAGTATTTTGATTAAATCATAAAAGGGGATTTAAATCAAAAAGGCACTCATTGATAAAGACAAAATAAAATTATATACCTGAAATAAATAGACTCAAAATCAAGATAATGCTTTTTCGAGTAAGCCTAAGATCTTTAATAAGAATAAGAATGTTGTAGGGAATGAGTAAAAGATTATAAACATGTTTAGATAGTGTATAAATATTCTCCTACTAAAAAACAAAAGAAATGTCTCCACTATAAGGGTACCACAGGGAAAGGCAAAACCCTAAATGGAATAAAGGCCTCTAATTAGTCTTTTGTACCTATATAAATGGCCCTACAATAATTAATAACTACTAATATGATTACTCTCCCTAAAATATGACCATTAGATGATATTAAACCATGACCAGACTGGTATTGTGAAGATGAATTTTATCAAAATCATAGAGTCAAGGGACATAATACTATTAAATACATGTCGTTAAGGCATTACATCCAAGATATAATTGAGAAAGGGGATATAAAAGTAGAATGGGAGAGTCCAACCAATCAATCCAAAAATTAATAGTTTGGAATATATCACAACTCCGTACCTAAGCACAATTAGAGGCAAAAGAAACCACTTAAGGACTAGGCTTAAGCCTCCACTTCCAATAGAATTGATTATCATTCCATTCCATACCATTATATTAATACCATTAAAATCTGAGGTCCCCAATATCCCACACAACCACCATCCACAATCCTAAAAATTAATAGGGCTATAACTAGCCATGTAACAACTATATGGTGTTGTAATATTATAGGTCATGGATCACCTTAAAAAGACCCATCCACCTCAACATCTCAAAAATTCAATATCTCTAAAAAAAAATTGATCTCTTTCGACAAACCATATGACATCATCTAATAGATTTAGAAGAATCCATCTCAAATATCTCTTATGGATCTTTTTAAGACATCATCGGTATATTTAGAGATTCTCAATCAAGTCTTGAATGAACTCAAAGTCCCTAGAGATATTGATACAAGCTAATTTTAGGCATTGGTGGGTCATTTATCTCCTTCTCAATAGATTACTTTCAATACACATGATATTCCACTTATAGGCTCACATCATAACTATCCATTATTCATTGAAATTTCTATTTCCAATCATAAGATCCCATGGGTACTCATAGACAGAGGGTCAGCTTTAAATTTGTGCAATCTAGACTTTGTCAATAAGTTAGGGTACTCTAAGTCTTCATTAGGGCCTACTCTAATAATGATCAAATCATATGATGATAATGAAAGGTCATCTATAGGAACTATTTATATTCCTATAGCTATAGGACCTGCATTCCACCAAACTTTAATTTATGTAGTGGATTTTGATCTCTCATATAATTTACTTTTGGCACCCATGGATTCATGAAATGAGAGCAGTTCCTTCCACTCTCCATTAATGTCTAAAATTCCCTCATTCAAAAATGGAGGTTACCATCCTAAGGGAAATAGAAAACTTTCATAAATGTCAAATGGATCAATCTCATCCCACTTATCATTACCCCATAACTTATACTTTCTTCTCATAATCCAAAAGCTACGAATCTACACTTATGATCCAACACCAAATTTGAATGAATCCCCAGAAATCACTCATATTAAAATCAATTCCAAGGGTTGAAAAGAGTATGAATACAAAACCTTTATGTTAGATACCTACCACTCTCTCCACATAGCTATGGGTCCCCAGCCATGAGGAAAGATAATCCCATCATTTATTAGTTTGGATCCATGGCCTTTACTAGTGCAAGCATGTTATCATAAGAATACTTTGATGAACCAAATGATTCATGGCTTTTTCCTGACAATGAGGCCTTAGATTTCTATAAATATAAGTACCCCTATCTCTAAAATATGCTTCAAAACATGAATTATAAGTGTAAAGGACTAGGAAGAGACGAACAAGGTAGGCTTGAACTTATATGGGTTCAATAACACCCAAAACATCTTGGTTTAGGGTAAAAATATTTAGTCATTGACCTAAACACTATCATCTTGGACACTTCTTAATGATTCTACCTCTGATGAAGAAGTTGAAATAGGTTCCATGTATAGTCTTTACATGGATCTAGATGCCACTAATCTTTTCCATGACACCACCATCTCCACTATCAATATATCCCTCCATTATCACACACTTATAGACGAGGGTTAGAAGAATGATCCTTCCTTTGATATATTGTAGAATGATGAAGCCATTATTGAATATCTAGGAGCAAGAGATTTTATGACATCAGGAGACCATAATAAAGGGCTCTCTATCAATCCAAATGAGTCTACATATTTTAAAGAGAAAAAAATATCTCTAAATCAAATAAAAAAAGAGGAATATGAAGATGAATATCTCTCTCCAAATATTAAAAAACATCCAACCCACTCTTGATGAGTCATAATCCTATCCAAAATTAGATATGGAGCTCCTAGATGAATTTGCTTAAGATATAGAGGAATTGCCATCACCCCCAACATATTTACAAGATCAATCACCTTCTATCATTGAGGAGATTATTGAAGTAAACCTTGGCATAAATAAAATTCCTAAAATAATCAAATTGGTGGAAATTCTTACATCTGAAGATCAATAAATTCTTATTGAGCTTCTCAAAGAATATATAGATGTATTTACATGGAGTTATTATGACATACCAAGGCTAGATCCAACCTTGGTAGTGCATTATTTAGTGGTTCATTCCAATGTAAAACATATTAAATATAAAATTTATAAAATACATACCAAGGTGGCCCTCTTTATCAAAGAGGAGTTACATAAATTATTGGAATCTAGGTTTATCTGTCTAATTAATTATTCTGAGTGGATATCTAATATTGTCCCCATGGCTAAACCATAGGGAGGAATTAGAATTTGTACCAACTTTTAGGACATCGATAAAGCATGCCCCAGAGATGAATTTCCCTTCCTAATATATACATGATCATGGACTCTATTGTAAGCTATGAGATTTTATCCCTCATGGACAGATTTTTTGGATACAATCAAATTAAAATTGCTCCCAAAGATTAGCACAAGACCACATTTATCACTCCATGGGGGAATTTATATTATCAAGCAATGGCTTTTGGTATTAAGAACATGAGAGCAAATTACCAAAGGGATATGACAATAGTATTCCATGACATGATGCATGACATTGTAGTATATTACATGGATGATATATTAGGAAAGTCAAAACTCTGATCAGAACATCTTATGGTCTTAAAGAAAATATTTGAGAGGCTCAGAGAATATAAGGTTAGATTTAAACCCAAGAAATGTGTGTTTGGAGTTACGTCAGGTAAAATATTGGGGTTCATAGTCTCCATAATAAACATTGAAGTAGATCCTTTGAAAGTAAAAGCTATTGTTGAAATGCCTCCTACTAAAAATCTAAACCAGTTAAGAAGCCTTTAAGGAAAATTACAGTCTATTCATTGATTTATTTCACAATTGGTAATAAGTTTCATCCCTTCACCCATATCTTAAAGAAGGGAACTCATTTCAACTGTAACTTAGAATCCTAACAAGATTTTTCTAATCTAAAATAATATCTAGTTAAAACACCAAATTTATCACCACCCATCTTAGTAAGGCCATTACGTTTGTATATCTTTACAATACCCTGTGTAATAGGGGCCTTACTAGATAAACATAATAATGAAGGTAAAGAATGAGAAATTTATTATCTAACCAGGACTTTAATCTCATATGAGCTTAACTAAACCCCTATTGAAAAGGCTTGCTTGGTCATGGTCTTCACCTCTTAGAAACTTAGGCATTATATGTTAGACAACTAGGTCAAGCTCATAGCCAAACTTGATCCTTTCAATTATATGTTATATAAATCTACTTTAATCAGTAGAATGGTCAAGTGGATTATGTTATTAATTTAAATTGATATATATATAATATGTAAATCAAAAGTCCATCAAAAGACAAGCCATTATGGATCAACTTGCAACAACACCTATTACAAATACCAAGCCTCTCATCATGACCTTTCTAGATGAGTCTACATTGACTACTTTGAAATAAAAGAGATGGAAGTTATATTTTGATGGATCTTTCACCATGCATGGGTTAGGAGTGGGAATCCTTTTGGTAACCCCAAAAGATGACCTAATCCTTAAATCCTTTGAACTTACTTTCCTATGTACAAATAATATTGCTGAATATGAGGCCTTAATTTTTGGTTTTCAACTTGCCATCCAATGAAATATCTAGCATATAAAAGCATTTGGTTATTCTCAATTGATTATAAAATAGGTGAATGAGGAGTTCTAGACAAAATATGACAGATTACTCCCTTATAAATAACTAATGGACCAATTAAAGAAAAAAATTTAGTCAATAACATTTGAATAAGTTCTTAGGGGAAGTAATAAAGCCATTAACTCAATGGCTACTATTGGTTACTTGATAGATCTTTGAGAAGATTTACTTTAAGGAAATTTTCTCATTAAATAATTATTATTACTAGATCATAAATCAATGGATCATTATCAAATTTGTGTTATACCTAATCCTAATCTATCTTGGTATCATGATATTTACACTTACCTCCATGACAACATCCTACCACTAGACCTCGATCATCACCAATGTAAAGCCTTCATTCAACATGCATCTCATTATACCATCCTTGGTATCATCTTTATTGATGAGGCTATGACAATACATTTTTGACATGCCTACCAATAGAGGAGGCTACTCTTGAAATCAAGGAGGTCCACGATGATATATACTAAAATCACGTTAGTGGGATGGTCTTAGACAAGAAGTTACTCTAGACTGGATACTATTGACCCACAATGGATCATGATGCCAACTAGTATGTATGTAAATGTGTAGATTATCAAAATCATGGTAATATAATTCATGCCCCCACACAAGAGCTATAGCCTATAATTATCCCATGTCCATTTTCCATATGGAGACTATATTCAATTGGCAAGATCAATCTAACATCATTTGATGGGCATAAGTTTAAAATTACAGCCATGAAGTGTTTTATCAAATGGGTTGAATCAATACCTCTAATTTATACCATGTCTCCAAATATAAAAATTCATTCTAAATTAGATTATTTGTCATTTTGGGATTCTAGCCAAAATCATATCAAACAATGAAAAATATTTCAAAAATCAAGAAGTCAAAGATTTATGTAATTGTTATCACATTTAGTAACATTTATCCACACCCTATTATCCCCAAGGTAATGGACAAGAAAAATCAACTAATAAAATGCTTCTTAAAATTATCAAGAAATTTGTCAATGATGTGGGTATAAATTATCACTTACAATTATATTTCGCTCTTTGGTCCTACATAACCAGTGTTCAAACACCTATTAGGGCTACTCTATATTCTCTAGTCTATGACACAAAAGAAATCTTGAATGTTGATGTTGACCTCCCCTATTTATGAATCTCTTTATGGGGTATGATTACTTATCATAAATCTAGATAGGAATGACTACAAAAGCTTGAGCTATTAGATGAAAAACATAAAAATTCTTTGAATCATGTTAGAGCATACCAAAATAAACTCAAGGGCAAATACCATAAGAAGATTCAGTCACTAGATTTCAAAATTGGTTACCTAGTCCTAAAGGAAAATTAAAAAAATAACAATGCAGAGTGTGAAAAGAAAGGTAAATTTGAAGGAAATTGGCTTGGGGCCTATATCATTATTGCAAAATTTGGATCAAGATCATATATATTGGCTACATTAGATGGAGATTAGCTTGATGAGCCAATGAATTTTATTTATCTAAAACATTTTTATACTTGAAAGGATCTAAATAACCTCCAGATATGAGTCCCCACTTTTGGGGGAACATCTATTGCCACTCCAATTCCCTCATATTTTCATTCCACTCCATCATTTCCTTATGACCATGGTCCTAATAGTGGGTATATAATATATTCTTGGGGAAAATAAGGAGATATGAGTTTCAAACTAGGGCAAATCATTGATGACTGTATGAGGGTAATTTTTTGAGACCTCTAGAATGTCTAACTTTACTTTCAAATATATACTAATCCTATTTTGGACATCGTAATACATATCCCAATCACATCCTCCTCAACAACTCTTCTTCTTATCAGCCTCAATTACATCCAAACTTATTTGTCAAAATCTACCCCTAAGAATAAATCCACAAGAACCCACTAACTTCATCACTAAAGAAAGGTCATATAATGTTATTACTTTATGATCCATCATGAACTTTGTAACTGAATCCTAATCATTAACTTTAGACCTTAAACATTGTCATTACAACTAGTTTTTACTCCTTTTCTCATTTGTCATAACAACTCTTGGGCACAATCAACCCCTATAAATATTTAATTATATACCTAAAATTGATTCTCTTATGAACTCTTGTATATATTGCCTTTTATCAATATCATTATTAATTCTTTTTTAGGGTTTTTTTATATTGTAAATGATCATTTCCTTAAGTTATCTTTTATAGAAATTACATATCCATATAAAATCAAAATCTTTCTCATGATCCTCTTATCTTCTTAAGTAGTGTATTTTGTACATGTCTTGCCTTATCCTTTTATGCGTATGTGTATGTGTGTTATTACATGTGTATCAAGTGTGTTAAAAATCATTAAGTCTTATAAATATTTTGTCATCTTGTTATCTTTTCTTCTAAAATTTTGTTCTTTTTTGGACAAAGAGAACAAATATGGCCTTAAGTGACTACCCAAAATAAAATTTGGGAAAAGTTACTAAAATGGAGTTCCCATACAATGTGAACCCAATGTACCCTTGAATATTATCATGTCAATGGTAAACTTATACTCACACATGCAATATTAAATTGCATAGCTACATCCCCCTAATCATTCCATTATCTCATCTAACAATCCTAGCCTACTACCTAGAACCCACCCATCTCCTTGGTGTAGGAGGATTTTACCCAACATTAGTTTTTGAGACACGAGATTAACACAATGGATTATTTACTAGCACATTATTAAAAAACATTATATGTCATCACATTATAAACATAAAACATAATCATTGAACATCAATAATAAAACCATGTTCATCATTACATCTCATCTAACACAATGAATCCATACATCTCATATAATTACAACACCACAAAAATAACATGATATATAATCCATAATAATATACATCATCCAAACCATAATAGTCATCTATATCATCTACACATATACATCATCATCATTATCTCATCTATATATACTCATCATCATAAAAATAATGATATCCTATCACATCATATCTATAAATCACATCCATGATACATATATCCATACCTAACAATCACATAAAGATCATAACATAATCACACAAATATAACAACATATATCATAAAATCATAATCACATATATCAACAGTCGATAATGTCCATTAGAGTCCATGCCAAAATATATAAATACATAAATGGGCCCCATGGGCATCAATGTGATACAATACATATAAGGCCATAATATAACACGTCTCACAAATAATACATCCCAAATCACTATTTTACTAGTGATCCCCTATTAGGCTAATGTATAGACTAGGAAGAACTAGCTCTGAATGTCACCAAACATTGACTTGCTAGCACTACTACCTTATACAAATCTATGTAACACTAGGCCTTTCACATTAGCTAACTAATCTACCTCATAATCATCCCCATACCCTTCTCCTCTAGTGTTGAATCACCTTCTTCCTTGGCCTTCTTAGCCACCTATAACTATACCTCCCTCTCTCTCAACCTCAACTGAAGCTATCCAATACACCCTGGTAATGAGGTTACATGTGGGTCTTAACTCTAGATCTATATTTGAATTATAGATATATACCCCTACAAGCATTTTACATATCCCATCAACCCTAACACATGTCCATGTATTCCATCTATCTGTCTATATCTCTCTATAATTTATCTCTATGAATCCACAACCATCCTATCCTACTTAGTTGTAATCCTTGCAATCGTTATACTCGAGCTTCTACCTCTCTCCTCAATCTATCCAAGAGTGCCCATTTATACTCACTCAAAGGTGGCCTAGACAATCCTATATCATCTACACCTAATCCCCCTACACCCTAGTCTCCTCCTCCACCCTAGTCTTTAGCTATAATATGGTCTCCACCTCGACCCCCTAGTCTCCCCTGTCAATATCCATCACATTTTCCCCTCTCTATGCATCCTGGTGGCCCTATGTGTGGGGATGATGTTTCTGATCTCATATCCTCCCAAATTGAACACATGCCTATACCAATATTTTCACAACTCCCCTCCTCACTCTAGTTGGTCATCTAAGTAGTCTATAATTCCATCTCTGAGCCCACTAAGTTGTGTATGCTTTAGTCACTCCTATATCTAGAATATGAGTCTAAAAATAACATATAATAGGGGTAATTCTCTCTTAATTAGCTTTAGATATTTCCCTATCTACTAATTCCCCCACTAAGGCCCATACCTATCACTATGAGTAAACAAATGCTCCTCTCTAGGCACATCCTACTATCTTCCAAACTATTACTGCACATGATCAGGTCTATATCTCTCAATAATATAATCATGGTAGCCACTCATATATCACTCAATGAGCATGAATCATGTGATGTATACATACTCATTCCATCCTTATTAGACCTATCTATATAGCATCTAGGTGATCTACTCTACTCATAAACTATCAAAGGCCTATCTATAAAATTATATCTATATTACCCTATCTAATAATTTCCCCCACTAAGGCCCATACCTATCACTATGAGTAAATAAATGCTCCTCTCCAGGAACATCCTACTATCTTCCAAACTATTGTTGCACATGATCATGTCTATATCTCTCAATAATATAATCACGGTAGCCACTCATATATCACTCAATGAGCATGAATCATGTGATGTATACATACTCATCCCATCCTTATTAGACCTATCTATATAGCATCTAGGTGATCTACTCTACTCATAAAATATCAAAGGCCTATCTATAAAATCGTATCTCACTAGCATTGGATCTATGCACTCCAAAAATGATATACCATCTAAATAATGTAGTCTAGTCAAGCTCCTTATATGTGTAAGTAACCAATGGTATCTATATCATGATATGATCCCAAATACATATATTTAATAATAGAGAGGTACCTAAGATCCTTGCTCCTTTGTATGCTCCCATATGAAGCTCTTTGTATAAGTGGGCCAGCACTATGAGACCCCAAACAAGAATTTGATAATCATGGACCATTTCTGACACCATGTCCCCTAATCCCAAGTGGAACCATTGATTACTCTTGACTAGAAAGAGTATGTCAATAACAAGATACATCACCATGAGAGTCAATGTGATAAAATTACCCTCCCTTAGACCTCTATCAATATCCACCTATAAGTCATGAACTCTAATTTGCAATCTACCAGCCAATCTCTAAAAAATCACACTCAGGGTATGTGATCACCAGTATATCTTGTGGCCTCTCATTGATAATCAAAAAATGTGTAGTATGTCCTCAAGATTAAATATCATCTTACCTGTCATAAATCTAAATGTGATGGTCTTCAAATTCCATCTCTTGACCAGGTTTGTGATCAATGCCCTATCAATCCTTACTATAGGCATCATTGCAATATAGTATAGGCCTACCATATCTAACACTTCATACTTGATTAGTGTCAATAGATGCATCATATGAAGCACCATTGGATGCCATAGTTAGGAATATAATACACCTAAATCCTTGTGCACTAACACACATCCTATCAAATCATGATAATATAATCACACCTATTTAAACTATTTTATCCTATCTACTGAGTATTTAAACCCCTGATTTTCCCATTTAGCCTAAAGTCTTAATCTAACCACCACCTAATTTCTAACCACTATATCATATCTACCTAATTATTTATTTAACCCACTTTTCCTAATTACGCACTATCTAGCCCTCTCATCCTTTATCTAACTCACCTAGTTGGATGGGTTCTTGGTGTCTTTTTGTTTCTCTTTTTCATCTTCATCTGACTCTTCAAAATCTTATTCTTCAATGATTTTAGGAGTGTCCATTGGATCACTGGCTCTTTATGCTACATGTTCATTTATCTTGACACTTACACTTTTAACAATATTCTTGTTTCTTTTGTTATAACATTTATAAACTTTACGTTTGCAAGAATATCCAAAAAATATACCTTCATCTGTTCTAGATTCAAACTTACCTAATTTTTTATTGATTCTCTTTATGAAGAATTTTCTACCAAAAAATCTAAAATAATCAATTATAGATGGTTTGTCTTTTCATAGCTCATAGGGAGTCTTATCACTATTGATTCTTAACAACACTCTATTCTGGATGTGCACTATTGTACTTACTATCTCTCTCCAATATTTACCTAGTATCTTGGATTCATTTAGCATTATCCTCACCATCTCCTAAACTATTCTATTTTTTTCTCAATTACTCCATTTTGTTGTGAAGTTAGGTTGTTGAATAATGTCTCTTTATCCCATGGTCTTCACAATACTCAATAAACTCATCTGACATGAATTCTCCTCCTCGTCTCTGATCTTAGGCACTTAATCTTCAAATCAGTTTCATTCTCAAAAAAAAGCTTTGAATACTCTGAAGTGGCTAAAAGCTTCTAATATTTTATTTAATAAAAACACTCAAGTAATACATGTAAAATCATAAATAAGTAACATGAAATATTTCTCACCTTGAGTACTTTGAGTTCTCATAGGTCCACACAAATCAGTGTGAACAAGTTCTAACATGTAAGTGGTTGAGTATTCTTTTATTTTAAACCATCTTCTAATCTACTTTCCATGTTGACATGGTTCACAAAATGTGTTATAGGGATTTTTAATCTTTGGAAGATCTCTAACTAATTGCTTCTTGTTGATGTTGATAAGATTTTCAAAATTTATGTGTCACAGTCTCCTGTGCCATAGCCAATTTTTTTCAAATTGACCCAAACAACATTTTTGACATTTGATATATGATAACATATAAAAATTGTTGAGTATTCTCTAAGCATTTGCAATCAACACATCTGAATCTTTCGTCCTAATTTTATAACCTTTCACATAAGACTTTAGTGTGTGTCCTTAATCACACATTTGACTTACACTCAAAAGATTATGCTTAAGACCTACATATAGAATATTTTTTGTCTTAGTTCTACCATTAGCCAAACTTAGTGTATCTTTTTTGGTAATTTTGGCAGTAGTATTGTTTAGAAATTTCACTATGCCATTTTTGATCTTCTTCAGGGTTATGAACTTGATCTTGTCTCCTATCATGTGCCTTGACCATCCACTATCAATGAACCATGGATTTTTTTCATTTCTTTCATGCAAAGTTATCTGGACCAACATAGACTTTTCAGGTTGTTTCTTCTACCATGAACCTATCTGAACTTTCTTCTTAATGAATGGAGCCTTGAAACTTTGGTCTTTCTTGATTGACTCAAACACACTTCTACACTACTGGGCTATGGGTCCAAAGTTCTTTCAATTGTAACATCTTATGGCCTCTTTATTAAATCCTGATAGAGGAGCAAAAGGGTTTCGGCTTCTACTTGACTCTGCATGAGTTTCCTTCTCCTTGTTTCTAAAATTATTAACCCTTTTTTGACATTATATTTTCTTATGACCATATCCATTACAATAAAAATAGTAACCATAAAAATAGAACATGTTTGTGTATCTTTGATCTGATTAATTTTTGTAGATATGTTCCTTCCATCCTTCTTTGTTTGATATGTCTTATATATTATTAACTTATTCCTTTTTCATTTCCTCTTTTTTAAGATCTTTAACATAGCTCTTTCCTTTTTTCTATGTTAACCTTGTCTTTGAAAGTAGTGGCCTCCACTTTCTCTTTTTCAAATTTGATACCTATCTTATCTAATATTGATCTTTGACTTTCTAATATCTTATTCAAATATTAGTGCTATTCTCAAATTTTGAATCATTGGCTACTCTATCATTTATTATTTTATTTGTTTTCTCAAGATCTACTTTTAAAGAGGTAATTTCAACAACATATCTTTCACATTCTTCACTTACTTTTTGTAACTGAGTTGTTAGATATTCTTTAATCTTTTTAGCTTCTTCAATGTGTTCTTAGAGATCTATAATTATTTCTTTTGACTCCTTTTCATTTTTCTCTTTTTGGTGCTTCAATCTATGATTCTTCTTGTCAAGAGCTTGTAATTCTTCTAAGGCATAAATGAGTTCTCACTTTAGCTTCATTTTATTCTTTTTTATCATCTATACTTTTTCTTGTAGAGGCATCTTCATGTATGGTCATGAATAGAATATTTTCTTCATCTGAATCACTAACTCCACTATCTTCGACTGAGCTAAGATCTTTAGATTATAAACTCTTCTTCTTGAATCCCTTCTTGATTTTGCCTTTGAAATTCTTCTTTTATGTAGACCTTCCTTTTTCATTGTCACCATTACTCTTATCTGGGCACTTGGATATAAAATGTCCAATCTTTCCATAATTAAAATATTTAAAAGGTAATTTTTCTTGATATTTACTTGTGCCATTTTTTGGCTTGTGGATGAGTAGAGCTTCATTGTCATCTTCATCATCATTAGAGCTGTCACTTGATTCTTAAATCTTAGCCTTGTCTTTCTTTGATTTCTTGAAACTAGCTTCCCTCTTTGAGGTTTTTTTCTTGTTCGGTCCACATCCCATATGCCATAAGAATACCATGTAGTTCATCCATCTTTAACTTGGCTAGATCCTTCATCTCCTCAATTTCTGAAACCTTTGCATCATATCTCATTGGTAGATATCTCAAAACCTTTTTGCACCACTGCTAATTCTTCTAAATTTTCTCTAAGGCCTTGAATATGATTAACTATTTGATCAACCTGTAAAAGATAACTCACTATATTTTCTTCCTCTTCCATTTTCAAACTCTCAAACTATCTTTTGAAAATCTAGAGCTTAGCTTGTTGAACCTTTCCATCACCTTTGTAAACATTTTCAAGCTTTACCTAAGTCTCATTTGCAAATTTGTATTGCATAACTTTAACAAAATTTGATTCGTATAAACCACATAAAATAGCATTTAAAGCTTTATAATTATTTTCACTTGCCTTCTTTTCTATTAGAGTAGTCATATGTGTCTATGAATCTTCATATTCCTCTACAACTACTTTCCAAATGTCGAATCCAAGAGACATCAAATAAGTCCTCATCCTTATGATCCAAAAATCATAATTTATCCCATCAAACAAAGGTGCCTTATTTATAAAAAACCTTCATGTGATCTATCCATCATACTTTCCATAATCTAACTTCAAGCTGTAAAACTCTTTCTAAAGGAACCTACTCTGATACCAATTATTTAGCACAAGATATGCTAAAGTGGGGTGAATCAATATATCATATATTTTATAAATATTTTACTTAATCAAACTCCACTTAACCATATATATATAATATTTAATAAAACTGAAACAATAACATGCACCACACACGAGAGAGAGAGAGAGAGAGAGAGAGAGAGAGAGAGAGAGAGAGAGAGAGAGAGATGAGAGAGAGAGAGAGAGAGAGAGAGAGAGAGAGAGAGAGAGAGAGAGAGAGAGAGAGAGAGAGAGAGAGGAGAGAGAGAGAGAGAGAGAGAGAGAAATTTTATGCAGAAACCCAATGTGAGAAAAACCACATAGAACAATCTCAAGTATAAGAAGGAGCACCAACTAAAAATACAAAGTTTGCAAGTACCAACTTACAGGAGTACCAACCCCTTTGTTGAGCACCAACTCATCAACTATTTGTGAGCACTAACCCAAAAGAGCACTAACCCCTTAAAAATATTTATGAGCACCAACCCACATGAGCACCAACCCCTCTTGTGTATAAAACACAAATATCTCTCAATGTTGCTTTCTCAACAAATGATAGAACTCTCAAATATTTCTTTCTATCCTCTCCTCTTTTCTTAAATAACACAATTACAAACCATGCACTCTCTTACATATCACAAATGGCTTCCCAAACCTTTATTTATAGCTTTCCAAATGAAACTTTGGCATTCATCATTTGAGACTCTTCACTCCCAATGGAAAATGGCACCAAACTTGAATAACCTTTCGAATCCTTGCATTTGAAAAGTCACAAGGTAACCCTTCATTAGAAAATGCATCCTTTCCTTCTTTTGTCTTTATCTTAGTGACTTTTTGTATTCCTCAAAGTGTCCCTTCATGAGAAATTGTGGCCTTCCTCTTTTTTCTTCACTTGGTGACTCTTAGAATTCCCCAAAATGACTCTTCATGGGAAAATGCATCCCATCCCTCTTTGTCTTTACCCTGTGACTCTTTGAATTCTTCAAGGACCCTCTTTTGACTTTTATGCAACCAAAAATGTATTCATTAATATTAAATAAATATGAACACACTCTAGCCAAAATATGAACATTAAAAACACCTTTAGATAATAAATGCTATGGGGCCTTTATCACCAATGCTAGACCCTTGACATCAATGAAAATATTTCCAATAACAATATGAACAAATCAAATAGATTCATTTATTATTTTAGTTATACATCTCTCTCTCTCTCTCTCTCTCTCTCTCTCTCTCTCTCTCTCCTCTCTCTCTCTCTCTCTCTCTCTCTCCTCTCTCTCCTCTCTCTCTCTCTCTCAAAGCTTCCTCAAAGCTTCCTCACATACACACAAATTCTTCTAGATTATCATATAGAGAGTTGTGCACCATTTCACCACTTGGGAACTAGATTAATGGTATCAGAATAATTCATATCATTCTTTTTTTAACCTATCGAATGAGATCAGAGTACTTGAGCCTCAATATCAAACCTATAGATCCATCAAACTACTTACCATGTCATTTCAACAAAATGGCTAAACCAATAGAAGAAGAGATTCATGAAATGATAAAAAATTATAATCATAGAAGAGCTCATGGAGTAGGAAATAATTATTTTAACTAGTTTAAATAAGTCCTTTAATGAGTGAGTGATCCCATAAAATTAATCATCAAGTAAAGTTTTTGGTGGTTGAGTCCCCTAAGTTTCAAGTAAACTCAGTCATGCATGTATTTGAGGGTTAAAATTAACATAGATGTAGTAGATAAATTTTTGACCAGTTAGAAAATATTAAGAGTGCACTTCTTAAAGTCTATTCACCCATCAAGAAGTGGTGGCAAGAACATTCTTTATAGGATAAATACCAGATAAAATATGATCCTAAATCAATGTAGGATAACTTCCTTTAATACCTAAAGGGTGAATAATATCCCAAAGATGTCTATGATGACCATTATGTTGAGAATTGTTCCTATTGTTGAATGTTTTAAATTTATGTTATTATTGATGTCAAAGGTTCTTAATAAAGGTGTTTATGAGGTCACTAAAGAATGTTCTTATTTTATAGAATCATCAATAGGTATGACATTGTCTGAAGAGAATGTAAGACATGTGATCAAGGTATAATATCATCAATAATTTTTTTCAAGGTTAATTATCAAGTTTCAAGTGCTTGACAAGCGTAGTCATGACACTAGTCATAGTATGAAGAGTCATAGTGAGAAGGTTTGAGCATGGTGGTTTGATGAGATGAATGCACATATGTGTAATAGGTTGTATGAAGTTTTTTTATCATGAATTCAGGCATTGTATCACTCATGAGAGTCTCAAAGTGAGCCTACAAGGGTAGGACCTACAGACCTTTTATGTAACTAGACCACCTCTAGACCCTGCTTGGCCTAATGAGGCACATGATCGGTTGTCAAGACATATGAAGGATGTTTGACATTTTTTCAGAATGTGATATGTTATGGGATCATTTAAGTGAGGTGGAGAGTGCATAAAAATAAGTGTGAAGGTCAATTTCAAGTCCTGATGTGGTTTGAAGTTTAAGGACTAAGTAAAGAGAGAGATGGTGGCCAAATGAGGTATGAGATTCATATTTCAAGATAAGAATGATGATGTGAGAATTTTTAGTGGTGTGATATATTTTTCTAGGTGTTTTAGACCAATTTTTAGGTCAAATGTTTCAAAAAAAAGGCATGAAAAGTGGTTTAGATGTCTCTCAAGTGCACAAAATGAAGGGTTCTCAACTCGAGAAGGAATTTCAAGTGTTCATTGGCATGTGTAACCTATGAATGGGAACATAAAATATTAAGGAAATATGGGTAAGTTTCATATATAATATCTCCAAGAACTATTTTTAGAAATGTGAGGCATTCTTTTATGAACAATTGTTGACACCAAAAAGAGTGTTAACCTTCTCTAAAATACTAAAAATGAACTAATATGAAATAAGTTGTTCTAAAGTTCTTAGAATGGATTGGTATGGATATTTTAGTGATTATATGTTGTATTAAACTCTCCTAGGCATCTCCATGTGTTATTTTTTTGATAGGTGAGTGATTAAAAACTACATTAATGACCTTATTTCTCAGATATTTGTTGTAACAATCAGAGATGACCAAGTCAATGTTGATAAATGGATGGAGGAAAAATATTGATACTTATATTTTATTTTCATTGTGGTTTATAATTATTTTATATACCTTAGGTTTTCTAAACTAGTCATCCAAGTTGACCAGTCGCTAATAGACCTAATGGTGCAAACAGTGAGAAAACCAGGCAGAAGTGAGAAATTGATTAGGGATGTGTTATCATGGATTATGGATGAATAAAATTACATGTATAATTTTTAAAATACTTTTAAGACATTTAAATTTTGGATATATGTTTTTGAGTTTAGTGGATATGTTTAAAATTTTGCTCATAATTTAACATGTCTAGTTCAAATGAGACAGTGAGATATAAGATCATGAAATTGGTCTAAAAGATCAATATTACCATTTAACCATATTATATATCTGATAATGGTATAAGTTACTCATAATATCATATTAATGAATTATAAGTCTCTTAAAGTGTTCCTATAGGTGTTTAAGGTCATTATTTCCATGACTTTGTTTTGAGGCTAGTTGGTAATTTTGAGTGCGCTGCTTGCAAAGAAGGGTTTGAGTCATTTTGCCCTATGTAATTAAGTATAATTCACTTGGGTAATTTTTTAGGTATTTAATGTTTATATTTATATGTTTTATTTCCATATTTTTAAATCTAATTGGTGTTTTATCTTAATAGTTCAAGATAGACTTTCTAGGTATGCACATGCCTAATTATAAACATTGCTAATGGCATGCTTTAAGTGGTGATTAGAGATAAAAGATGTCATTGACCTAAGATCATATTAGGATTGTTATATTTTATTGGAATTATAATTTTTCCTTCTATTTATTAATTTTTAAATTTCTTTAAGAAGATCAAAGGGTAATGTGTGCTAATGAAGTCCTAATTGAATAAAGTCTCCTTGAAGCCCAAAAGAAGTTTTTGGTCTTATATGCTATGACCAACATATTATAATATTTTATTCATTTTTTTCATGTCCTAAGGCCTATTTTATTAAATATTTAAATGTAAAAGTGTTTATAGCTAACCAAGAGGTGTATGATCAAGAACCTAGTATAAGAACAAGGCCTAATAAACCTAATTGACTAGTTAGAGAATGAGTGAGTTGAAGCATAAGATATAACACTTTGAATAGATAAAAAAGGTCCTATAGAACATCATAAAGGTTTATATAAGATATAATTAATATATAATATGGGTATTGTAGATGAATATCAAGTTCAAATGACCTAATCTATCTTAAAGAGACCTAGTTGAGCAAAGGAGCCTAGAAGGCAGTTTGAGTAGGCTAAGAGTGTGAAGAGATGAAGAAGTGGTCATCATAAATTTTTTTATAAACTATGTTTCTTAAATTTGATCAAATAAATTAAGTGTCTGAGTTGGTATTGATTCATCTAGTGGGTAGGTTCCTTCTTGTAAGTTGGTGCTTGTTAAAGCCTGGTCAAGTGGGTGCTTGGATAATTGGGGTTGGTGCTCTATGTGAAGTTGGCGCTTCACTAAATATTGATGTTTATATTATAATAATTTATTCCATTTTTATATATAAATGGGTTTTCTTCCACTTTAGGGTTTCCCACTCAAATAAGTGTTCTATGTGTTATTCTCTTATCTCATGGTTTTTGATGTATTGCTAAATTCACTATATTGATTTGATAGTTCATGAATGATAAAGTAAAGTTGTAAAAAAAATTTGAAGAATAATTCACCTCCCTCTCTTATTCATTTTAATTCCAAAATTTGGTATCATGTATTGGTCCTTTGAAGACAATTCTAACATCTTTAAGGTGATTTTAAGAAGCACAAGATGTCTTATAATCAACAGGGAGAAGACAACATGTATGATGAATAAGTATACTATGATAGTGAATAAGGAGAATTTGAAGTAAACCTTGAATCTGAGATCATGAGAGCCCTTGATGATTTGAATAAAAAAAATAAGATTATACATGATATCAATAGTGAATTATAAGGTATCAACACAAGTTTTAAGTCAAAGTAAGTTGAATATGACTAGTTGAAGACAAAGCTAAATTCCTTGAAGTTGAGCATGAGCATCTCATAGAAAAAATGAGAAAGTTTGAGAGACAGCATGATAATTCAGAATAAGTCAAGAGTACCAACATGAAAATATCAATAAAGCATCCCAATGCAATTAAAAAAAGTCATCATGGGACCATGGGAAAAGGAGTAATCAATAAAGAAGTAAGTACAAAAATGTTTTTTTTACATCTATCACAACAGAAGACACATTGCAAGATTCTATTTTATTAGAGTTAGAATTCCCTCGAGATTCAAAAAGACATATGAATATCCTAGAATGCATGAGAAGGATCAAACATTGGTTTGGAATCCAAATAAAGTTAGGATAGATCATATTGAGCTCAAAAGTCAAGATGGACTATTTTCCAAGGAAGAACAAAAGACCAAAGAGGATTCTATACTAGCTCAAAATACCTTTAAAATTCAATATGAAGGCATGAAATGGTATATATGTAGTGGTTTCTCAAGACACATTATAATAAATATAAATAATCTCATCTCATTTAATAATAATGCTACAAGAACATTAAGGTTTGGAGATTTCACAATAGCCAATATAGTTGGCAAGGGTGTCTTAAGTTTGGACAATGGGAAGACCAAGACACAAAATGTGATGTATGTGGAAGGTTTGGAACATAACCTAATTAGTGTAAGTAAAATTTGTAATTAAGGACACACACTAACCTTTCATGATAGAGAGTGTGAAATAAGGAGAGGCAAATTAGGAAGGCTAATTTATAATGTTAAGAGGACCGAGAATAATCTATATGTCTTAAATGAGATTAAGAAGGATATATGCTTCATGAAAAAGATAGATGAAATTTGGCTATGGCATAGATGGTTAGGTCACCTAAACTTTGACAATATGATCAAAATTGGCACTAATAAGTCTATGAAGAACATGCCTAACATCACCAAACCTACAAACATAATTTACAAGGCATGTCAACATGGTAGGCAGACTAGAAGAAGGTTCAAGTCCAAGGTGTAATCTAGTACAAGCCCCTTTGAATTTTAGACACTTATCTCTATGGGAATACAAGAATTCAAATCATTAAAGGAGATATATACTGCATGTTTCTCATAGATGATTACTCAAGAATGACTTGGGTTGCATTGTTGAAAGAAAAGTCAAAAGCTCTTGACAAGTTCAAGACATTCAAGGCTCTTGTTGAGAATGAGAAGAATGGGAAGATCAAGTACCTAAGATCTGAGAGAGTAGAATATTTTTTATATAATTATTTTTATGAATTATATGAGGTTCATGGAATAAGGAGACAATTCTCAGTAGCTAAGATACCTTAGCAAAGTGGGATAGTAGAAAGAAAGAATAAAACAATTCAAGAGATGGATAGAACTATGTTAAATGAGTCTATATTATCTAATGGATATTAGATATAGGAATTAATCAATACTTTCTTCATTTTGAATAGATTAAAAATAAGTACTAGTAGAAATAAGACTCCTTATGAACTCTAGAAGGGCAGACATGCCAATATGGAACACTTTAGAGTGTTTAGGAACAAATGTTTCATCAAATGAGATGATGAAGACTTGGGAAAGTTTGATTCCATATCTGATGAATTAATATTCATATTATACTCATCAATTATCTCATCATATATATGTTATAACAAGAGACTACAAAAGATAGTGGAAAGCACCAATGTGAAGATTGATGAGACAAAGAAATCTTAGTCATAGTCAAAGAACACTTTAGAGAATCTAAATTCAAGAATGAAGAGGAGACTATAGAGGTTGATGATGAAGAAAAAGAAGTTTAAGAGAGATATGACTCAATATGACCCTTAATACATATTCAAAGAGGTCACCCTAAATCTCAAGTCATTGGCAACAAGAATGTAGGTATGCAAACAAGGGGAAGATTGGTAAGTAATCTAAATCAAGATAATGTTACTTTATTATCCAATATTAAACCTAAGAGTCTTATATAATAAATAAAATATAAATTTTGGATAGGTGATATGAATGAGGAGTTAGACCAAATAGCAAAGAATGAGACTTGGGAAGTAGTTTCTAGGCCTAAAGACAAGAATGTCATTGGCATAAAATGGGTATTTAGAAACAAGTTGAATGAAGATGGAGAAGTCATTAGGAACATGGATATATTGGTATGAAAGGGATAAGCACAAGTTAAAGGGGTAGACTTTGAGAATACCTTTGCACTGGTATCAATATTGGAGGCCATCATATTATTTCTAGCATATGCATGATTTAAAGGATTCAAGGTATACCAGATGGATGTCAAATCTACCTTTTTGAATGGTAATTTGGAAAAGGAAGTGTACATTGAGAAACCTAAAGGGTTCTCACTATCAGATGACAAAGCCTATGTTATCAAATTGAAATAGGCTCTCTATGGTATTTATTAATCTCATATATCTTGGTATGTTAGGTTGGAGTCTATTAGATCAAGGATTAAAAAGATGAGTGACATATAGTAATCTATACATCAAGACAAAAGATGACCATCAGCTGATAGTAGTTGTCTATGTGGATGACATCATCTTTGGTGGAAATAATGAGAAAATAACAAATGCCTTTGAAAAGGTGATGAATAAAGAGTTTGAAATGTCCATGTTAGTACACCCATGATCATAGGATGTAATTTGAGTAAGGAATGTGAGTCTTTAAATTTCAATCAGACATCATATAGGTCAATGATTTGAAGTTTTTTGTACCCCACTGCTTCTAGACCTAACATCATGAAAGTAATAGGTCTTGTGGGAAGGTTTCAAGTAGATCTAAAGGAGAATCATTTGCAAGAAATAAAAAGGATACTCAATTATCTTGAGGGGACTATGGACTATGGATTTTGGTATCCAAAAATCAATGAGTTCAATTTGATAGCCTACATAGATGCAGATTTGGAAAGAAGTATAGATGATAGGAAGAAGGATACTAGAGGAGCCTTTTTCCTAGTCGGGTGCCTAGTTTCATGGATAATAAAGAAGCAACCATCAATAGAATTTTCCACTTATGAATATAAGTAAATTATAATAGACTCATGTTTAATTTAGGTCTTATAGATGAGATAGGCCCTAAAATACTACAAGGTGGAGTATGATGGTCCTAGCCCTATCTATTGTGATAGTACAAGTGTTACAAGTGTCTCAAAGAAAACTATCATGCACTCAAATACCAAGCACATTCCCATCAAGTATCATTTCCTAAGAGATTAATTAAGTGAATAAAGTTTCAAACTTGAATATGTTTATACATAGGATCAGATTGAAAACATCTTGTCCAAACCACTTCCAAAGGTAACTTTTAAACACCTAAGATAGGAATTAGGTTGTAATTCTTGCCCCTAGTAATCATTGAAGAATTCAAATTATGGGGAGATAATCATGATCATTATATCCAATAATAGGTGATTTTTTCCAAGAAGGTGTGTATGGAGATAGGGGGAACATTTTTGTATTATGTCTCTTAAACTCATAAGTTCTGTGTGTTGTTATTTTGGTTGCAAGGAGTGTGATTAAAGGAGTTACAAACATCACTTTGTCATTTATGTCAATGGGCGAGAAAGAATAGAATGGGGAGATAATAATGATCAGTATATAGTATGTTTTTAATCATTGATAAAGGGGGAGATTATTGAGCAATATTCCTATTGTTGAAAGTTTGTAATTGATGTTATCATTGATGTCAAAGGTTATTAAGAAAGGTGTTCATGAGGTCATTAAAGAATTTTCTTGTTTGATAGCATAATTGAGAGGTATGAAATTATTTTAAGATCAGTTAATACATGTGATCAAGGTATGAGAGCATCAATAAGTGTTTCAAGGTCAATTGTCAAGTTTCAAGTGCTTGAGAAGCCTAGTCATGATACTAGTCATAACATGAAGAGTCCTAGTGAGAAGGTTTGAGCATGGTTTTTTTATGAGATGGATGAAAAGAGTAATAATATACTATATGAGTCTTTTTGATAATTAATATGAGAAATTGGATCACTTATGAGAGTCTTAGAGTGAGCCTATAGGGGTAGGACTTATAGACCTAGTGTGCAACTAGACCACCTCTAGACCCTGCTTAGCCTAATGAGCCATCATGATCTGTTGTTAAGATATATGAAATATTTTTGACATTTTTTTTTAATTTTATATGTTTTTTGACCATGTAATTGAGGTGGAGAGTTCATGAAAAGGGGTTTGAAGGTCATTTTCAAGGCCTAATATGGTTTGTAGGTCAAGGACTAAGAATGCAAAAAGAGAGATGGTGGCCAAATGAGGTATGAGATTCATATTTCAAGATAATAATGAGAATGTGAGAATTTTAAGTGGTGTTATATATTTTCCCAAGTGTTTTGACCAAGTTTAAGGTCAAAATTTTTAAGAAAAGGCATAAAAAGTGGTTTAGAGGTCTCTCAAGTGTACAGAATGAAGGATGCTCAACCTAAGAAGGAATTTCAAGTGTTCATTGGCACATATAAAATTGAGGTTTTTAGGATAGATGGGTAAGGTTCCTATCTAAGATATTCAGGCATTAGTTTTGGAAATGAGGGGCAATCCTTTATGAGCAATCATCAACACCAGAAATAGTGTTAACCCTCTCTAAAACCCTAACAATGACCTGATATGAAAGAAGGTGTTCTAAAGTGTTCAAAATGGATTTATATGGTTATTTTAATGATTGTATGTTATATTTAACTCTACCTATCATATCTAAGTGTGATTGGCTTGATATTTGAGTGAGTGAAACCTACAAAATAGGCCTTGTTTCTTAGAGATTTGCTATAATAGTCAGATTTGACCAAGTTAAAGTTGATAAATGGATGGAGGAAAAATCTTGATACTTATATTTGATGTCCATGGTGGTTTATAATAAGGTTATATACCTTAATTTTTTTAAACCTATCGTCCAAGTTGACCAGTCACTAATAAACCTAATGGTGTAAATAGTGAGAAAACCAGACAGAAGTGAGAAGTTGATTAGGGATGTGTTATAATAAATTAGGGATGAATACAAGTGCATGGATAATTTTTTAAAGACTTTTAATACATTTTCATTTTGGATATATGTTTTGGAGGTTGATAGATATGATGAAAATGTTGTTCATAAGTTAACCTATCTAGTTTAGATGAGACAATGAGATACAAGATCATAAGATTGGTATGCAAGACAAATATTTACATTTGACCATATTATATATCTATTTTAAAATGGTATAATTACCTTATAGTATCATATACATGCATTGGAATTATTTTAAATTTGTATTATAGGTGTTGAAGTTCATTGTTTCCATGACTGTGTTTTGAGGCTAGTTGGCAGTTCTGAGTGGTCTACTTGCAGAGAAGGGTTTGAGTCCTTTTACCATATGTAATTAAGTCTGATGAACTTGGTGAATCTATTTATATATTTAATTTTATATGTATATGTTTTATTTTCAAGGTTTAAGATCTAATTATTTTTTTATCTTTAATAGTTCAAGACAGACTATCTGGGTATGCACAGGCCTAATTGTGAATAGTGTTAATGGTGTGCTTTAAGAGGTAATTAGAGATAAAATATGTCATGGACATAAGAATATACTAGTAGGGTTTTATTTGAGTGTCATGTGAAGTTTTTATACCATGTATGAATTTTTAAAGTGCTCTAAGAAGATCAAAGGGTAACGTGTGCTAATGAAGGCTTAATTGAATTAGGTCTCATTAAGGCCTAAAAGAGGTTTTTGGTCCTATATGCTATGATAAACCTATTTTAATGTTTGATTAATATTTTTTTTCATGCCTTAAGGCTTATTTTATTTAAAATATAAATGGGAAAGTGTGTATGACTGACCAAGACGTCTATGAGCAAGAAACTTAGTATAAGAACAAGGCCTAATAGGTCTAATTAACTAGTTAGAGAATGAGTGAGTTGAAGTAGAAGATATAACACTTTGAAGAGATAAATAATATACCATCATAATGGTGTATAAAAACTATAATTAAGATATAATATGGGTACTGTAGATGACTATCAAAGTCAAATGACCTAATCTATCTTGAAGAGACCTTGTTGAGTGAAGGAGCCTAGAAGGTTGTTTGTGTAGGCTAAGAGTGTGAAGAGTTGAAGAAATGGTCATCATAATTTGGTTTAGAAAAAATGTGTCTTAAATTTTATCAAATAAATCATGTGGTTGAGTTGGTGCTGAGTCATCTAAGGGGTTGGTGCCTCTTTGCAAATTGGTGTTTGTTAAAGCCTAGTCAAGTGGGTGTTTGGCTAGTTGGGGTTGGTGTTCCATGTGAAGTTTGTGCTTAAATAAATATTTATTTTTGTATATATAAATATAATCCATTTGAATATATCAATGTGTTTTCTTCCCCTTGACATTTTCCCACTCAAACAAGTGTTCTATGTGTTATGCTCTTATCTCATGGTTCTTGATTCCATGTTCAACAGGTGTTGTGCCAAATTTAAATAATATTGTGCCATACATATTTCATACTTTACTATCAAATAATTAAATACCTCATGTGACAAAGAAATATAAAATTTTGTAAACCATGTTTACACAAAACTTTTATATGTGCATATACAATGTCTTAAAAATGAGTTAGCTCCCACAACAAGTTAAATGGTTCACCAAGTGATGACTAGAGGCTAAGGCTCCACACCTAATTCCTAGACTTAACATAATTATGACTATTATTTTAAAAGGAGGAATGACTTATCTAGGTGTATTAACCAAAAAAGACTCCAACGTTAATGCTCAAACTATTCTCATGGCATGGAGAATTATAAAGTTGATTCTATGGTTTTTGCTAACTCATATGGGTCTCTACCACTTGAATCTACTTTAGATCACCATTTTTTATCAAGTTTTTATTCCAATGGTAGAAATTTCTTCATGAGGACTAATAATTACTTGCCAATTCTAATATTCTGGTTCCACCCTTGAGTTACTAAACATTCCCTCTAATGTTAGCATTGTATCCATATTGTCAGTAATGGTAGTTGGTAATTTCACAACAAAACCATCAAGGATGATGATTCATACATGGAAATGATTCAACTTCTATAACGGTCCTCAACCTCTCAACACACACACACACACACACACACACACACACACACACACACACACACACACACACACACACACACACACACACACACACACACACACACACACACACACACACACACACACACACACACGTGCGTGCGTGCGTGCGTGCGTGCGTGCGTGCGTGTGTGTGTGTGTGTGTGTGTGTGTGTGTGTGTGTGTGTGTGTGTGTGTGTGTGTGTGTGTGTGTGTGTGTGTGTGTGTGTGTGTGTGTGTGTGTGTGTGTGTGTGTGTGTGTGTGTGTGTATGTATGTATATAACACTAGATAGATAGTTGGTATTAATTAAGAGACAGAGAGAGAGAGAACTAAAATAGTGAATGTATTTTATTTATTTGCTTATCCTATACATGGCATACTCATGAGAAAGATATATTACTATTATCTTCTAGCTTAATTACTACCAACTATCTTGAAATATGTCCTTTACTTTCTGGGTTGAAGAGTTATGTGTTTGGATTCTAGAACTAGAGGTTTTTAGTGATGTCAAATTTGTATGTGGGTAACATCTCCCCTTGTCTACACTTGATTTGGCTTAATAATTGACATAAGAATTGTGAAGCTCCTTAGGTATTTTGGAAGAGTAAGTTTAGTTTGAATAAGCTTGTTTATAATGGAGAGCCGACCTTCAATTTATAGACTTTTTGAATCAATGATAATCATCCATCTTGATCTCCATGCAGAGGGATAGGAATGAGTCCTCACCTTCATCATTGTTGGAGATTGTAAATGTAAGAGGGTCTAGTCAAGGAAATTAGGAGTCTATAAGAGATTTAGAATAAAAGTGCAATCATGACCTCTTTTAGAGTGTGTAAGAGGATATAAGAAGGAGGAATGCGTAAGACAGTGTAAGAGAGTGTAAGAACTTGCTTGTACTCCTATATTTTCCCATTGAATTTGTACATGTGATGTCATCAAGATGAGGAAATAAATGTATTTTTTATATTAGATAATATAGCTTTCCAAAAAGACATTGAATTTTGCATTAGAGAATGTTTAGGTTAATTAATTCGATAATTAATTAACTATTAGAGGAAAGGTGACCTTTTACAATTTTTTTAAAATTAAATTTTCATTTATTTATCCTAGAATAACATTTATAAAGGGTTAGGTTAATTTGAGGTGCATTTGATAAAATTGATGTGAACTTACAATGCATTACCTCAGTTAGGAATGTTTTGTTACCAATTTTGAATTAAATTGGTAGTTACACAAGTAAATTAGATCAATTGATGATTTTTAATTAAATTTGTGCATGATTATAAAAAAATCATTCTGATTACAGTTTAGACATGAAAGTGGTGAAAAAGAGTGTCTACATTTTACCCCTATTTGATAAGGGGTTGTGAGACACTAGGCAGAGTAACATCTTTTCAAATAATGAAAAAGTCATTAAGAAGAAATTTTTAAAGATTAAAGAATGATTTTTTGACAATCACTAAATTTATGGGTTGATTTGTTCATATTGTTGCCATATAAGGCACTTGATAAGCCCTAAAAGATATATGAGATGAGTAGGAACTATCAAATTACATTGTCTACTACTAATATTTAGAAGGTGTTTCATACATATTCAAGATTGACTCATTAGGGAAATAGAAAGTGAGTGGTTTGGTATCTAATTAGGGTGCTTAAGTAAGTTGATATGAAATTAATTTCCCCTTAATTACTTTTTGATGTACATATTAAATCTCAAAATCACTCCATAACATGACCCATTTATTCATGTGACTAGTTAAATCTTCCTTGGAAAGTAACTACTTGAGTGGGTCCACTTTGGAAATAACTATGGTTTTGTTATTGAGTGTATAATATTGTAGCTTATGAAATGAGAATACTATTGATAAACATTATTTTTCAATTGGTGTATAGTTATGTTCATAGGTAACTAATTTTATGCTTTAATAATATACTACTTTTTATTTTCTTGATCATCATGTTGAGCAAGAAGTACCCCTAAGGCATGTTCTATTACTAAAATGAAGAGGAGTAACAAACATGTCTTTTCACTAGGTTTGAGAAATACTAAACAAAATATGAATCAAATAGAAGACAAAACACAAACATCTATACCTTCCTTTAAATACTTTCTTTGCTTTCTAGTTCGAAGTGGTATGTGTTTGGATTATATAGCTACAATTTTTTGATGATGTTGAATCTGCATGCATGCAATATCTCCCCTTGTCTATTATACTTGATTTAACTTGAGAATTGTATAGATTCTTATTTATTTTGGTAGATTAAGTTTAGGTTCAAAATTATTTTCTATAATGGAGGATGGACCTTCCCTTTATAGACTTCTTAAATCAATGATGACTACCCATCTTTATCTCCAAATGGAGGGATAGGAATGAGTCCTCACCTTTATCAATGTTGAAGGTTGGAAATGTAAGAGGGTGTAAGAAAGAAGAGTGTGTAATAAGGTGTAAGAGAGTGTAATAACTTAATTTACTCCTCTCGTTTCCCATTTAATTTTCCCTCATGATGTCATCAAGATGAGCCAATTAAAAAATATTGATTTTAGATAATAGAACTTTACAAAAAGACATAAAATTTTGCTTTAAAGAATATTTAGGTTAATTAATCAGGGAATTAATTAACCATTAGATGAATGGTGACATTTTACAATGTTATTTTTTCCAATTAAATGTTAATTTAATTGTCCTAGAATAACATTTATAAAGGGTCAAGTTCATTTGGGGTGTGTTTGATAAAACTGATGTGATGTTATGGTGCACTTCCCAATCAAGAACATTTTATTACCAATTTTGAATTAAATCAATAGTGTGTGGGTAAATTAGATCAATTGATGATTTTGAATTAAATTTGTGGGTGTTTGAGTAAAATAATTCCAAATATAGTTTAGACATGGAAATGGTGAAAATAGAGTGTCTACATTTTGCCCCTTTTTGAGAAGGTATTGTGAGACACGAGGAAAAGTATTTTATTTTAAAATAATGAAAACTTCGTCAAGAATAAATTTTAAAGATTGAAGAATGATGTGTTGAAAATTTCTAAATTTATAGGATAACTTATTTAGATTAATGCCCAAGAGGTTAGTTGATAAGGCCTTGATTCCCCCTCAGTGGAATGATCAAAAGAAGATTAAAATAGATGGGCCCTCAAAATGAGGAAAAATCATGGTTTGTAGTAGAAGAGGTCAATATAAAGAGGAATATAGGAGAAACAAGATGAAAAATGGTTAACAAATAATATCAAAATGATAATGGGGAGTGGGGGTAAAAATTGAAATGGCCAGCTATATATTCACCTTTGGGGGGTAAAAACTATTAGTTTTTCCCCTCCCCCTTTGAATATTTGAGTTTTGGTTTGTGCAAGATATGACAATGAAGAGTGGATCGACATCCATAACAAAGGTATGTTAACAAGTGGGTTTGAGAGCATTCGTGACCATCAAAGCATAGGAAGTTGATAAGTTAGCTTCTCCTTGGTTAATTTTGGCATTTAATTGCATTTATTTCTAGGAAAATGTAAGAATTGTTGAATCTATTGATTTCAAAGGAAACTTAAATTGATAGTTTTGCCTAAAAAATGGTGGGAATGCCACTTAAAATGGCTGAAATGTTGGTTTAAATACCAATTAAAATGGTGGTTTTGCACAAAATGGTGAAAATGTAGGAGGGATCACCCAAAATGGTGAAATCATCGCTTTTGAGTGGGAAATGCCTAAATGACAAAAATGTAGAAAGAAGGGGAAATGATGAAAACGCCACCCAAAATGGTAGAAATGCCTTCAAAAATGGAAAAAGTGATAATAATGTAGTATATTTACAAATAAGGAAAAGATGAGGCCTATTTTGAGAAGAATTATTTGAATTGATCAAGGCATAAAATGATAGGATTAGTTAAAATGATGGTTTGCTAGAAGAATATATTACACTTACTCTATATAGATGTCAGCTAGATTGATATTGATAGAGTTAGAGATTTGTGTTGAATTATCTTTGCATGAAAGAGTGAATCAATGTATTGTTCATGTGTGAGGGATGATCACATTGTTTGTGGATAGGGAAAATCTAGACCAAGGACATGTGCTCATTTTTTGAGGCTATGGATTTACTATACATCATTTGCATGCCCATAATTAGAGTAGATAAAGCCTACCTTAGTGCATTGTCTAAGAGTTGGCATTCAAAGACATCTAATTTCCACTTACCCATAGTCACACTAAAGGACATTTGGTGGATGTTGAAACTACTGATGAGGGGGATCCCATTATACTAGACTGGCCCTAAAGGGTAAAAAGCAATGTTAAAAGATTTTATTAGCCATATGAACGTGTTGATGGTATATGGGATAATTGACATTAATTTATTAGAGATACAATTTTATGACTTACCATGAGAATCACCCTTGTCATCAACACAGATTGATAGAGAGGTGGTTGTGCTTATGTCTATTATTAGTGGCATCCTCTTACCTAAAAAGAGTGGTCGTTACTTCCATATGGGTCTGGGTAGGATGATCAAAGATATGATTGACTAGACCACTATACTTGTTTGGGGACCAACTATATAGATATCTACATGTACTTTCTTATTGGGGAGGTTGAAGTATCGATGCCTCCATATTACTATAGGTCTGAGCTTGAGATCACATTGTGATTGAGTGGCCCATAGGTCTGAGACTAGTATGGGTTCTAGAGGAGCCCATGGCATTTTGATGGTTTCAAATAGGATATGGTTGCAAAGGATATAAAGGAGACATCTATCACTACTATAGGGAGATAGATTATATGGGAGATGAGGACTTCATCTAGTGGCCTTGTCTATAGTTATAAATTTAGTAATATCGTGGTGGATGATACACTATGTTTATGACCATGATATGTTTTACTATTGGTTGATAGACACATTAGTGTGGAGTATAGGCCAAACTAGGTTCATCTCCAATTTAGTGTGCAAAAATATGTTTTAAATGGTCTAAACTTCTTTGTGCATGTGTCCAAAGATTAGTAAATGAGAGAAACCTATAGATATGTACCTATATAGATAGAGATATGTAGGAGTACCACAAGTTGTTTGGGATTATAGAGGGGTTCTAATAGATGCAAGAGTTATAATGACATACACATCATGGTACAACCAGGTCTGACCAAAGTGATTGAGAGTGCCCCTAGGGTGACCTAACACATTTCATGCCATTATAAGTACTAAGATAGGGATAAAGTCAGGCATTGATAGATGTGGATTCAAAGGATGAGGCTAGTGGTATAGGTGATATCAGTCTAGATCAAGGATAAATATTGAGATCAGAGGTATAGATGACAAGACTACTTTGGATACATAGATGGGGATGAGGGACCTAGGCAAGGTGGGTCATTTAGGGACAACTATAGTAGGGCAAGATATAAATATGCTAAATGAGGAGATCATTGTGAGGGTGGTTAAGACAATTGGATTAAAGGCTAGAGTTAATAAGTTATAGTAGCAAGTGATGGCTAGAGACAGGAAAATAATAGTCCTATAGTTAGATATTGCCTCACTAAAGGTAGAGGTGGCTTAAATGATAGGTTTTTAGGCTTAAAGATATATGGATAGGGAAAATGTGTAGAGGCTATGTAGGGAGTAAGATACAGTGCATGATGCACTTACATATCTAGGTCTTTCATAGAATGTCCTTGAGATCCTTTGGGATAAATATGAGGTAACCTATTATCATAACCTATATGAGGGGTCATATTGAGAGAGGGTAGGGCAATAAATTTTGAGGATTATGAGGATAGAGAGTGACTTATAGATCTATGAGTTTTAAGACACACCACATGTCAACCTCAAGGAAATCAATACATTAGTGATGACCTCCCCTGCCACCATGGCCCATAAAGTCATCACAACATACAAAGATGATAGGATAAATCACATGTCATGAGGATAGATAAAGTTAGATCTAATTGACTTGTGATGATAACTCTTTGTATTTTATATTATGCCTTATATAAATTCTTCTGGTATATGCCATTTATTATTGTGACATATATGACATTCATTATTTATCTTTTTTTATAGGTGTTTAATTTTCAAAGGAGTTATGAACTAGTTTGGGATGCAATCGATGGCCCAAACCCCTAAGTGATCATCTATCACATGTAGTAGATATACCAGCAATGGCCATAACTAGCCTAAAAATACCAATAATGGCTACAACTGACCCAAGAATATTAATGAACATCCACAATTATCTTGGGAATACTAATGAAGACCACAACCAGCATAAGAATTCCAAATGATGGCCACATCCAGCCTCAATTACCATAGTGAGATTTGAACCTAGGTGGGGCTTGAAACAACCAAGTCACTTTACCAACTCATCCACATCTCATTGGTATATTCATTTTTTAACTTATTGATGTATAAAAACTACAAATATATATATATATATATATATATATATATATATATATATATATATATATATATATATATATATATATATATATATGATTCTCTTTTTTATTTAGAATTTTTATTACCTCACGATGATAGAATAGATATGTGATTAGATTTAGTTTATTATTTACTATTCATGTTGTTATGGTTGTTGTAAAACACATGTTTTCAATGATTCTATTATTTTATTATTGTAGATAGGGATGAGTATAAAATGTGATTGATTACCATTTCTTATACAACAATTGTTGTATGTTATGGCTTGGCATGAGCTATTGAGATTGAATCATGTGGGAAAATTTTATATGACTTTTAATATATGCTTTTTTATTGACATGGATGATGGGTAGCATATATATTAGTCATGTTGTTAAAATGTTTATTTTGTGAGTAGTAGACAAGGGGATTTATTTTTGTGCCATTGTCGATTTATACCACTATTACTTATTTTTCATCTTGCATTTGACATTATGCACCACAATTATGAATAAATCATGATAACATTGGATGCCATAAGCATAATAATGTGATTTAAATCCAAATGTAAACAACTTAGGATCAAGATATAAAGAATCAATACCTAAGTGTAAAATATAATGTAATAAACCAAAGGCAAGTGAGGAAAGTAACATAAAATTAAAAACACCAACAAACAAGCAATCAAATACACAAAAAAACACAATCAAAAAGTAATAAGTAGTTAATTGACCATTGGTACTATTGACAATTGAAAATGTTACGTCAAAGAATTTTCCCTTTCACATAGCATGAAGGTTGAATTAAAATAATACCAGTCTAATAGTAAAATTCTAATAGGTCACAAAAGGATCTAAAATATGTGTAAGAGGTTTTACATATTCTGGGAAATAATAAGTATTCCAAATACTTAACCATAATTATATTTTAGAAATCAATATTCTCTTTAAATCTAAAGGAAATAGATATGAAGATATAATCAATCCTATCCGATAGAGAAGATCAATTATTAAGATAACTCTTGAACGAAATATGTTTGTTCCTTATAAATATTTTTTCTTCACTCAAATTCCTTCAAACTTCATGAAATACTTCATAAAATATCAAAATAAAATAAACACAAAGACCTGAAAGATACAAATAAAATATTACAATGAATGCCAAAGAAAGAAATTGAAATAACAACTAACATAATCACACAAGGAAATAAAATTGAATAATAATAAATAACTAAGTTAGAAACTAAACAAACCAAAGTCTTACACTTAAACTAAACAAATTGAGGAATTAAATTAAATTAAAACTAACAATCTAATACTTAATTAAATCTAATATAAAGGAAAACTAAAACAACTACTAATTCTATGTTAACAAATAATCTAAGCTTAAACAAAAATAATAAATAAATGAATAAATTAGAAAACATATCTAAGATCCAAACCAAAATAAATAAACTTATTAGACAAATTAAATATTTAAGAAAGATTAAGAAATCTAAGAAACATAGTGTATGCACCTAAATCCACTCATCTTAATAATTTTATTAAACCCTCTAATTTGTCAAATAACCATAACCCTAATCAATTAATTAAAATCTTAATTTCCAATACAATATTCCCTATACCCTATAAATGTTTGTATACCCTTATAACCAATTAATTACTCCATCAAACTACTAACATACTTAGCCACTAATCCACCCACTAGCCCACTTGTAAATTTAAAAAAATTATTTATTCAACTGCCCCCTAGCTACCCTACCACCCTAGCCTCTCCTACATCCCTATGAATCCTAAATCTCATTTAATCCCCATCTAATCCCCCATTTCCCCATAAACTAATAAATAAACCTCTAGAACTAGAGAAGCTCCTCTAAGATTCTATAATTCTATAATCTAGAGACTTCTAAATAATTTAAAAATCCCTTCCACCCTCTGATAAAAGCCATGCTTGGGCCATGGCCAAAATAACATGAAAAATCTATAATCTCTCATTATACTCTCATAATCATCCATTCCAAAGCATCCTCATACTCTTGCTAATCCATTCAACTATCCAAGGAAGCCATTGGAGACATTTTGAAGCTCAGAATAATCAATCCACATTCAATCAGTTAGCATTTGAATCCCCTTCAAGATCTTAGAGAGAATCCATAAGGGACTAGGTGATGGTAATATTTCATTCTTAATTGACTCATTTTTTCTTTATTCCCTCCTTTTGATGTTATTATGTTGTTGGGTTTAACTTACAAAATATAGTAGTTTTTATCAATAACTCAAAAAAATAATCATACATTGGTGACCACGGTGGGAGCTTCCATTCAATTTAATTTTCTTGATTTTTAGAAGTGTTTTGATAGCTTACAAGACTAATTGGATTATGAACAAGCTTTGAATTTGATCAAATTTTTACATATAGGGGAAAAGTGTTTTTGCTCTACAAATCATAGTATTGTAGTCGTAGTTTTGTCATAAAATTAATGATTTTTCACAAACTATAATTTTGACTACTAATAATTTGATTTTTTATAGGTTTCCAACCTTTCTACAATACCATAGATTCATGAAAGGTGACTTTTCTTAAAATATGTAGTTTTGACATTTTACTTACAATTTTGTAGATTAGTTTAAATCAAACATAACTAGTTTAGCATAGACATTTGGGCTTCTGTGGGTCTATATCAATTTGTTCTAGATTACATGAGTAGAAAATAACTAGAGTATTTCTAGTCTTAAAAGTTAGTTGGCTTGACATAAAACTGCAAAACCATAGTTTCAATATTGTCATAGAAATTACGATATTGTCCTCAAGAATAGAACTTTTTTCCTTTGTGATCAAAATGATGAGGGTATTTTGCTAACACTTGATTTATTAACACATGTCTAACATTTTCTTGTCTTTGTTTTTATTGCCTATTGATATAATTACATAATTTCTACTTGAATTAATATTAAAAATCTATGCATACCCTTTTTGCTATCATGTGCAAAATTGCCACTTGTGAAATAGCAATTTTGTGTAAAATAAGTGATTTTGATTAAAAAGAATTAAATAACTATATTATTATATTTTATCTCTTTTAACTATTGGTAAAGGTCTAAAAATATCGTTTACAGCTAATATCAGTTTCACCCTTAGGTTCTTTGTATAGACTTGGATTTTTATATTGGGGTCATACATAGTTAGGTGTTTTATGTGTCAAATATAATTTTTCTTTTATATTTATACCTATAATAATAACCTATTAGAATCACCTATAAATAATTTATAACACATTCATATTTTAGTCTAAGTGTTAGATTAGTAAAGTTGTCATCTTCCTAAAAAACTATAGATTGTGATTCATGGTATTATAATAAGAGTCATGGTTTTGTCTAATAACTTGTAATTTTATAGAATCTATACGATCTCTATCATGGTTAGCAAGGCAGCCTAAAAAATTACATAATTATAGTTTTAATATTTCTTAAAATTTATGGTTTTTTAGTCTCTAAATATGGTTTTATGTTAAGCTAACTGTGTATCTATGTTTTTGTAGGAAATAAGCAATTTTACCTATTTTCAAACTACTAATACATTTTCTACAAGACCATATAATGAGGAGGTAATAGAATGGTTTACTAACTTATGTTATTTTAGGGAGAGTTCCTAAATTAAGCTTTTAATCTCATATTTGTATATATGTTTGTATGTATTTCTTGTTTAAATTTCCTCACGTAGGTAATTAATAGGATAAATTGATCTTACTTGCCCGTGTGTTAACCTTTTTTATTTTAGGATAACACGTGACATGGAATTCATCCCTACACACTTGCTTAGTCATTAGGTGTTTGTGATGTCAATTTCATGACCATGCATTTGACCAAATTCCATGTTTTGGTGGAGTATAAATATCAGGAATAACTATTGTTAGGTTGTGGTTGACCCCATATAGGTCATCTATGAAGGAGAAGAGTTAATTCTATGAACCAATAATTACACATCTTACATGGAATTGGACCCCATTAATTTTTCATATCTTGAGGACTCTCTTAGACATCCTTGTGTATACCTAGAATAGGACCTATCGATCATAATAGGTGATCTACTTCTAGAGTTAGTATCAACTCCCAAGTGACCATTAAGTGCAGACAGGGTTGAGAGGGTTTGATAGATTCTATAATGAGTCACCAACCTACAGCCTCACTCATAAATCTTTTATATGGTGTAGGCATCAAGTTACACACCCATTTGGTTGACTAAAATTAGAGCTCATGATTGGGAATGCTTATCTAAGTGTTGTGCTAAGGTCCATATTATTTGTGAGCCAATTTAGCCTATCCCTTATGTCAAAAACACCTAGAGACCCTTATGACATATCCCTTATTATAATAAAAAAACAAATCATTTCATATCACTATTCAAACCTTTTGGATAATAAACCTTTGTCTTGAAACCAAAATTTAGTGGTCACTCATAACTCTCTATTAATTCACTTGCCTCTCAATTTTGTGCTCAAAACCAAAGATCTACTTCACTAAGACATGTTAGAAATACCAATCCCAATCACTCAAGACATTTAACAAGCCAAGCCCAATCCTCCAATCGTCTAATGTACCTCTCATTCATTCAAGAGTAGAGGCTGATGATGAAGAATTTTCAACAGAATGATCCTCACACCCAAGCAATGAGATATAAATATTAAGACTTTTATACATCTCCTTTGATAATGAGTATCTTGCAAATTCCTTTCCCAACACACTTTGAGATCCAAAAATTTGATAAATATAAGGGAAAATGGGATCCATTAGACCAAATGAAATATTTCTATGTATCATGTCATGAGGCTACCTATGATAATTCTTACCTTCTTAGACTCTTCCCCAAAAGTCTCATGGGGCCCACATTAGAATGGTTTATTCATTTACCTAAAAGGTCCATATCTAATTTTGGGGAGTTAATAGAAAAATTTGTGCAACACTTCTCCTTCAAAATTTAGTGTGACATATCCATCATAAATATTTATAATACTAAGCAAAGAAATGGGGAAATCTTAGCCTCATTCTTAAAACATTGGAGAAGCCTCGCCAGTCTATTCCATTGCATAGTTCCTAAGAAAGAGTTGGCCAAAATATTCATTGACAATCTCAATGCTAAATTAAAATATCAACTAAAGCTATAATGTGCCAAGTATTTTGATGAAATCATAGAAAAGGGGATTTAAATCAAAAAGGCACTCATTGAGAAAGATAAAATAAAATTATATACCCAAAATGAAAAGAGTCAAAATCAAGATAATGCTTTTTAGAGTAAGCCTAAGATCTTTAATAAGAATAAAAATGTTGTAGGGGATGGAGAAAGAAATTCTAAACATGTTCAAATAGTGTATAAATATTTTCGTACTAACAAACAAAAAAATGTCTCCATTATAAGGGTACCACGGGGAAAGCCAAAACCCCAAATGGAACAAAGGCCTCTAACTAGTCTTTTGTACCTATAGAAATGGTCCTACAATAATTAATAACTACTAATGTGATTACTCTCCCTAAAATATGAACATTAGATGATATTAAACCATGACCAAATTGGTATTGTGAAGATGAATTTTATCAAAATCATAGATTCAAAGGACATAATACTAATAAATGCATGTAGCTAAGGAATTGCATCCAAGATATAATTGAGAAAGGGGATATAGAAGTAGAATGGGAGAGTCCAACCAATCAATCAGAAAATTAATAGTTTGGAATATATCATGACTCCTTACCTAAGCACAATTAGAGGCAAAAGAAACCAATTAAGGACTAGGGTTAAGCCTCACTTCCAATAGAATTTATTATCATTTCATTCCATACCATTATATTAATACCATTATAATTTGAGGCCCCCAAGATCCCACACAATGACCATCCACAATCCTAAAAATTAATAGGGCTATAACTGGCCATGTAGCAACTATATGGTGTTGTAATATTACAGGTCATGGATCACCTTAAAAAGACCCATCCACCTCAACATCTCAAAAATTCAATATCTCTAAAAAAAATTGATCTCTTTTGACAAACCATATGACATCATCCAATAGCTTTAGAAGAATCCATCTCAAATATCTCTTATGGATCTTCTTAAGACATCATTGGTACATCGAGAGATTCTCAATCAAGTCTTGAATGAACTCAAAGTCCCTAGAGATATTGATACAAGCTAATTTTAGGCATTGGTGGATCATTTATCTCCTTCTCAATAGATTAATTTTAGTACACATGATATTCCACCTATAGGCTCACATCATAACTATCCATTGTTCATTGAAATTTTGATTTCCAATCATAAGATCCCATGGGTATTCATAGATAGAGGGTCAGCCTTAAATTTTTGCAATCTAGACTTTGTCAATAAGTTAGGGTACTCTGAGTCTTCATTAGGGCATACTCTAATAATGATCAAATCATATGATGATAATGAAAGGTCATCTATAGGAACTATTTATCTTCCTATAGCTATAAGACCCACATTCCACCAAACTTTAATTTATGTAGTGGATTTTGATCTCTTGTATAATTTACTTTTGGCACCCATGGATTCAAGAAATGAGAGTAGTTCCTTCCACTCTCCATCAATGTTTAAAATTCCCTCATTTAGAAATGGAAGTTACCATCCTAAGGGAAATAGAACACTTTCATAGATGTCAAATGGACCAATCTCATCCCACTTATCATTGCCCCATAACTTATAGTTTCTTCTCATAATCTAAAAGCTACTAATCCACCTTGATGATCTAACACTGACTTTGAATGAATCCCTAGACATCACTCAAATTAAGATCAATTTTAAGGGTTACAGAGAGTATGAATACATAACCTTTATGTTGGAGACCTACCACTCTCTCCACATGGCTATGAGTCCCCAGCCATGAGGAAAGATAATCCCATCATTTATTAGTTTGGATCCATGGCCTTTACTAGTGCAAGCATGCTATCATAAGAATACTTTGATGAACTATATGAATCATATCTTGTTCCTGATAATGAGGCCTTATATTTCCATAAATAGAAGTACCCCTAGCTTCAAAATATGCTTTAGAACATGAATTATAAGTGTAAAGGACTAGGAAGAGATGAAAAAGGTAGGCTTGAACTTATAGGGGTTCAAGAACACCCAAAACATCTTGGTTTAGGGTAAAAACCTTTAGGCATTGACCTAAACACTATCATCTTGCACACTTCTTGAGTTCTTGAGGATTCTGCGTCTGATGAAGAAGTCAAAATAGGTTCCATGTATAGTCTTTACATGGATCTAGAAGCCACCAATCTCTTCCATGACACCACCATCTCCACTATCAATATATCCCTCCATTATCACACACTTATAGACCAAGGTTAGAAGAAGGATCCTTCCTTTGATATATTCTAGATTGATGAAGCCACTATTTAATATCTAGGAGATGGAGCTTTTATGACATCAGGAGACCATAATAAAGGGTTCTCTATCAATCCAAATGAGTCTAAATATTTTAGAGAGAGAAAAATGTCTCTAAATGAAATCAAAAAAGAGGAGTATGAAGATGAATATCTCTCTCCAAATATAAAAAACATCCAACCCACTCTTGACGAGTCATAATCCTATCCAAAATTAGATATGGAGCTCCTATATGAATTTGCTTCAGATATAGAGTAATTACCATCACCCCCAACATATTTACAAGATCAGTCACCTTCTATCATTGAGGAGATTATTGAAGTAAACCTTGGCACAAATAAAATTCCTAAAATAGTCAAATTGGGGGAAATTCTTACATCTGAAGATCAATAAAATCTTATTGAGCTTCTCAAAGAATATATAGATGTATTTGCATGGAGTTATTATGACATACCAGGGCTAGATCCAACCTTGGTAGTGCATTATTTAGTGGTTCATTCCAATGCAAAACCTATTAAATATAAAAATTTTAAAATACATACCAAGGTGGCCCTCTTTGTCAAAGAGGAGTTACATAAATTATTGGAATCTAGGTTTATCTATCTAATTAATTATTCTGAGTGGATATCTAATATTGTCCCCATGGCTAAACCATAGGGAGGAATCAGAATTTGTGCTAAATTTTAGGACATCAATAAAGCATGCCCCGGATATGAATTTTCCTTACCTAATATATACATGATCATGGACTCTACTGTAGACTATGAGATTTTATCCCTCATGGATAGATTTTTTGGATACAATAAAATTAAAATTGCTCCCAAAGATTAGCACAAGACTACATTTATCACTCCATGGGGGAATTTATATTATTGATCAATGCCTTTTGGTACTAAAAACATGAGAGCAACTTACCAAAGGGATATGACAGTAATATTCCATGACATGATATGTGACATTGTAGAATATTACATGGATGATATATTGGTAAAGTCAAAACTCTGATCAAAACATCTTATGGTCTTAAAGAAAATATTTGAGAGGATCAAAGAATATAAGGCTATATTTAACCCCAAGAAATGTGTGTTTAGAGTTACCTCAGGTAAAATATTAGGGTTCATAGTCTCCATAATAAACATTGAAGTAGATCCTTCGAAAGTAAAAGTTATTGTTGAAATGCCTCTTCCCAAAAATTTGAACCAGTTAAGAAGCCTTCAAGGAAAATTAAAATCCATTCATTAATTTATTTCAGAATTGATAATAATTTTCATCCCTTCACCCATATCTTAAAGAAGGAATTATATGTTAAACAACCAGGTCAAGGTCATAGCCAAAGTTGATCCTTTCAATTATATGTTATATAAATCTACTTTAATTTCTAGAATGTCCAAGTGGATTATGTTTAATAACTTAATTCAATATAAATAATATGTAAATCAAAATTCCATCAAAAAATAAGCCATTACGGATCAACTTGCAACAACACCTATTACAGATACCGAGCCTTTGATCATGACCTTTCCAGATGAGTCTATATTGACTACTTTGAAATCAAAGAGATGGAAGTTATATTTTGATGGATCTTTCACCATACATGGGTTAGAAGTGGGAATACTTTTGGTAACCCCACAAGATGACCTAATCCCTAAATCCTTTAAACTTACTTTCCTATGTACAAACAATATTGCTGAATATGAGGCCTTAATTTTTGGTCTTCAACTTGCCATCCAATGCTAGCATATACAAGCATTTAGTTATTATTAATTGATTATAAAATAGGTGAATGAGGAGTTCCAAACAAAATATGAGAAATTAATCCCTTATAAATAAATAATGGACCAATTGAAGCAAAAATTTTAGTCAATAACATTTGAATAAGTTCTTAGGGGAAGTAATAAAGCCATTAACTCAATGGCCACTATTGGTTACTTGATATATCTTTGAGAAGATGTACTTCAAGGAAAATTTATCATTAAATAATTATTATTACTAGATCATAAATCAATGGATCATTATCAAATTTGTTTTATACCTAATCCCAATCTACCCTGGTATCATGATATTTACACTTACCTCCATGACAACATCCTACCACTAGACCTCAATCATCACCAATATAAAGCCTTCATTCAACACTTATCTCATTATACCATCCTTGGTATCATCTTTATCAAGGAGGCTATGACAATACCTTTTTGACATGCCTACCATTAGAGGAGGCTACTCTTTCAATCAAGGAGATCCACGATGATATATATGGAAATCATGTCAGTGGGATGGTCTTGGACAAGAAGTTAATCTAGACTAGATACTATTGACCCACAATGGATCATGATGCCAACCAGTATGTATGTAAATGTGTAGCTTATCAAAATCATGGCAATATATTTCATTCCCCCACATAAGAGATATAGCCTATAATGATCCCATGGCCATTTTCCATATGGGGACTATATTCAATTGGCAAGATTAATCTAACATCATTTTATGGGCATAAGTTTATAATTACAGCCATGAAGTATTTTTCCAAATGGGTTGAATCAATACCACTAGTTTATACCACATGTCTCAAAATATCAAAATTCATTCTAAATTAGATTATTTGTTGCTTGGGATTCTAGCCAAAATCATATCAAACAATGAAAAATCTTTCAAAAATCAAGAAGTCAAATATTTATGTAATTGTTATCACATTTAGTAACATTTATCCACACCCTATTATCCCCAAGGTAATGGACAAGCAAAATCAACTAATAAAATGCTTCTTAAAATTATCAAGAAATTTGTCAATGATGTTGTTATAAATTATCACTTACAATTATATCTCTCTCTTTGGTCCTACAAAACCAGTGCTCAAACACCTATTAGGGCTACTCTATATTCTCTATTCTATGACCCAAAAGAAATCTTACATGTTGATGTTGGCCTCCCCTATTTATGAATATATATATTGTGCATGATTACTTATCATAAATCTAGATAGGAATGACTATAAAAGCTTGAGTTATTAGATGAAAAACATAAAAATGCTTTGAATCATCTTAGAGCATACCAAAATAAACTCAAGGGCAAATACCACAAGAAGATCCAGTCACTAGATTTCAAAATTGGTGACCTAGTATTAAAGGAAAATTAAAAAAATACCAATGCAGAGTGTGAAAAGAAAGGTAAAATTTGAAGGAAATTGGCTTGGGGCCTATATCATTATTGCAAAATCTGGATCAAGATCATATATATTGGCTACACTAGATGGAGATGAGCTTGATAAGCCCATGAATTTTATTTATCTAAAACATTTTTATACTTGAAAGGATCTAAATAACCTCCATATATGAGTCCCCACTTTTGGGGGAACATCTATCATCACTCCACTTCCCCCATATTTTCATTCCACTCCATCGTTTCCTTATGACCATGGTCCTAATAGTGGGTATATAATATATGCTTGGGGAAAATCAGGAGATATGAGTTTCAAACTAGGGCAAATCATTGATGACCGTATGAGGGGAATATTTTTTAAGGAGACCTCCATAATGTCTAACTTTACTTTCAAATATCTATTCATCTTATTTTGTACATCCTAATACATATCCCAATCACATCCTCCTCAACAACTCTTCTTCTTATCAGCCTCAATTACATCCAAACTTATTTTTCCAAATCCACCCCTAAGAATAAATCCACAAGAACCCAATAACTTTATCACTAATGAAAGGTTATATAATGTTATTACTCTATGATCCATCATGAACTTTGCAATTAAATCCTAATCGTTAAATTTAGACCTTAAGCATTGTCATTACAACTAGTTTTTACTCCTTTTCTCATTTTTTATAATAACTCTTGGGCACAATCAGCTCCTATAAATATTTAATTATATACCTAAAATTGATTCTCTTATGACCTCTTGTATATATTGCCTTTTAGAAATAATGTTATTAAGACCTTTTTAGGGTTTTTTTTTATATTGTAAATAATCATTTCCTTAAGTTGTCTTTTATAGAAATTACATATCCATATAAAATGAAAATCTTTCTCATGATCCTCTTATCTTCTTAAGTATTGTATTTTGTACATGTCTTGCCTTATCCTTTTATGCATATGTGTATGTGTGTTATTACATGTGTATCAAGTGTGTTAAAAATCATTAAGTCTTATAAATATTTTGTCATCTTCTTATCTTGTCTTTTAAATTTTCTTCTTTTTTGGACAAAGAGAGCAAAGATGGCCTTAAGTGACTACCCAAAATAAAAGTTGGGAAAAGTCACTAAAACAGAGTTCCCATACAATGTGAACCCAATGTACCCTTGAATATTATCTGTCATTGGTAAACTTACATCTCACACATGTAATATTAAATTGGATTGATACATCCCCCTAATCATTCCATTATCTCATCTAACAATCCTAGCCTACTACCTAGAACCGACCCATCTCCTTGGTGTAGGAGGATTTTACCCAACATTATTTTTTGAGACACGAGGTTAACACAATGGATTATTTACTAGCACATTATTAACAAACATTATATGTCATCACATTATAAACATAAAACATAATCATTGAACATCAATAATAAAACCATGTTCATCATTACATCTCATTTAACACAATGAATCCATACATCACATATAATTACAACACCACAAAAATAACATGATATACAATCCATAATAATAGACATCATTGAAACCATAATAGTCATCTATATCATCTACACATATACATCATCATCATCATTATCTCATATGTAAATACTCATCATCATAAAAATAATGATATCCTATCACATCATATCTATAAATCACGTCCATGATACATATATCTATACCTAAAAATCACCTAAAGATCGTAACATAATCACACAAACATAACATCATATATCATAAAATCATAATCACATATATCAACAGTCGATAATGTCCATCAGAGTCGATGTCAAAATATATAAATACATAAATGGGCCCCATAGGCATCAATGTGATACAATACATACAATTCCATAATATAACACATGTCTCACAAATAATACATCCCAAATCACTATTGTACAAGTGATCCCCTATTAGGCTAGTGTATAGACTGGGAGGAACTAGCTCTAAATGTCACCACACATTGACTTGCTAGCACTACTACCTCATACAAATCTATGTAAGACTAGACCTCTCACAGTAGCTAAATAATCTACCTCATAATCATCCCCATACCCATCTCCTCTAGTGTTGTATCACCCTCCTCCTTGGCCTTCTTAGCCACCTATAATTATACCTCCCTCTCTCTCAACCTCAACTGAAGCTATCCAATATGCCCTAGTAATGAGGTTACATGTGGGTCTTGACTCTAGATCTATATTTGAATTATACATATATACCCCTACAAGGATTTTACCTATCCCATCAACCCTAAAACATTTCCCTATATTCCATCTATCTATCTATATATATCTCTCTATAATTTGTCTCTATAAATCCACAACCATCATATCCTACTCAGTTGTAGTCCTTGCAACTATTGTAGCTTGAGCTTCTATCTCTCTCCTCAATCTATCCAAGAGTGCCCATTAATCCTCACTCAAAGGTGGCCTAGACAATCCTACCTCATCTACACCTAATCCCCCTACACCCTAGTCTCCCCCTCCACCCTAGTCCTTAGCTATAATATGGTCTCCACCTCGACCCTCTAGTCTCCCCTGTCAATATCCATCACATTTTCCCCTCTCTATGCATCCTGTTGGCCCTATGTGTCAGGCTGATGTTTTTGATCTCATATCCTCCCAAATTGAACAAATGCCTATACTAATATTTTTAAAACTCCCCTCCTCACTCTAGTTGGTCATCTAAGTAGTCTATAATTCCATCTCTGAGTCCACTAAGTTGTTTATGCTATAGTCACTCCTATATCTAGAATATGAGTCTTAAAATAGCATATAATAGGGGTAATGCTCTCATAATTAGCTCTAGATATTTCCCTATCTACTAAAGTCCCCCACTAAGGCCCATACCTATCACTATGAGTAAATAAATGCTCCTCTCTAGGCACATCCTACTATCTTCCAAACTATTGTTGCACATGATCAAGTCTATATCTCTCAATAATATATTCATGGTAGCCACTTAGATATCACTCAATGAGCATGAATCATGTGATGTATACATCCTCAACCCATCCTTATTAGAGATATCTATATAGAATCTAGGTGATCTACTCTACTCATAAACTATCAAAGGCCTAGCTATAAAATTGTATCTCACTAGCATTGGATCTATGCACTCCAAAAATGATATACCATCCAAATAATGTAGTCTAGTCAAGCTCATTATATGTGTAAGACCCAATGGTATTTATATCATGATATGTTCCAAAATCCATATATTTAATAATAGATAGGTACCTAATATCCTTGTTCCTTTGTATGCTCCCATATGAAGCTCTTTGTATAATTCGGCCAGCCCTACGAGACCCCAAACAAAAATTTGATAATCATGGACTATTTTTGACACCACATCCCCTAATCCCAAGTGGAACTATTGACTACTCTTGACTAGAAAGAGTATGCCAATAACAAGATACATCACCATGAGAGTCAATTTGATAATAGTACCCTCCCCTAGAGCCCTATCAATATCCACCTATAAGTCATGAACTCTAATTTTCAATATACTAGCCAATCTCTAAAAAATCACACTCAAGGTATGTGATCACTAGCATATCTTGTGGCCTCTCATTGATGATCGAAAAATGTGTAGTAAGTCCTCAAGATTAACTATCAGCTTACCTATCACAAAATGAAATGTGATGGTCTTCAAATTCCATCTCTTGACCATGGTTATGATCAATGCCCTATCAATCCTTATTACAGGCATCATTGCAATATAATATAGGCCTACCATATCGAACACTTCATACTCGATTAGTGTAAATAGATGCATCATATGAATCACCACTAGATGTCATAGTTAGGAATCCAACACACCTAAATCCTCATGCACTAAGACACATCCTATCAAATCTTGATAATGTAATCATGCCTATTCAACCTATTTTATCCTATCTAATGAGTATTTAAACCTCTTATTTGCCCATTTACCCTAAAGTGTTAATCTAACCTCCACCTAATTTCTAACCACTATATCCTATCTACCTAATTATCTATTTAACCCACTTTTCCTAATTACCCACTATCTATCCCTCTCATCCTTTGTCTAACTCACCTAGTTGGATGGCTTATTGGTGTCTTTTTGCTTCTCTTTCTCATCTTCATCTGACTCTTCAAAATCTTCTTCTTCAATGATTTTAGGAGTGTCCATTGGATCACTGGCTCTTTGTGCTACATCTTCATCTATCCCGACATTTACACTTTTAACAATATTCTTGTTTCTTTTGTTATAAAATTTATAAGCTTTAATGTTGCAAGAATATCCAAGAAATATACCTTCATTTGTTCTATATTTAAACTTACCCAATTTATCATTGATTCTCTTTATGAAGAATTTGCTACCAAAAACTCTAAAATAATCAATTATAGATATTTTGTATTTTCATAGCTCATAGGGAGTCTTGTCACTATTGACTCTTAACAATGTTCTATTCTAGATGTGCACTATCGTACCTACTATCTCTCTCCAATATTTACCTGGTATCTTGAATTCATTTAGCATTGTCCTCACCATCTCCTGAATTATTCTATTTTTTTTCTCAATTACTCCACTTTGTTGTGGAGTTATAGTTGTTGAATAATGTCTCTTTATCCCATGGTCTTCACAATACTCAATAAACTCATCTAACATTAGTTCTCCTCCTCAATTTGATCTTAGGCACTTAATCTTCAAATCAGTTTCATTCTCAACAAAATCTTTGAATGCTCTGAAGTGGTTGAAATCTTCTAATTTTTTATTCAAAAAATATCACCCAAGTCATTCGTGTAAAATCATCAATAAGTAACATGAAATATTTCTCACCTTGAGTACTTTGATTTCTCATAGGTCCACACAAATCAGTGTGATCAAGCGCTAACATCTGAGTGGTTAATTATTCTTTTGTTTTGAACCATCTTCTAATCTACTTTCCATGTTGACATGGTTCACAAAATGTGTTGGAGGGATTTTTAATCTTTGGAATATCACTAACTAATTGCTTCTTGTTGATGTTGATAATATTGTTAAAACTTCACAGTCTCCTATGCCATAGCCAACTTTTTTCAAATTGACCCAAACAACATTTTTGACCTTTGATATCTAATAACATATAAAAATTGTTGCCTATTCTCTAAGCATCTACAATCAACACATCTAAATCTTTTATCCAAATTTTATAACCTTCTACATAAAACTTTGGTGTGTGTCCTTGATCACACATTTGACTTACGCTTAAAATATTATTCTTAAGACCTTCTACATACATAATATTTTCAATCTTAGTTATACCATTAGCCAAACTTAGTGTACCTTTTTTGCTAATTTTGGTAGTAGTATTGTCTCCAAATTTCACTATGCCACCATTGATCTTCTTCAGGGTTATGAACTTGATCTTGTCTCCTATCATGTGCCTTGACCATCCACTATCAATGAACCATGGATTTTCTTCATTTATTACATGCAAAGTTGTCTGGACCAACATAGACTTTTCAGGTTGTTTCTTCCATAAACCTATCTAAACTTTCTTCTTGATGAATGGAGCCTTGAAACTTTGGTCTTTCTTGAATGACTCAAACACACTTCTATAGTACTAGGATATGTGTCCCAAAGTTATTTCACTTGTATCATCTTATGGCCTCTTCATTAAATCTTGATAGAAGAGCAAAAGAGTTTCGGCTTTTGCTTGACTCTGCATGAGTTTCCTTCCTTGTTTCTAAAATTGTTAGCCTTTTTTTGACATTCTATTTTCTTATGACCATATCCATTATAATAACAATAGTAACCATAAAAATAGAACATGTTTGTGTATCTTTGATTTGATTACCTTTTGTAGCTCTATTCCTTCCATCCTTCTTTGTTTGAGATGTCTTCTATATTCTTAACTTCTTCCTTTTTCATTTCCTCTTTTGTAAGAGATTTAGCATAGCTCTTTCCTTTTTCTATGTTAACCTTGTCTGTGAAAGTAGTGGCCTCCCCTTTCTCTTTTTCAAATCTGATACCTGTCTTATCTGATATTAATCTTTGACTTTCTAATATCTTATTCAAATATTAGTGCTATTCTCAAATTTTGAATCATTGGCTACTCTATCATTTACTATTTTATTTATTTTCTCAAGATCTAATTTTAAAGAGGTAATTTCAACAACATATCTCACATTCTTCACTTACTTTTTGGAACTGATTTGTTAAATATTCTTCAATCTTTTTAGTTTCTTCAATGTGTGCTTGTAGATCTCCAATTATTTATTTTGAGTCCTTTTCATTTTTCTCTATTTGGTGCTCCAATCTATGATTCTTCTTCTCAAGAGCTTGTAATTCTTCTAAGGCATAAATGAGTTCTCCTTCTAGATTCACTTTAGCTTCATTTTCTTCTTCTTTTTATCATCTATACTTTTACTTGTAGAGGCATCTTCATGTATGGTCATGAATATAATATTTTCTTCATCTGAATCACTAACTCCACTGTGTTCGACTAAGCTAGGATCTTTAGAGTATAAACTCTTCTTCTTGAATCCCTTCTTGATTTTGCCTTAAAATTCTTCTTTTATGTAGACCTTCCTTTTTCATTGTCACCATTACTCTTATTTGGGCACTTGGCTGAAAAATGTCCAATCTTTCCATAATTAAAATATTTAAAAGGTAATTTTCCTTGATATTTACCTATGTCATTTTTTGGCTTGTGGATGAATAGAGCTTCATTGTCATCTTCATCATCACTAGATTTGTCACTTGATTCTTAAATCTTATCCTTGTCTTTCTTTGATGTCTTAAAACTAGCTTCCCTCTTTGAGGGTTTTTCTTATTCGGTCCACATCTCATATGCCATAAGAATACCATGTAGTTCATCCATCTTTAGCTTGGATAGATCCTTCATCTCCTCAGTTTATGAAACCTTTACATTATATCTCATTGGTAAAGATCTCAAAACCTTTTGTACCACTGCTAATTCTTCTAACTTTTCTCCAAGGCCTTGAATATGATTAACTTTTTGATCAACTCGTAAAAGATAACTCGCTATATTTTCTTCCTCTTCCATTTTTAAACTCTCAAACTATCTTTTGAAAGTTTAGAGCTTAGCTTGTTGAACCTTTCCATCACCTTTGTAAATATTTTTAAGCTTTACCTAAGTCTCATGAGTAGATTTATATTGCATAACTTTAACAAATTTTGATTTACATAAACCACATAAAATAACATTTAAATCTTTATCATTATTTTCATTTTCCTTCTTTTCTATCGGATTAGTCATAAGTGTCTACGAATCTTCATATTCCTCTACAACTATTTGCCAAATGTTGAATCCAAGAGACATCAAATAAGTCCTCATCCTTATGCTCCAAAAATCATAATTTATCCCATCAAACAAAGGTGCCTTATTTATAAAAAAACATTCATGTGATCTATCCATCGTGCTTTCCCTAATATACCTTCAAGCTGTAAAACTCTTTCCAAAGGAACCTACTCTGATACCAATTATTAAGCACAGGATATACTAAGGAGGGGTGAATCAATATATCATATATTTTATAAATATTTTACTTAATCAAACTCCACTTAACCATACATTTAAGATATGTAATAAAATTGAAACAATAACATACACCACACAAGAGAGACAAAGAGACACCATATTTTTATGTGGAAACCCAATGTGAGAAAAACCACATAGAACAATCTCAAGTATAAGAAGGAACACCAACTCAAAATACAAAGTTTTCAAGTACCAAATTATAGGAGCACCAACCCCTTTGTTGAGAACCAACACATCAACTATTTGTGAGCACTAACCCATGGGAGCACTAACCCCTTACAAATATTTGTGAGCACCAACCCACATGAGCACCAACCCCTCTTGTGTATAAAACACAACTATCACTCAATGTTGCTTTCTCAACAAATGATAGAACTCTACAATACTTCTTTCTATCCTTTCCTCTTTTATTACATAAAACAATTACAAACCATGCACTCTCTTGCATATCACAAATGGCTTCCCAAGCCTTTATTTATAGCTTTACAAATGACCTTTGGCATTCATCATTTGAGACTCTTCACTCCTCATGTAAAATGACACCAAACTTGAATAACCCTTGAATCCTTGAATTTTAAAAGTCACAAGGTGACCCTTCATTAGCAAATGCATCCTTTCCTCTTTTGTCTTTATCTTAGTGACTTTTTGTATTCCTCAAAGTGTCCCTTCATGAGAAATTGTGCCCTTCCTCTTTTTTCTTCACTTGGTGACTCTTAGAATTCCTCAAAATGACTCTTCATAGGAAAATGCATCCCATCCCTCTTTGTCTTTACCCTGTGACTCTTTGACTTCTTCAAGGGCCCTCTTTTGACTTTTATGAAACCAAAAATATATTCATTAATATTAAATAAATATCAACACACTCTAGCCAAAATATGAACATTAAAAACACCTTTAGAGAATAAATGCTATGGGGCCTTTATCACCAATGCTAGACCTTTGACATCAATGATAACATTTCCAATAACAAGATAAAAAAATCAAATAGTTGCATTTATTATTTTAGTTATACATCTCTCTCTCTCTCTCTCTCTCTCTCTCTCTCTCTCTCTCTCTCTCTCTCTCTCTCTCTCTCTCTCTCTCTCTCTCTCTCTCTCTCTCTCTCTCTCTCTCTCTCTCTCTTTCTCTCTCTCTCTCAGCTTCCTCACATGCACACAAATTCTTCTAGATTATCATATAGAGATTTGTCTACCATTTCACCACTTGGGAACTAGATTAATGGTATTAGAATGATTCATATCATTCTTTTTTAACCTGTCAAATGATATTATAGTACTTGAGCCTCAACATCAAACCTATAGATCCATCAAACTACTTAACAAGTCATTTAAACAAAATGGCCAAACCAATAGAAGAAGATATTCATGAAATGATAAAAAATGATATCATGGAAGCACTCATGGAGTAGGAAAAAATTATATTTAACAAATTTAAATAAGTCCTTGAATGATTAATCCCATCAAATTAATCATCAGGTAAAGTTTTTGGTGGTTGAGTCCCCTAAGTTTCATGTAAACTCAGTCATTCATGTATTTAAGGGTAAAATTAACATAGATGTAGTAGATAAATTTTTCACCAGTTAGAATATATTTTTTCCATGAATGACTTTTTTGACAAAGAAAAGATTAAGAATGCACTTCTTAGAGTCTATTCACCCATCAAGAAGTGGTGGCAAGAACATTCTTTATAGGATAAATACTAGACAAAATATGATCCTAAATCAACCTAGGATAACTTCATATAATCCCTAAAGGGTGAATAATATCCCAAAGATGTCTATGATGACCACTATGTTGAGAATTGTTCCTATTGTTGAAAGTTTGAAATTTATGTTATTATTGATGTCAAAGTTTCTTAAGAAAGGTGTTTATGAGGTCACTAAAGAATGTTCTTATTTTATAGAATCATTGATAGGTATGACATTGTCTAAGGAACATGTAAGACATGTGATCAAGGTATAATAAAATAATTTTTTAAAGGTTAATTATCAAGTTTCAAGTGCTTAACAAGCCTAGTCATGACACTAGTCATAGTATGAAGAGTCATAGTGAGAAGGTTTGAGCATGGTGGTTTGATGAGATGAATGCACATAGGTGTAAGAGGTTGTATGAAGTTTTTATATCATGAATTTTAGGCATTGTATCACTAATTATAGTCTCAAAGTGAGCCTACAAGGGTAGGACCTATAGACCTTTTATGTAACTAGACCACCTCTAGACCCTGCTTGGCCTAATGAGGCACATGAACAGTTGTCAAGACATATAAATGATGTTTGAATTTTTTTTAGAATGTGATATGTAATGGGATCATGTAATTTATGTGGAGAGTGCATAAAAATAGGCTTGAAGGTCAATTTCAAGGCCTGATGTGGTTTGCAAGTTAAGGACTAAGCAAGTAAAGAGAGAGATGGTGGCCAAATGAGGTATGATATTCATATTTCAAGATAAGAATGATAATGTGAGAAGTTTTAGTGGTGTGATATATTTTCCTAGGTGTTTTGACAAATTTTAAGGTCAAATTTGTTTTTTGAAAAGGCATGAAAAGTGATTTAGAGGTCTCTCAAGTGCATAAAATGAAGGGTTCTCAACTCGGGAAGGACTCTCAAGTGTTCATTGGCATGTGTAACCTATGAATGGTAACATAACATATTGAGTAAATATGGGTAAGATTCATATATAATATCTCTAGGAACTATTTTTAGAAATGAGGGGCATTCTTTGATGAACAATCCTTGATACCAAAAATAGTGTTAACCCTCTCTAAAACACTAAAAATGAACTAATATGAAATATGTTTTTCTAAAGTGATTATAACTGATTGGTATGGATATTTTAGTGATTATAGGTTGTATTAAACTCTACAAGGCATCTCCATGTGTTATTTTTTTGACAGGTGAGTGATTAAAACCTATAGGAATGACCTTATTTATTAGATATTTATTGTAACAATCATTGATGACCAAGTCAATGTTGATAAATGGATGGAGAAAAAATATTGAGACTTATATTTTATTTCCAAGGTGGTTTATAATTATTTTATATACCTTAGTTTTTCTAAACTAATCATCCAAGTTGACCAGTCACTAATAGACCTAATGGTGCAAACAGTGAGAAAACCAGGCATAAGTGAGAAGTTGATTAGGGATATGTTATCATGGATTATGGATGAATATAATTACATGGATAAGTTTTTAAATAATTTTAAGATATTTTAGTTTTGGATATATTATTTTGAGGTTAGTGGATATGATTAAAATGTTTCTCATAAGTTAACATGTCTAGTTCAAATGAGACAGTGAGATATAAGATAATGAAATTGGTCTAAAAGACCAATATTACCATTTAACCATATTATATATATTATAATGGTATAATTTACTGATAATATCATATTAATTCATAATAAGTCTCTTAAATTGGTCCTATAGGTGTTTAAGGTCATTGTTTCCATGACTTTGTTTTGAGGCTAGTTGGTAATTCTGAGTGGGCTACTTGCAAACAAGGGTTTGAGTCCTTTTGCCCTATGTAATTAAGTATAATTAACTTGGGGAAGTTTTTAGTTATTTAATTTTTATATGTATATTTTATATTTCCATGTTTTTTTAGCTAATTGGTGTTTTATCTAATAAGTGCACTATAGATGAATATCAAGGTCAAATGACCTAATCTATCTTGAAGAGACCTAGTTGAGCAAAGGAGCCTAGAAGGCAGTTTGAGTAGGCTAAGAGTGTGAAGAGATGAAGAAGTGGTCATCATAAAATTTTTGAGAAAATATGTTTCTTAAATTTTATAAAATAAATTAAGTTTTTTAGTTGGTATTGTTTCATCTAGGGGGTAGGTTCCTTCTTGTAAGTTGGTGCTTGTTAAAGCCTAGTCAAGTGGGTGCTTGGATAGTTGGGGTTGGTTTTCTATGTGAAGTTGGTTCTTCACTAGATATTGATGTTTATATTATAATAATTTATTCTATTTTTAGATGTAAATGGGTTTTCTTCCCCTTTAGGGTTTCCCACTCAAATAAGTGTTCTATGTGTTATTCTATTATCTCATGGTTTTTGATGTATTGCTAAATTCACTATATTGCTTTGATAGTTCATGAATGATAAAGTAAAGTTGTAAAAAAAATTGAATAACACTTCACCTCCCTCTCTTATTCATTTTAATTCCAAAATTTGGTATCATTTATTGGTCCTTTGAAGATAATTATAACATTTTGAAGGTGATTTTAAGAAGCACAAGATTTCTTATAATCAATAGGAATAAGACAACATGTATGATGAATAAGTCTACTATGATAGTGAAGAAGGAGAAGTTGAATTAAACTTTGAATCTGAGATCATGAGAGCCCTTGATGATTTAAAGCTTCAAAATAAGATTATACACGATATCAGTAGTCAATTATAAGGTATCAACACAAGTTTTAAGTCAAAGTAAGTTGAATATAACTAGTTAAAGACAAAGCAAAATTCCTTGAAGGTTTAACATGAGCATCTCATAGACAAAATGACAAAGTTTGAGAGAGAGCATGAGAATTCAGAATAAGTCAAGAGTACCAACATGAAAATATCAATAATTCATCCCAATGCACTAAAAAAAAGTCATCATGGGACCATGGGAAAATGAGTAATCAATCAAGAAGTAAGCACAAAAATGTTGTTTGTTACATCTATCACAACATAGGACACATTTCAAGATTATATTGTATTAGAGTCAGAATTCCCTCAAGATTCAAAAAGACATATGAATCTCCTATAATGCATGAGAAGGATAAAACATTGGTTTGGAATCCAAATCAAGTTAGGATAGATCATATTGATCTCAAAAGTCAAGATGGACTATTTTCCAAGGAAAAACAAAAGACCAAAGAGGATTCTACACTAGCTCAAAATAACTCTAAAATTCAATATGAAGGCATGAAATGGTATATATGTAGTGGTTTCACAAGCCACATTATAATAAATATAAATAATTTCATCTCATTTAAGAATAATGCTACAAGAACATTAAGGTTTGGATATTTCACAATAGCCAATATAGTTGGCAATGGTGTCTTAAGTTTGGACAATGGGAAGACCAAGACACAAAATTTGATGTATGTAGAAGGTTTGGAACATAACCTACTTACTGTAGGTCAATTTTTTAATCAAGGAAACACAATAACCTTTCATGATAGAGAGTGTGAAATAAGGAGAGCCAAATTAGGAAGGCTAATTGCTAATGCTAAGAGGACTGAGAACAATCTATCTGTCTTAAATGAGATCAAGAAGGATATAAGATTCATGAACAAGATAGATGAAAGTTGGATATGGTATAGAAGGTTATGTCACCTAAACTTTGACAATTTAATAATGATTAGAACTAAGAAGTCTATGAAGAACATGACTAAGATCACCAAACCTACAAACATAATTTACAAGGCATGTCAACATGGTAAGCAGACTAGAAGAAGGTTCAAGTCCAAGGTGTACTCTAATACAAGATGCTTTGAATTTTTAAACACTTATCTCTATGGGCATACAAGAATTAAAATCATTCAAGGAGATAGATACTCCATGTTTCTCATAGATGATTACTCAAGAATGACTTGGGTTGCATTGTTGAAAGAAAAGTCAAAAGCTCTTGACAAGTTTAAGACATTCAAGGCTCTTGTTGAGAATGAGAATAATGGGAAGATCAAGTGCCTAAGATATGAGAGAGGAGGATATTTTTTTTTCTAATTATTTTTATGAATTCTATGAGGTTCATGGAATAAGGAGACAATTCTCAGTAGCTAAGATACCTCAACAAAATGGGGTAGTAGAAAGAAAGAATAAAACAATTCAAGAGATGGATAGAACTATGTTAAATGAGTCTATATTATCTAATAGATATTGGATATAGGAATTAATCAATAATTTCTACATTTTGAATAGAGTTAAAATGAGGACTAATAGAAATAAGACTCCTTATGAACTCTGGAAGGGCAGACCTGCCAATATGGAACACTTTAGAGTGTTTGGGAACAAATGTTTCATTAAATGAGATGATGAAGACTTGGAAAATTTTGATTCCATATCTGATGAATTAATATTATTACTATAATCATCAATTATCTCATCATATATATGTTATAACAAGAGACTACAAAAGATAGTGGAAATTACCAATGTGAAGATTGATGAGACAAGGAAATCTTAGTCACAGTCAAAGAACACTTTAGAGAATCTAGATTCAAGAATGAAGAGGAGACTATAGAGGTTAATGATGAAGAAGAAGAAGAAGTTGAAGAGAGATAGGAATCAAAAGGACCCTCAACACATATTCAAAGAGGTCACCCTAAATCTCAAGTCATTGGCAACAAGAATGTAGGTATGCAAACAAAGGGAAGATTGGTAAGTAATCTAAATCAAGATAATGTTACTTTATTATCCAATATTAAACCTAAGAGTCTTATATAAGAAATAAAAGATAAATTTTGGAGAGGTGATATGAATGAGGAGTTAGACCAAATAGCAAAGAATGAGACTTGGGAAGTAGTTCCTAGGCCTAAAGACAAGAATGTCATTGGCATAAAATGGGTATTTAGAAACAAGTTAAATGAAGATGAAGAAGTCACTAGGAATAAGGATATATTGGTATGAAAGGGATATGCACAAGTTAAATGGTTAGACTTTCAGGATACCTTTGCACTAGTATCAATATTAGAGGCCATCATATTATTTCTAGCATATGCATGATTTAAAGGATTCAAGGTATACCAAATGGATGTCAAATCGACCTTTTTGAATGGTAGTTTGGAAGAGGAAGTGTACATTGAGAAACCTAAAGGGTTCTCACTCTTAGATGATAAAGCCTAAGTTCTTAGATTGAAAAAGGATCTCTATGGTCTTTATTAATCTCCTAGATCTTGGTATGTTAGGTTGGACAAGTATCTATTAGATCAAATATTAAAAAGAGGAGTTACATATAGTAATCTATACATCAAGACAAAAGATGACCATCAGTTGATAGTAGTTGTCTATGTGGTTGACATCATCTTTGGTGGAAATAATGATAAAATAACCAAGGCCTTTGCAAAGGTGATGAATAAATATTTTGAAATGTCCATGCTAGGAGAACTATCATTATTTCTTGGGTTGTAAATCACTCAATCTAAAAAAGGTATATTCATCTCACAAGCTAAGTACATAAGAGAGATATTGAAGAAGTTTGAGATGGAAGATTTCAAGGTAGTTAGTACACCCATGATCATATGATGTAATTTGAGTAAGGAATATGAGTCTTTAAAGGTCAATCAAACATCATATAAGTCAATGATTGGAAGTTTTTTGTACACCACTGCTTCTAGACCTAACATCATGAAAGTAATAGGTCTTATGGGAAGGTTTCAAGTAGATCCAAAGGAGAATCATCTAAAAGAAATAAAAAGGATACTCGATTATCTCAAGTGGACTATTAAGTATGGATTTGGTATCGACAAAGTAGTAAGTGTGATTGGTTTGATAGGTGAGTGAGTGAAACCTACAAAATAGGCTTTGTTTCTCAGGGATTTGCTATAATAGTCAGATTTGACCAAGTCAAAGTTGATAAATGGATGGAGGAAAAATATTGATACTTATATTTGATGTCCATGGTGGTTTATAAGTAGTTTATATACCTTAATTTTTTTAAACCTATCATCCATGTTGACCAGTCACTAATAGACCTAATGGTGCAAACAATGAGAAAACTAGACAGAAGTGAGAAGTTGATTAGGGATGTGTTATGATAAATTAGGGATGAATAAAAGTGCATGGAGAATTTTTTCAAGACTTTTAATAAATGTGCATGTTGGATATATTTTTTGGAGGTCAGTAAATATGATGAAAATGTTGTTGATAAGTTAACCTATCTATTTTAGATGAGACAATGAGATACAGGATCATAAGATTGGTCTACAAGACCAATATTTCCATTTGATCATATTATATATCTATTTTATAATGGTATAATTACCTTATAGGATCATATACATGCATTGAAAGTCTTTGCAAGTGGTCTTACAAGTGTTGAAGGTCATTGTTTCAATGACTATGTTTCGAGGCTAATTGGTAGTTCTAAGTGGTCTACTTGTAGAGAAGGGTTTGAGTCCTTTTACCATATGTAATTAAGTCTAATGAACTTGGTGAATCTATTTATATATTTAATTTTCTATGTATATGTTTTATTTTCATTGTTTAATATCTAATTAGTTTTTTATCTTTAATGGTGTGCTTTAAGAGGTGATTAGAGATAAAAGATGTCATAGACATAAGAATAGATTATTAGGGGTTTATTTGAGTTTCATGTGAAGTTTTTCTACCATGTATGAATTTTTGAAGTTCTCCAAGAAGATCAAAGGGTAACGTGTGCTAATGAAGGCTTAATTTAATTAGGTCTCCTTAAGGCCTAAAAGAGGTTTTTGGTCCTATATGCTATGATCAACCTATTGTAATGTTTGATTCATATTTTTTTCATTTCTTAAGGCTTATTTTATTTAAAATCTAAATGGGAAAGTGTGTATGGCTGACCAAGAGGTCTATGAGCAAGAAGCTTAGTATAAGAACAAGGCCTAATAGGTCTAATTAACTAGTTAGAGAATGAGTGAGTTGAAGCGGAAGATATAGCATTTTGAAGAGATAAATAAGGTCATAGATACCATCATAAGGGTGTAGAAAAACTATCATGAAGATATAATATGGGTAATGTAGATGACTATCAAGGTCAAATGACCTAATCTATCTTGAAGAGACCTTGTTGAGTAAAGGAGCCTAGAAGGTTATTGTGTAGGATAAGAGTGTGAAGAGTTGAAGAAATGGTCATCATCAGTTGGTTGAGAAACAAGGTGTCTTAAAGGTGATCAAATCAATCAGGTGGCTGAGTTGGTACTGAGTCATCTAGGGGGTTGGTGTCTCTTTGCAATTCGGTGCTTGTTAAAGCCTAGTCAAGTGGGTGTTTGGCTAGTTGGGGTTGGTGTTCCATGTGAATTTGGTGTTCCATGTGAAGTTGGTGCTTAACTAAATCTTCATTTTTGTCTTATGTAAATATATTCCATTTGCATATATCAATGTGTTTTCTTCCCCTTGATAGTTTCCCACTCAAATAAGTGATCTATGTGTTATGCTCTTATCTCATGGTTCTTGATTCCATGTTCAACAGGTGTTGTGCCAAATTTAAATAAGATTGTGCCATACATATTTCATATTCTATACTTTCATACTTTACCAAAAACTAATGAAATACCTCATGTGACAAAGAAATATCAAATTCTAGAAACCATGTTTACACAAAACTTTTATATGTGTATATACAAGGTCTTCAAAATGAGTTAGCTCCCACAACAAGTCAAATGGTTCACCAAGTGACGACTAGAGGCTAAGGCTCTGCACCTGATTCTTAGATTTATCATAATTAGGACTATTACTTTACAAGAAGGAATGACTTATCTAGGTGGATTAACCAATAGAGACTCCAACGTTAATGCTCAAACTATTCTCATGGCATGCATAATTATAGAGTTGATTCTATGGTTTTTGCTAACTCATATGGGTCTCTACCACTTAGATCACCATTTTTTCTCAACTCTTTATGCTAATGGTAGCAAATTCTTCATGAGGACTAACACTTACCAATTCCAATTTAAAATTTATATTACTTTTAAGAAATGGTACCTACTTATCTCTCTCATAAACATAAAATATATCCCATTGACTTTTTAAAAAATGATAATTTAAATTACGTTAAATGTAAAATATGTCCCATTGACTCTTTAAAAAATGATACCGAATTACATTAAATGTAAAATATGTCCCAATGACTCTTTAAAAAATGCTAGTCGGCACTATTAAATTACAGATTCTTGAATCAAACCATGTGACACATATATTAAAGTCAATGATTCAAGTTCATTTAAAAACAAAATAATAAAATAAGTAAGCACGTAACATCTCATTATTCAACCAAAAATAAAAAAATGTTTTCTCCTCAATTGTCATGTTTCCACCCACCCGTCTCTATAATAATAACAATGATAATATTATCTTGACCACTCATTTGGAAGAAGCTACACCTACCTCCGGTGGGAACGTTTATTTTCTAGTTATCAATTATGTCACCACTTCTTTTTTTTCTTTAATGGGTATTTGGGCAGTTGTTAGATTGATTGAGTTGGTGAATTCTAATTGAAAAATTTCCACATCCATTTATAAGAGATGATGCTAATACGAATATATGATTATAGTTATTTTAAAGGTGCACGTTTAAGTTGTCTAATCCCCATCAAGCTCTACTTACTCTTTCCATATGTTAGGATGGTATGATGGATTGAATACATCATATATATGATTGCATATATGAAATTATTATATGGAATCATTGAATTATATAGAATATTGGCATTTTTATCATATTCCATAAATAAATATATAGTGGATTTACAATGTTGAGTAAGCATACATCTAAATCAGTGAGTTCCATTGGTTAAGTAGCCACAAATAAGGGGCATATACACCATCAAAATCATCAAAGACATGATCCTGGTCTTAATTGGATATCTAAAAATGTTTGTATAGTAGTGGATAGATATAAGCAGCCATCATCCTCACCAGTTAGACTACTTAATAAATTATAATATATTATTATATAATATAAAATATAACATATTATATTTAATGTAATATATAATATTTATATTATATTAATTAAGCAATTATATATTAATGTCAAACAAACAAATATTTGTGTACATATTATTTTACATAGGTTTTCATTATCAAAACATTTCTTCAATTTCGTTAGGATTTTTAGTTCATTTTTTACAGAGGTGAACAAAAAATGTAATGTGGAAATTTTTTTACGATCAAAATAATATCAAGGATTTAATGATTCCGTAATTCAATGGCCTGATAAGATTTTAGCCTTCAGTGAAATAGTTCTCAAGATCGAATCATTAATCAAATGAATGAATGAGTCAATCCATAGGTGAAGATGAAATCCATACCTATTACATATAAAAACTTGGTAATGTTATAATCTTTAATTGCACTGAGTCTTGATTCCTCTTATTTTTTATGAGGAATATTGAAACTAAAACAATATTACTTATGTAGTGGTACTTTTCTTTTTAATTTTAAGCTTGAGGAATGACAAGAAGGTAGGAAGATGGTGATGCACATCTCTTGGTCTCTCTTATAACACAATTTTGGATTTAGGTATTATAAGTTTGTCATAGGAAAGCTTCCCATCATATTTAGTTTGTGGCATTTTTGGCCAATGCAATGATGATTACTTCACATTGGATTGAATTTATAATGCATTTTTAGTATATTGTGTATGTTATATGTATATTTTTTGTATAGGTATGATAGTTTTTCTAATATATTATTTGTATAGGTATGAGGATGGCCATACTAATTAATTGTGCAACATTCAATCCGAAGTTAACATTGGTCCTATCTGCTTAACCCCCAACATCTTAACAATGGTTTCTAAGATTCTACTTGACATAGGTTTGATTTTATATAGGGGTTTTATTTAAAATGGTATTATAAACAAATATTTTCTAGAAATAAAATGTTTGAGTGCATTAATCTAATATTTATATTTAGATAATATTATGAAATATTTAATAATAAATATATTCAAGCATGTGTAATAAATATAATAATAATTATATAATTATAAGATTAAGAGTTTAAGAAAAAGCATATATTATTTTGATGATCTGTTTTGGACTATCATAGTTATCAAGGTTTGTCTTTAACTCACTATCCAATTCTATATTTTGTTTATTTATAGTTTTATTGCTACTTTGGGTCTGAACATTTGCATCACCCTGAGGACATTTGTGTTAATGCTACTATCTGAATTTCAACATATATGTTATATATGAAATATGTACTCTTTCATGAAACTTCTACATGGGCCTTTCTAGGTTTTTTATTGCCTTTTAGATTGTTCATTTAGATCATGCGCATAGGCTAATGATACCATAATATGATTCAAAACCCTAGATATTTCCATTTGACACCCCGTGACTCAATAAAAAGGGGTTAGCATGCGACTTGAGTTAACCCTTACAACCTTGTTGTTGCTAAGTGATACTTCCATAGTCATATACTCTAAGGAGGGCCTCACGTTTTATTGTAATTCTCCCTCTTAGCAATTTTGTTTAAAGTTCAATTCATTAGCTTTTGAAAATTAATATATATGCTAAATTAGAAACTTACTTCCCCATAAATACTATGTCATAGCTTTGTATATATAGTGATCATTATGAATTTGAATAAAAAACCTAGTGGTACATGAAATTCGACAAGGGGACAAAAAATATGGCCCTTTACAAATCACAAAATGATAAGAATAAAATTAGATAATAAGACAAGGATGGACACTTGTGTTAATATTCAAACATTAACATCGACGCTAGTGTCCAACAGTGAATGCCAATGTCTAGGAACTCATAATACAAAATAGATAACAAACACACATGGATCCCTAACACAAAGTGGCTAAAGTGCAACATAATAATGAAAATATTAACAAATAATACATTGACATAAAATTCCATGAAACCCAAGGGGCCCATGCGAGATTATGCCACTAAGTACTCATATCTTCCTTCAAAAGGCCTATACATCTAAAACTAAACAAAAAAGAAAATATACAACAGATCTTATACCAAATATGGGTAACTAAATTTGCCCCCATTTAATTTATTAATACATAAGGATGAAATTAAATCACTAGAATTAAATGAAGTTGAATTTTGGGTGTGTAGACACACCTTTGCCTCATGGTAGTTCCAATTCAACTTTTGTAGTTCCTGTCATGTAACCAAAAACTATATATATTATGCATAGTGATGTCTTCTAGAATAACATCCTCACTATGGAGGATGGAGAAATGGCAAGGGAACCTAGGGTCCCATCCAATTTATGGACAATAAAATGAATGATCCCACAAGTGGTAATGTGTGATGCATCCCAAAGATGCTTTCTTTATCAAAGAGGGTTGGGAGGTGATCATGCCCCCAACCTAGTATGATGGGAGTAGTGCAAAGTCTATTGAAAGAATTGAATCTCAACCACACCACTCAAGTGTAAAAATATTCCATACAACCAATATATCCAATCTATCTAGTCTAGTCAATCTTGTTCAAGTCAAATGGTGTAACCATATCAGCCTACAATAATAAAATTAATGCCAAGTCCATTGAGGGTGTAGAATCTCAACTGCACTACTCAAACGAGCCAACTACTACAAATAGATAAAGATAAAATGTGTTTAAACCTTCTTAAAAATTAAGGGTTAAGAAGAATAAGCTATTCAATAGTGATATAACATTCATAAAAGTAGGCCAATTAAATAATTCAATTTATTATATTCAATTTCAGTAATACATTAAGAAAAATACTAAATAAAGAAAGTGTAATGCCAAGTAGTATTTTGATTATACAATCATGAAGAATAAACAATACTTAGCTTATGAAATGAAGCATAGACATATCTAAGATGTAAATGTGTGGAAAATATTTGTCTGATGTTAAAGAAACAATCATTGAATTATATAAATATTATTTTTGGCTTCATGTATACTTGTGTCACCCTATGGACACTTGCATTGATGCTACTATCTGAATCCCAAAGTAATTGTCATGTAAGGAATGTTCATTGTATTAAGATGTGAATCCTTAATTATTTCAAGTTTTTTTGTTTCCTTTTGTTTGATGTATCTAGATCTCTCACATAGGGTATCGATGACTATTTTTAGATCAAACCCTAGCTCTCTACCTTGAGTTAGGTTACCTTGACAAAAAAATGGGTTAATGGGCTTATGGTGTCAAGATGACCTCAAATAACCCTTTCTCAGTAAGTTTTACTTGCATAGCTAATATTAAAAGGAGGGCCTCATACTTATGAATTTAACCTCTATGTGTGAGAATGTGTGTGCACAAGGGTGAAATATACTGTATGAAGATGTATGTAGTGATATAGCTTGTAATTTGAAAATTATGGATCATGGGTTATCTTTTGAGTGCTTCAAACCTATAATATGATTTTGCTTAAGCTTGATATGTAGATATAAATGAATAAGGTGGGATAGCTTAGTTGTGCAATTGAATGATTGAGTTTGAATATGTGATTTGTTTGATATTTTATAGATGAATAATAAAGATGTTTTTTGTGAGATAGGAATCTAAATAGGGTTATTTCAATTTTTAGTAAATACACATCAAAACAATTATATAAAATTAACACCCTAAGCCTATTCACTAGGTTTGAGCAAGACTAAGTAAAAGATGAATTAAATATAAGAAAAAACATAAACATTAATACCTTTCTTGAAAGACTTGCTTTACTTTCTGGTTCAAAGAGGTATGTGTATGGATTTTAGAACTAGAGTTTTTTAATGATGTCAAATTTGTATGTGGGAAACATCTCCCCTTGTCTACACTTAATTTGGCTTAAGAAGTGACTTGAGAATTGTGAAGCTCCTCAGGTATTTTGGTAGAGTAAGTTTAGGTTGAATAAGATTGTCTATAATGGAGAGCTAACCTTCAATTTATAGACTTTTTGAATCAGTGAATTAGAGAATGTTTAAGTTAATTAATCAAGTAATTAATTAACTATTAGAGGAAAGGTGACCTTTTACAATTTTCTTTGTTAGTTAAATGTTCATTTATTTATCCCAGGATAACATTTGTAAAGGTCTATGTTCATTTGAGGTGCATTTGATAAAATTGATGTGAACTTACAATGCATTACCTCAATTAGGAATGTGTTGTTGCCAATTTTGAATTAAATTGGTAGTTGCATAGGTAAATTAGATCAATTGATGATTTCTAATTAAATTTGTCCATGATTATAAAAAATTATTTTGATTGCAATTTAGACATGAAAGTGGTGAAAATAGAGTGTCTACATTTTACCCCTATTTGTAAGGGGTTGTGAGACACTAGGCAAAGTAACATCTTTTCAAATAATGAAAAAGTCATTAAGAAGAAATTTTTAAAGATTAAAGAATGATTTATTAACAATCCCTAAATTTATGGGCTGACTTGTTCATATTAATGCCCTAGAGGGCACTTGATAAGCCCTAAAATATCTATGAGATGAGTAGGAACTATCAAAGTATAGTGTCTACTACTAATATTTAGAAGGTGTTTCATCCATATTCAAGATTGACTCATTAGGGAAATAGAAAGTGAGTGGTTTGGTATCTAATAAGGGTGCTTAAACAAGTTGATATGTAATTACTTTCCCCTTAATTACTTTTTGATGTAAATATTAAATCTCAAAATCACTCCATAGCATGACCCATTTATTCATGTGACTAGTTAAATCTTCCTTGGAAAGTAAATACTTGAGTGGGTCCACTTTGGAAATAACTATGGTTTTGTTATTGAGTATATAATATTGTAGCTTATGAAATGAGAATACTATTGATAAACATGATTTTTCAATTGGTGTATAGTTGTGTTCATAGGTAACTAATTTTATGCTTTAATAATATACTACTCTTTCTTTTCTTTGATCATGATGTTGAGCAAGAAGTACCCCTAAGGCATGTTCTGTTAATAAAATGAAGAGAAGTAACAAAACATGTCTATTCACTAGGTTTGAGCAATACTAAACAAATTATGAATCAAATAGAAGACAAAACATAAACATCTATACCTTCCTTTAAATACTTCCTTTGCTTTCTAGTTCGAAGTGGTATGTGTTTGGATTATATAGCTAGAATGTTTTGATGATGTTGAATCAGCATGTGGGAAACATATCCCTTTATCTACTATAAATGATTTAGCTTGAGAATTGTAAAGCTTCTTAGGTATTTTGGTAGATTAAGTTTAGGTTCAAAATTATTTTCTATAATGGAGGATGTACCTTCCCTTTATAGACTTGTTAAATCAATGACGATTGCCCATCTTAATCTCCAAATAGAGGGATAGGAATGAATCCTCACCTTCATCAATTTTTAAGGTTGGAAATGTAAGAGTGTGTAACAAGGAGTGTATAATAAGGTGTAAGAGAGTGTAATAACTTAATTTACTCCTCTCATTTCACATTTACTTTCCCCTCGTGATGTCATCAAGATGAGCCAATTAAAAAATATTGATTTTAGATAATACAACTTTACAAAAAGCCATGGAATTTTACATTAAATAATATTTAGGTTAATTAATTAGGGAATTAATTAACCATTAGATGAATGGTGACATTTTACAGTGTTATTTTTTCCAATTAAATGTTAATTTAATTATCCTAGAATAACATTTACAAAGGGTTATGTTCATTTGGGGTGTGTTTGATAAATTTGATGTGATGTTATGGTGTACTTCCCAATCAAGAACATTTTATTACTAATTTTGAATTAAATCAATAGTGTGTGGGTAAATTAGATCAATTAATGATTTTGGATTAAATTTGTGGGTGATTGAGGAAAATTGTTCCAAATATAGTTTAAACATGGAAGTGGTGAAAATAAAGTGCCTAAATTTTGCCCTTTTTTGAGAAGTTATTGTGAGACATGAGGAAAAATATTGTAATGAAAATTTCATCAAGAATAAATTTTAAAGATTAAAGAATGATGTGTTGAAAATTGCTATATTTATAGGCTAAATTATTTAGATTTATGCCTAAGAGTTTAGTTAATAATTCCTTGATTCTCCCTCAATGGAACAATCAAAAGAAGATTAAAATAGATGGGCCCTCAAAATGAGGAAAAATCATGGTTCATAGTAGAAGAGGTCAAAATAAAGAGGAATATAGGAGAAACAGGATGAAAAATGGTTAACAAAAAAGATCAAAATGATAATGGGGAGTAGTGGGTAAAAATTGAAATGGCCAACTATATATTCACCTTTGGGGGGTAAAAACTATTAATTTTTCCCCTCCTCTTTTGAAGATTTGAGTTCTGGTTTGTGAAAGATATGACAATGAAGAATGGATTGACATCCATAACAAAGGTATGTCAACAAGTGGGTTCAAGAACATAAGTGACCATCAAAGCATGGGAAGTTGATAAGTGAGCTTCTCCTTGATTAATTTTGGCATTTAATTGCATTTGTTTATAAGAAAATGTAGGAATTGTTGAATCTATTGATTTCAAAGGAAACTTAAATCGATAGTTTCACCTACAAAAATGGTGGGAATGCCAGTTGAAATGGCTAAAATTCTAGTTGAAATGGTAGAAATACCAATTCAAATGGTGGTTTTGCATAAAATGGTGAAAATGTAGGAGGGATCACCCAAAATGGTGAAATAATCGCTTTTGAGTGGGAAATGCCTAAATGACAAAAATGTAGAAAGAAGGGGAAATGATGAAAATGCCACCCAAAATGGTAGAAATGCCTTCAAAAATGGAAAATGTGCTAATAATGTAGTATATTTACAAACAAGGAAGAGATGAGGCCTATTTTGAGAAGTGTTTGAATTGATCGAGGCATAAAATGATACGATTAGTCAAAATGATGGTTTACTAGAAGAATAGATTACACTTACTCTATATAGATGTCAGCTAAATTGATATTGATAGAGTTATAAATTTGTGTTGACTTATCTTTGCATGAAAGAGTGAATTAAGGTATTAGTCATGTGTGAGTGATGATCACATTGTTTATGGATAGGGAAAATCTAGACCAAGGAGATGTACTCATTTTTTGAGGCTATGGATTTACTATACATCATCTACATGCCCACAATTATATTACATAAATCCTACCTCAGTGCATTGTCTAACAGATGGCATTCAAAGACATCTAATTTCCACTTACCCATAGACACACTAGAGGACATTTGGTGGATGTTGAAACTACTGATGAGGGGGCAATAATTATACTAGATTAGCCCTATAGGGTGAAAGGTGATGCTAAAGGATTTTATTAGCCATATGAACATGTTGATGGTATATGGGAAAATTGACATTGATTTGTTAGAGACACAATTATATGACTTACCATGAGAACCACCCTTGTCATCAACATATATTGACAAAGAGGTGGTTGTGCTTATGTCTATTATTAGTAGTATCCTCTTGCCTAAAAAGAGTGGTCATTACTTCTATATGGGTCTGGGTGGGATGATTAAAGATATGATTAACTAGACCACTATATTTATTTGGGGGCCAATTGTACATATATCTACATGTAGTTTCCTATTGGGGAGGTTGAAGTATTGATGCCTCCATATTGCTCTAGGTCTGAGCTTGAGAGCACATTATGATTGAGTGGCCCATAGGTCTGAGAATAGTATGGGGTCTAGAGGAGCCCATGGAATTTTGATGGTTTCAAATAGGATATGGTTTCAAAGGGCATAGAGGAGACATCTATCACTACTAGAGGGAGATAGATTATATGGGAGATGGGGACTTCATCTAGCAGCCTTATCTATAGTTATAAATTTAGTGATATCGTGATGGATGATACACTATGTTTATGACCATGATATGTTTTATTATTGGTTGTTAGACACATTACTGAGGAGTATAGGCCAAACTAGGTTCATCTCTAATTTGGTATACAAAAGGATGTATTAAATGGTATATACTTCTTTGTGCATGTCTCTAAAGATCAATACACGAGAGAAACCTATAGATAGGTACCTAGATGTGTGTGTGTGTGTGTGTGTGTGTGTGTGTGTGTGTGTGTGTGTGTGTGTGTGTGTGTGTGTGTGGGAGTACCACAAGTTGTTTGGGATTATATAGGGGTCCCAATAGATGCAAGAGTGATAATGACATACACATCATGGTATGACTAGGTTTGACCAAAGTGATTGACAATGCCTTTAGGCTGCCCTAACACATGTAATGCCACTACAAATACTAAAATAGGGACAAGGTGAGGCACTGATAGATGTGGATTTAGAGGATGAGGCTAGTGGTATAGGTGATATTAGTCTAGATCAAGGATAAATATTGAGATATGAGTTACACATGACAAGACTACTTCAGATACATAAATTGGGATGAGGGACCTAGGTAAGGTGGGTCATTCAGGGACAACTATAGTAGGGAAGAATATAAATATGCTAAAAGAGGAGATCATTGTGAGGGTGGATAAGATAATTAGACTAAAGGCTAGAGTTAACAAGTTAAATTAGCAAGTGATGGCTAGATATAGGCAAATAATAGTCCTCTAGTCAGATATTTCCTCACTAAAGGTAGAGGTGGCTCAAATGATAAATATTTAGGCTTAAAGATACATGGATATGAAAAATGTGTAGAGGCTATATAGGGAGTAAGATATAGTGCATGATGCACTTACATATCTAGGTCTTTCATAGAATGTCCTTGAGATCCTTTGGGATAAAGATGAGGTAACCTATTATCACAACCTATATGAGGGGTCATATCGAGAGAGGGTAGGGAAATTTTTTTTGAGGCTTATGAGGTATAGAGAGTGACTTATAGATCTATGAGGTCAAGGACACACCACACTTTAACCTTAGGAAAATCAATACATTAGTAGTGACCTCCCCTACCACCATGGCCCATAGAGTCATCACAACACATAAAGATGATAGGAGAAAGCACGTGTCATAACGATACATAGAGTTAGATCTAAATGACTTGTGATGATAAATCTTTATATTTTATATTATGCCTTATATAAATTCTTTTGGTATATGCCATTTGTTCTTGTGACATATATGACATTCATTATTTATCTTTTTTATAAGTATTTAATTTTAAAAGGAGCTATGAACTAGTCTAAGATGCAATCGAGGGCCTAGAACCCTAGGTAATCATCTATCACATGTAGTACATATACCAAAAATGGCCATAACTAGCCTAAAAATACCAATAATGGCCACAATTGACCCAAGAATATTAATGAACATCCATAATCACCTGGGAATACTAATGAAGGCCACAACCAGCCTAGTAATTCTAAATGATGGCCACATCCAGCCTCAAATACCACAGTGAGATTTGAACTTGGGTGGGGCTTGAAACAACCAAGCCACTTTACCAACTCATCCACATCTCATTGGTATATTTATTTTCTAACTTACTGATGTACATAAACTATATATATACATATATATATATATATATATGATGCTCTTTTTGATTTAAAATTTGTATTGCCTCATGATGATAGAATAGATATGTGATTGGATTTTGATTATATTTAGATTATTAGTTACTATTCATGTTGTTATGGTTTTTCTAAAACACATGTTTTCAATGATTCTATTATTTTATCATTATAGATATGGATGAGTAGAAAATGTGATTGATTGCCATTTATTATACAACAATTTTGGTATGTTATGGCTTGGCATGAGATATTGAGATTTAATCATGTGGGAAAATGTTATATGACTTTTAATATATGCTTTTTTATTTACATGGATGATGGGTAGCATATATATTAGTCATGTTGTTCAAATGTTTATGTTGTGGGTAGTAGACAAGGGAATTTATTGTTGTGACATTGCCTATTTATACCACTAGTACTTATTTTTCATCTTTCATTTGACATTATGCACCAAAATTATGAAGAAATCATGATAACATTGGATGTCATAAGCATAATAACTTGATTTAAATGCAAATGTAAAAAACTTAGGATCAAGATATAAATAATCAATAGATAAGTGTAAAACATAATGTAATAAACCAAAGGCAAGTGAGGAAAGTAAAACAAAATTAAAAACACCAACAAACAAGCAATAAAACACACACAAAAACACAATCAAAAAGTAATAAGTAAGTAGTTAATTGAACATTATTACTATTGACAATTGAAAATTTTATGTCAAGGAATTGTCCCTTTCGCCTACCGTGAAGGTTAAATTAAAATCATACCAGTCTAATAGTAAAATTATAATAGGTCACAAAAGGATCTAAAAGATGTGCAAGGGGTTTTAAATATTTTGGGAAATAATATGTATGCCAAATACCTAACCATACTCAATTATATTTTAGAAATCAATATTCTCTTTAAATTTGAAGGAAACATATATGAATATATAATCAATCCTATCTGATAGAGAATATCTATGATTAAGATTACCTCTTGAAGTAAATATGTTTATTCCTTATAAATATTTTTTCTTCACTCAAATTCCTTTAAAATTCATGAAATACTTCATAAAATATCAAAAGGAAATAAACACAAGGCCCTAAAAGATACAAAGTATTACAATGAATGCCAAAGAAAGAAATTGAAATAACAACTAACATAATCAAATAAGGAAATAAAATTGAACAATAATAAATAAATAATTTAGAAACTAAAAAAACCAAAGTCTTAGAATTAAACTAAACAAATTGAGGAATAAACTTAAAGTAAAACTAACAATCTAATACCTAATTAAATCTAATATAAAGGAACCCTAAAACAGCTACTAATTATATGTAAACAAATAATCTAAGATTAAACAAAAATAATAAATAAATGAATAAACTATAAAACATAACTAAGATCCAAACCAAAATAAATAAACTTATTAGATAAATTAACTATTTAAGAAAGATTAAGAAATCTAAGAAACATAGTGTATGCACTTAAATCTACTCATCTTAATAATTTTATTAAACCCACTAATTTGTCCAATAACCATAACCCTAATCAATTAATTAAAATCTTGATTTCCTATAAAATATTCCCGACACCCTATAAACCTTTCTATACCCTTATAACCAGTTAATTACTCCATTAACCTACTAACTAACATACTTAGCCACTAATCCACCCACTAGCCCACTTGCAAATTTAAAATTTCTATTTATTCAACTACTCCCTAGCTACCCTACCACCCTAGCCTCTCCTACATTCCTATGAATCTTGAATCTCATTTAATCCACATCTATTCCCCCATTTCCCTATAAACTAATAAATTAACCTCTAGAACTAGAGAAGCTCCTCTAAGATTCTAGAAGTCTCTAATCTAGAGACTTCTAAATAATTTAAAATTTCATAAACTAACATGGAAAATATATAATCTCTCATTATACTCTCATAATCAACCATTCCAAATCATCCTCATACTCTTTCCAATCCATTCAACTATCCAAGGAAGCTGTTGGAGACATTTTGAAGCTCAAAACAAGCAATCCACATTTAATCAATTTAGCATTTGAATCCCCTTGAATTTATTTGAGATAATCCATAAGGGACTAAGTGATGGTAAGATTTCATTCTTAATTTACTCATTATTTATTTATTCCCTCCTTTCTATGTTATTATGTTGTTGGGTTTAACTTACAAAATATAGTATTTTTTATCAATAACTCAAAAAAACAATCATACATTGGTGACCATGGTGGGAGATTCCATTCAATTTAATTTTCTTGATTTTTAGAAGTGTTTTGATAGCTTGAAAGACTGATTGGATGAAGAAAAAGACCTAAATTTGATCAAATTTTAACGTACATGAGAAAAGTGATTTTGCTCTATAAATCACAGTATTGTAGTCATAGTTTTGTCATAAGATTAGTGATTTTTCACCATCATTTTGACTGTTAACATTTTGATTTTTGACAGGTTTACAACCTTTGTATAATAGCATAGATTCATGGAAGCTGATTTTTCTTAAAATCTATGGTTTTGACATTTTACTTACAATTTTACAGATTGTAGTTTAAATCAAACATAACTAGTTTAGCATAGACATTTGGGCTTCTGTAGGTCTATATCAATTTGTTCTATATTACATGAGTATAAAATAACTAGAGTATTTCTAATCTTAAAATTTAGTTGGCTTGACATAAAACTGCAAAAACACAATTGTAATATTGTCATAGAAGTTACGATATTATCCTCAAGAATAGCAATTTTATAATTTGTGATCAAAATGATTAGGGTAGTTTGCTAAAAATTGATTGATTAACACCTATCTAACATTTTCTTGTATTTTTTTATTTCATATTGATAGAAGGACATGAGTTCTACTTGAAGTAATATTAAAACATTTGTGCATACACTTTTTGCTATCCTATGCAAAACTGCCACTTATGAAATAGTAATTTTGTGTAAAATAAGTGATTTTGATTAAAAATAATTAAATAACTATATTATTATATTTTATCTCTTTTAACTATTGGTAAAGGTCTAACAATATCTTTTTTAGCTAATATCATTCTCATCCTTAGGCTCTTTGTATAAACTTGGATTTTTATATTGGGGTCATACATAGTTAAGTGTTTTACGCATCAAATATAATCTTGATTTTATATTTATACCTATATCAATAAACTATTAGAATCACATATAAATAATGTCTAACACATTCATATTTTATTCTAAGTGTTATATTAAGTTTTCATCTTCCTGTAAACTATAGATTGTGATTCATGGTATTACAGTAAGAGTCATGGTTTTGTCTAATAACTTGCAATTTTATAGAATCCATACAGTCTCTATCATGGTTAGCAAGGCAACCTACAAAATTTCATAATTACAGTTTCAATATTTCTTAAAATTTATGGTTTTGTAGTCTCTAGATATGGTTTTATGTTATGTATCTGTGTTTTGTAGGAAAGGAGTAGTTTTGCCTATTTTCAAACTACTAATCCATTTTCTACATGACCATATAAGGAGGAGGAAATGTAATGGTTTACTAACTTATGTTATTTTAAGGAGAGTTCCTAAATTAATCTTTTAATCTCATACTTGTATATATCTTTGTATGTCTTGCTTGTTTGAATTTCCTCACATAGGTAATTAATATGATAAATTGATCTTACTTTCTTGTGTGTTAACCTTTTTTATTTTATGATAATGCATGAGGTGTAATTTATCCCCATGTACTTTCTTAGTCACTAGGTGTTTATGATGTTAATCTCATTACCATAAATTTGACCAAACTCCATGTTTTGGTAGAGTATAAATATCAGGAATAACTATTGTTAGGTTGTGCTTGACCCCATATAGGTCAACTATGAAGGAGAAGAGTTAATTATATGAACTAGAAATTAGATATCATCTTACATAGATTTGGACCCCACTACTTTTGCATATCTTGAGGACTCTCTTAGACACCCTTGTGTATACCTAGAATAGGACCTATCAGTCATAACAGGTGCTCTACTTCCAGAGTTAGTATCAACTCCCAAGTGACCATTAAGTGTAGATAGGGTTGAGAAGATTTGATAGATTCTATAATGGGTCATCAGTCTACAACCTCACTCATAAATCTATTAGATGGTGTAGGCATCAGGTTACACACCCATTTGGTTGACTAAAATTAGGGCTTATGATTGGGAATGATTGTATGAGTGTTGTGCTAAGGCCCCTATTATTTGTGAGCCAAGTCAGCCTATCCCTTATGTCAAAAACACCTAGAGACCCTTATGACATATCCCATCTTATAATAAAAAAACAAATCATTTCATATTCACACCTTTTGGATAATAAACCTTTGTCTTGAAACCAAACTTTAGTGGTCACTCATAACTCTTTATCCTAGTCATCACTTTAATCAACCTATCCTTAATCAAACATTGTCAATGTTTGTAACCTTGTTTGGTTTAATCTATCACCCATCATCTCATCATCTTACCTCTTCATACCTAGCACCCATCCAATCATCACCTTGATAGTGTGAAAGGTATCTAGTTTTCTTATCCTCTTTGTCTCTTTTATATATTAAATCCTTATAGGGTGTTCACTTTGATAATATTTGATCACTCTAGTCTTCATATATTCAAATATAAGTCACATCCAATCACTTCTCTTGACCACTTTTAGTCTTAGGTTTAGGAAAAAACTAGTATCCAAAATCACCTTCTCTCCCATCATCCTATATCAAATTCATACCTAATCATCATTATTACATCACCTTCACCATCCATCATGCCTATCAGAACCTGTGCCCTAAGAATGGGATATGGATCTAATCAATAAAATGACATATTTTGGAATCTAGGTGAATGAAACTAGGATAATGATGACACACATAGTGACATGCATACCCCTAGAGAGGAAGACTAGTTTACAAATGACTTCTTCTATAGTTATGAGGTTAGGGTTCAATTTGACCAATACATCTATGAGAACCATGATCAAATTCTCTACCTTTGACCCAAGACTCTTACAACATCTCATTCACCCATCCACTAGACCTAACACTCCACCCCATCAAAATAATGTCAACCAAGAATAAAAAGAAGATAATCTCATGGATCATGAATAATAACTTGATGAATAACAAGAATCCCCATTAAATAATTGTGTTGAGGTTGACAGGAGAAGAACTACCTTTGGGGACTGATTAGATCAATTAACTCAAAAAATTAATTCAATTGCCTCTCAATTTCATGCTCAAAACCAAAGATCCACTTCACTAAGACAACATGTTAGAAATACTAATCCCAATCACTCAAGACATAGAACAAGCCAAGCCCAAGCCTCCAATCCTCTAATGAACCCATCATTCATTCAAGAGTGGAGGATGATGAAGAAGAATCTTCAACATACTGATCCTCACACCCAAGAAATAAGATATAAATATGAATACTTTTGTTCATCTCCTTTTATAATGAGTATCTTGAAAATGCCTTTCCCAACACACTTTGAGATCCAAAAAAATTATAAATATAAAGGGAAAGGGGATCCATGAGACCATATGAAATAATTCTATGTATCATGTCATGAGGCTACCTATGATAATGTTTACCTTCTTAGAATCTTCCCCAAAAGTCTCACGGGGACCACATTAGAATGGTTTATGCATTTACCTAAAAGGTCCATATCTAGTTTTGGGGAGTTAATAGAAAAATATGTGCAACAATTCTCCTTCAACATTGAGCATGACATCTCCATCATATATATTTATAATACTAAGAAAATAAATGGGGAAATCTTAGCCTCATTCTTAAAACATTAGAGAAGCCTCGCCAGTCTATTCTGTTGCATAGTTCCTAAGAAAGAGTTGGCCAAAATATTCATTGACAATCTCAATGTTGAATTAAAATATCAACTAAAGCTACAATTTGCCAAGCATTTTAATGAAATCATAGAAAAGGGGATTTAAATTGAAAAGGCACTCATTGAGAAAGATAAAATCAAATTATATACCTAAAATAAACAAAGTCAAAATCAAGATAATGTTTTTTTTAGTAAGCCTAAGATCTTCAATAAGATAAAAATGTTGTAGGGGATGGAGTAACATATTCTAAACATATTCAGACAATGTATAAATATTCTCCTACTAACATACAAAAAAATGTCTTTTCTATAAGGGTACCATAGGGAAAGCCAAAAACCCAAATGGAACAAAGGCCTTTAACTAGTCTTTTGTACCTACAAAAATGGTCTTACAATAATTAATAATTACTAATATGATTACTCTCCCTGAAATATGACCATTAGATGATAGTAAGTCATGACCAAATTGGTATTGTGAAGATGAATTTTGTCAATATCATAGAGTCAAGGGACATAATAGTAATAAATGCATGTAGTTAAGGAATTACATCCAAGATATAATTAAGAAACGGGATATAGAAGTAGAATGGGAGAGTCCAACTAGTCAATTCAAAAATTAATAGTTGGGAATATATCATGACTCCTTACCTAAGCACAATCAGAGGGAAAAGAAACCACTTAAGGACTAGGGTTAAGCCTCCACTTCCAATAGAATTGATTATCATTCCATTTTATACCATTATATTAATACCATTAAAATATGAGGCTCCAAAGATCCCACACAACCACCATCCACAATCCCAAAAATAAACAGGGCTATAACTAGCCATGTAGCAACTATATGGTGTTGTAATATTACAGTTCATGGAACACCTTAAAAAGACCCATCCACCTTAACATCTCAAAAATTAAATATTTCTAAAAATGTTTTGATCTCTTCTGACAAACCATATGACATCATCCAATAGCTTGAGAAGAATCCAACTCAAATATCTCGTATGGATCTTCTTAAGACATCATCGGTACATCGAGAGATTCTCAATCAAGTCTTGAATGAACTCAAAGTCCCTCGAGATATTGATACAAGCCAATTTTAGGCTTTGGTGGGTCATTTATCTCCTTCTCAATAGATTACTTTGAGTACATATGATATTCCACCTATAGGCTCACATCATAATTATCCATCATTCATTGAAATTTCCATTTCCAATCATAAGATCCCATGGGTATTCATAGATGGAGGGTCATCCTTAAATTCGTTTAATTTAGACTTTCTCAATAAGTTAGGGTACTCTGAGTCTTCATTAGGGCCTACTCTAATAATGATCAAATCATATGATGATAATGAAAGGTCATCTATAGGAACTATTTATCTTCATATAGCTATAGGATCCATAATCCACCAAACTTTAATTTATGTAATGGATATTGATCTCTCGTACAATTTACTTTTAGTGCCCATGGATTCATGAAATGAGAGCAATTTCTTCCACCCTCCATTAATGTTTAAAATTCCCTTATTCATAAATGGAGGTTACCACCCTAAGGGAAATAGAACACTTTCATATATGACAAATGGACCAATCTCATTCCACTTATCATTGTCCCATAACTTATAGTTTCTTCTCATAATCCAAAAGCTATGAATCCACCCTGATGATCTAACATTGACTTTGAATGAATCCCCAGACATCACTCAAATTAAGATCAATTATAAGGGTTACAGAGAGTATGAACACAAAACCTTTATGTTGGAGACCTACCACTCTATCCACACAGATATGAGTCCCCAACCATGAGGAAAGATAATCCCATAATTTATTAGTTTGGATCCATGGCCTTTACTAGTGAAAGCTTAGTATCATAAGAATACTTTGATGAACTAGATGATTCATGGCATGCTCCTAACAATGAGGCCTTAGAGTTCCATAAATAGAAGTACCCCTAGCTTCAAAATATGCTTTAGAACATGAATTATAAGTGTAAAGGACTAGGAAGAGATGAACAAAGTAGGCTTGAACTTATAAGGGTTCAAGAACACCCAAAACATCTTAGTTTAGGGTAAAAACCTTTAGGCATTGACCTAAGCACTATCATCTTGCAAACTTATTAATTTATTGAGGAGTCTACCTCTGATGAAGAAGTCAAAATAGGTTTCATGTATATTCTTTACATGGATGTAGATGCCAACAATCTCTTCCATGCCACCACCATCTCCATTATCAATATATCCCTCCATTATCACACACTTATAGACTAGGGTCATAAGAATGATCCTTCCTTTGATATATTCCAGAATGATGAAGCCATTATTGAATATCTAGGATCAAGAGATTTTATGTCATTGGGAGACCATAATAAAGGGTTCTCTATCAATCCAAATGAGTCTGAATATTTTGGAGAGCAAAAAATATTTTAAATCAAATCAAAAAAGAGGAATATGAAGATGAATATCTCTCTCCAAATATAGAATACATCCAACCCACTTTTGATGAGTCATAATCCTATCCAAAATTAAATATAGAGCTCCCAAATGAATTTGATTTAGATATAGAGTAATTACCATCACCCCAACATATTTACAGGACCAGTCACCTTCTATCATTGAGGAGATTATTGAAGTAAACCTTGGAACAAATAAAAGTCCTAAAATAATCAAACTGGGGGAAATTCTTACATCTGAAGATCAATAAATTTTTATTGAGCTTATCAAAGAATATATATATGTATTTTCATGGAGTTATTCTGACATGTTAGGGCTAGATTCAACCTTTGTAGTGAATTATTTAGTGGTACATTCCAATGCAAAACCTGTTAAATATAAAATTTGTAAAATACATACCAAGGTGGCCCTCTTTGTCAAAGAGGAGTTACATAAATTATTGGAATCTAGTTTATCCATCTAATTAATTATTCTAAGTGGATATCTAATATTGTCCCCATGGGTCAACCATAGGGAAGAATTATAATTTGTACCAATTTTTAGGACATAATTAAAGCATGCCCCAGAGATGAATTTCCCTTACCTAATATATACATGATCATGGACTCTACTATAGGCTATGAGATTTTATCCCTCATGGATGGATTTTTTGGATACAATCAAATTAAAATTACTCCCAAATATTAGCACAAGACTACATTTATCACTCTAAGGGTGAATTTATATTATAAAGTTATGCCTTTTAGTATTAAAAACATGAGAGCAACTTACCAAAGGGATATGACATTAATATTCCATGACATGATGCATGACATTGTAGAATATTATGTGGATGATATATTGGGAAAGTCAAAACTCTGATCAAAACATCTTATGGTCTTAAAGAAAATATTTGAGAGGCTCAGAGAATATAAGGTTAGAGTTAACCCCAAAAAATGTGTGTTTAGAGTTACCTCAGGTAAAATATTGGGGTTTATAGTCTCCATAATAAACATTGAAGTGTATCCTTCAAAAGTACAAGTTAATTTAAAATTCTTCCTCCCAAAAATATAAAGTAGATAAGAAGCCTTCAAGGAAAACTACAGTCTATTCATCAGTTTATTTCCCAATTGGTATATAATTTTCATCCCTTTACCCATATATTAAATAAGGGAACTCATTTAAAATGTAACTTAGAATGTCAACAAGCTTTTTATAATATAAAAAATGTCTAGTTAAAACTCCAGTTTTATCACCAGCCATCTTAGTAAGGCCATTACTTTTGTATATCTCTACAACACCCTGTGCAATAAGGGCCTTACTAGATAAACATAATAATGAAGGTAAATAATGAGCAATTTATTATCTAAGTAGTAATTTAATCTCATATGAGCTTAACTACACCCCTATTGAAAAGGCTTACTTGGTTGCGGTCTTCACCTCTTAGAAACCCAAGCATTATATGTTAAACAACCAAGTCAAGCTCATAGCTAAAGTTGATCCTTTCAAGTATATGCTATATAAATCTACTTTAATTGGTAGAATGGACAAATGGATTATATTATTAAGTTAATTTTATATATAATATGTGAATCAAAAGGCCATCAAAGGATAAGCCACTGTGGATCAACTTACAACAACACCTATTATAAACACCAGGCCTCTCATCACAACCTTTACAGATGAGTCTATATTGAATACTATGAAATCAAAGAGTTGGAATTTATATTTTGATGGATCTTTCACTATGCATGGGTTAGGAGTGTTAATCCTTTTGGTAACCCCACAAGATGACCTAATCCCTAAATCCTTCAAACTTTCTTTCCCATGTACAAATAATATTTCTGAATATGAGGCCTTAATTTTTGGTCTTCAACTTGCTATCCAATGGAATATCTAGCATATACAAGAATTATTTTATTCTCAATTGATTATAAACTAGGTGAATGAGGAGATTCAAACAAAATATGAGAAATTACTCCCTTATAAACAACTAATGGACCAATTGAAGCAAAATATTTAGTCAATAACATTTGAACAAGTTCTTAAGGGAAGTAATAAAAGCATTGACTCAATGGCCACTATTGGTTACTTGATAGATATTTGAGAAGATGTAATTTAAGGAAATTTTCTCATTAAATAATTATTATTGATAGATCATAAATCAATGGATCATTATCAAATTTGTGTTATCCCTAATCCCAATCTACCCTGGTATCATGATATTTACACTTACCTCCATGACAACATCTTACCACTAGACTTCAATCATCACCAATGTAAAGCATTCATTCAACATGTATCTCATTATACCATCCTTGGTATCATCTTTATTGACGAGGATATGAAAATAACTTTTTGACATGCCTACCATTAGAGGAGGCTACTCTTGCAATCAAAGAGGTTCATGATGATATCTATGGAAATCATGTCAGGGGAATGGTCTTGGACAAGAAGTTACTCTGAAATGGATACTATTGACCCATAATGGATCATGATGCTAGCCAGTATGTATGTAAATTTGTATCGTATTAAAATCATGGTAATATAATTAATTCCCCCACACAAGAGCTATAACCTATAATGATCCCATGGCCATTTTCCATATGGGGACTATATCTAATTGGCAAGATCAATCCGACATCATTTGATGGGCATAATTTTATAATTATAGACATGAATTATTTTACCAAATGGGTTGAATAAATACCACTAATTTATACCACATGTATCCAAATATCAAAATTCATTCTAAATTAGATTATTTATCACTTTAAGATTCTATCCAAAATTATATCAAATAATGGAAAATATTTCAAAAGTCAAGAAGTCAAAGATTTGTGTAATTGTTATCACATTTAGTAACATTTATCCACACCCTATTATCCCCAAGGTAATGGACAAGAAAAATAAACTAATAACATGCTTCTTAAAATTATCAAGAAATTTGTCAATGATGTGGGTAAAAATTATCACTTACAATTATATCTCACTCTTTGGTCCTACAAGAACTAGTGTTCGAACACCTATTAGGGCTACTCTTTATTCTCTAGTCTATGACAAAAGAAATCTTACATGTTGATGTTTAGCTACCCTATTTATGAATCTCTTTATGGGTCATGATTACTTATCATAAATCTAGATAGGAATGACTACAAAAGCTTGAGCTATTGGATGAAAAACATCAAAATGCTTTGAATCATCTTAGATCATACCAAAATAAACTCAAAGGCAAATACTGCAAGAAGATCCAGTCCCTAGAATTCAAAATTGGTGATCTATTCCTAAAGTAAAATTAAAAAAATACCAATGTAGAGTGTGAAAAGTAAGGTAAATTTGAAGGAAATTGGCTTGGGCCCTATATCATTATTGCAAAATTTGGATCAAGAGAATATATATTGGCTACACTAGATGGAGATGATCTTGATGAGCCCATGAATTTTATTTATCTGAAACATTTTTAAACTTGAAAAGATCTAAATAACCTTCATATATGAGTCCCCACTTTTGGGGGCACATCTATTGCCACTCCAATTCCCTCATATTTTCATTCCACTCCATCATTTCCTTATGACCCTGGTCCTAATAGTGGGTATATAATATATGTTTGGGGGAAAAAAGGAGATATGAGTTTCAAACTAGGGCAAATCATTGATGACCATATGAGGGGAATATTTTTTGAGAAGACCTCCAAAATGTCTAACTTTACTTTAAAATATCTACTCATCCTATTTTGGACATCCTAATACATATCCCAATCACATCCTCCTCAACAACTCTTCTTCTTATCAACCTTAATTACATCCAAACTTATTTGTCCAAATCCACCCCTAAGAATAAATCCACAAGAACCCACTAACGTCATCACTAATCAAAGGTCATATAATGTTATCACTCTATGATCCATCATGCACTTTGCAACTAAATCCTAATTGTTAACTTTAGACCTTAAACATTGTCATTACAACTAGTTTTTTCTCCTTTTTGCTCATTTTTCATAACAACTCTTGGGCACAATCAACCCCTAGACATATTTAATTATATACCTAAAATTGATTCTCTTATGACCTCTTGTATATATTGCATTTTAGCAACATTGTTATTAAGACTTTTTTAGGGTTTTTTTATATTGTAAATAATAATTATCCAACATAATTTTAATCATTTCCTTAAGTTGTCTTTTATATAAATTACATATCTGTATAAAATCAAAATCTTTCTCATGATCCTCGTATCCTCTTAAGTAGTGTGTTTTGTACATGTCTTGCCTTATCCTTTTATACATATGTGTATGTGTGTTATTACATGTGTATCAAGTGTGTTAAAAATCATTAAGTCTTATAAATATTTTGTCATCTTGTTATCTTGTCTTTTAAAATTTTGTTCCTTTTTGGACAAAGGGAAAAAAGATGGCCTTAAGTGACTACCCAAAATAAAAATTGGGAAAGTCACTAAAACAGAGTTCCCATACAATATGAACCCAATGTACCCTTGAATATTATCATGTCATTGGTAAAATTATACTCACACATGTAATAGTAACTTGGATTGATTCATATCTAATGGCTTTAAATTTTCACCCCCCCATCACATCCCCCTAATCATTCCATTATCTCATCTAACAATCCTAGCCTACTACCTAAAACTTGCCAATATCCTTGGTGTAGGAGGATTTTACCCAACATTAGTTTTTGAAACATTAGATTAACACAATGGATTATTTATAAGCACATTATTAATAAACATTTTATGTCATCACATTATAAACATAAAACATAATTGCTGAACAATAATAATAAAACCATGTTCATCATTACATCTCATCTAACACAATGAATCCATAAATCTCATATAATTACAACACCATAAAAATAACATGATATACAATATATAATAATAGACATAATCCAAACCATAATAGTCATTTATATCATCTACACATATACATCATCATAAAAATAATGATATCCTATCACATCATATAAATAAATCACATCCATGATACATATATCCATACCTAAAAATCACATAATAACAATAAATATCATAACATAATCACACAAACATAACATCATATATCACAAAATCATAATCACATATATCAACAGTCGATAATGTCCATCAGAGTCCATGTCAAAATATATAAATACATAAATGGGCCCCATGGGAATCAATGTGATACAATTTATACAAGTCTATAGTATAACACATGTCTCAAATAATACATCCCAAATCACTATTGTACAGGTGATCCCCTATTAGGTTAGTGTAGACTAGGAGGAACTATCTTTGAACATCACCACATGTTGACTTCCTAACACGACTACCTCATACAAATATATGTAACATTAGGCCTCTCACATTAGCTAACTGATTTACCTCATAACCATCCCCATACCCCTGTCCTCTAGTGTTGTATCACCCTCCTCCTTAGCCTTCTCAGCCACCTATAACTATACCTCCCTCTCTCTCAACCTCGACTGAAGCTATCTAATATGCCCTGGTAATGAGGCTACATGTGAGTCTTGACTATAGATCTATCTTTTAAGTACAAATATCTACCCCTACAAGGTTTTTACCTATCCCATCAACCCTAAAACATGTCCATGTACTCTATTTATCTATTTGTTTCTCTTTATAATTTGTCTCTATAAATCCACAACCATCTTATCCTACTTAGTTGTAATCCTTGCAACCTATGTAGCTTGAGCTTGTATCTCTCTTCTCAATCTATCTAAGAGTTCCCATTCATCCTCACTCAAAGGTGGCCTAAACAGTCCTACCTCATCTACATCCATTTCCCCTACACCCTAGTCTTCCCCTAGCTACAATATGGTCTCCACCTTGACCCCCTAGTCTCCCCTATCAATATCCATCACATTTGTCCCTCCCTATGCATCTTATGGACCTATGTGTAAGGATAACATTTCTAATCTCATATCCTCCCAAAGTGAACTCATGCTTATATCAATATTTTTACAACCCTATCCTCACTCTAGTTGGTCATCTAAGTAATGTATAATTCCATCTCTGAGCCCATTAAGTTGTGTATGCTATAGTCACTTCTATATTTGGAATAGGAGTCTAAAAATAACATATAAAAGGGGTAATTCTCTCATAATTTGCTTTGGATACCACCCTATCTACTAAATTCCCCCATTGAGGCCTATACCTATTGCTACAATTAAATAAATTCTCCTCTCTAGGCACATCCTATTGTCTCCCAAACTATTGTTGCACATGATCAAGTTTATATCTCTCAATAATATAATCATGGTAGCCACTTAGATATCACTCAGTGAGCATGAATCATGTGATGTATACATCCTTGGCCCATCCTTATTGGACCTATCTATATGTCATCCAGGTGATCTACTCTACTCGTAAACTATCAAAGACCTATCTATAAAATCATATCTCACTAGAATTGGATCTATGCACTCCAAAAATGATATACCATCTAAATAATGTGGGCTATTCAATCTCTTTATATGTGTAAGTAATCAATGGTATCTATATCATGATATTCTCCCAAATCCATATATTTAATAATAGATAGGTACCTAAGATCCTTGCTCCTTTGTATGCTCCCATATGAAGCTCTTTGTATAAGTGAGCCAACCCTACAAGACCCCAGACAAAAATTTGATAACCATGGACCATTTCTGATACCACATCCCCTAATCCCAAGTGAAACCATTAACTCATCTTGACTAGAAAGAGTATTCCAATAACAAGATATATCATCATAAGATTCGATCTAATAATAGTACCCTCCCTTAGATCCCTATAAATATCCACCTACAAGTCATGAACTGCAATATATAATCTACCAACCAATCTCTAAAAAATCACACTTAGGGTATGTGATCACTAGTATATCTTGTGGCCTCTCCTTGATAGTCAAAAAATGTGTAGTATGTCCTCAAGATTAACTATCATCTTACTAGTCATAAAATGAAATGTGATGGTCTTCAAATGCGATCTCTTGACCAAGGTTGTGATCAATGCCTTATCAATCCTTACTAAAGGCATCATTATAATATAGTATAGGCCTACCATATCCAACACTCCATACTTAGTTAGTGTCAATAGATGCATCTCATCAAACACCATTGGATGTCATAGTTAGGAAGCCAACACACCTAAATCCTCATGCACTAACACACATCTTATCAAAACATGAGAATATAATCACACCTACTCATCCTATTGTATCATATCTACTGAGTATCTAAACCATTGATTTGCCCATTTAGCCTAAATTCCTAATCTAACCACCACCTAATTTCTAACCACTCTATCCTATCTACCCAATTATCTTTTTAACCCACTTTTCTTAATTACCCACTATCTAGCTCTCTCATCCTTTGTCTAACTCACCTATTCACATTAGCTCAAAAGACTTCCTTCCCATTACCCTATCCTATCTTATCACCCCTCTTAATAACTTACCCTAACCTACCTATCTAAATCCTTACTTACCCTAACCTACCATATAAATCCTTACTTATCCTAACCTACCTATATAAATCCTTCCTTACCCTAAATGACCATCTAAATCCTTACTTACCCTAACATAACCACCTAAGTCCCTAGTTACTCTCTAATGCCCTAAGGGAGACCCCCTTTATTTTTTATGAAAATCCCTAAAACCTCTAAAAGACCCATCTTTCCCTTTATGATTTTTGGAATCTAGAACTCTAGATGTAATTTAGACATATGTAAATTGCTTCATGAGTTCCAGATCTCATAAAACACCCAAATTCCTAAATGGTGGAATCTATAACCCGACGTGCACTTTGCATGTTTGCAAAAACATGCAAAATTCACTTCATGCTTTGAATCCTACAAAACACCAACCCAAAACCTAAAACCATGGAATCTAGAACTCACCATGCACTTTGCAAATTTTTACAATGTGCAAAATGCATGACAGGCTCCAGATCCTACCAAGCATCCAATCTAGTGGAATTTGGAACTCAGCATGCACTTTTCAAATTTTCACAACATATAAAGTGCATGATGGGCTCTAAATCCCACCAAAGAGATAAACCCCCCTTCTACAAAATATAGAACTTGAAGTGCACATTGCACATTTTTTAATGTGAAAAGTGCACATCAAGCTCTACCTTTCACCAACTATGTACCAACTACCTTTCATGGGATGTAGAACCCAAAGAGCACATTACACATTTACAAGCGTATAAAGTGCTTGGTGAGTTTTGCTCCCACCAACTTAAGCCCTTCCCATGGAAATTGGACCTATTCTAAGTAGATCCAACCTCCACCACCAATCACCATAGAATATAATTCCATTCAAACTAGAGAATATTCCCTAAAAAAATCCCTCCAACTTCCCTACTAAAGTTAGACTTGCCAAGAATAACTAAGAATCTCATAAGATCTTAAGCCTTCGTAGAGAGTGGATGTGATCTAAGCACCTCTTAATTATGCCAGAGATCTGGCATGCTTCAAAAACCATGGAACATTCACCCAACTCTAGCACCTTCCACTTCCACTAGAAATCTAACATCCCTCAAAAACTATGGGAAGTGGATGTGCTTCCAGTACCTTCTAGTTTTGTAAGAACTTTGAACTACTCCGACCCTTGTAGAATTTGACAACTCTCATAGTTTGTTTCTCATAAGTAACATTTACAATCTCCATGCCTCCTAAGGAAATAAAGTTCAAATCCAAGGGCAATAAGGTTATTGCAAAAATAAATGGATCACTTTGAAATAATCAAAGATAGAATGAAAATATTGAAGGAATATATCAATAAATATAGAGGAGAGAATTATTTGATGTTCAATTAGATTGTGTAGTATCCAATATATATTATTACGAGTCAGATCCAAAATGCATATAGGAAATATTCAAGCCCTTTGATGCATATACTAAAAAGCTTTAGGCCAATAATGATAAGAAAGCTGAATAAATTTTGAACATTGACTAATCTTTCCTCTTTGTTAAATATTTTTAAATGTTATATCATTTCAAAACATTGTAAATTGTAATTTCATTACAAAGGTACAACTATATTTTTTATAACTCTTTTTGAGAAAGAGAAAAACATATATTACACATTTATATTTTTTGATAATGTAAAAGTTGCAAAAACAAAAGTGCGAATTGCACTTTCCATTTTGACAAGTATGGTTTGATAAAAGTGTAAAATCATGAAGTGCAAATTGCATAGTTCATTTTGGCAAAATGTGATAAAGACTTAAAAAGTTGTAAAAGTCTCGCTCATGTTTTGAAAGTTGGGGTTTTTTCATGGAAAAGTAACTTAGAATTATTTTCAAAATTATCTTTTGTTTTAAAGGACTCGTTCTATTTTGGGTGCCTCTTTTTGCATGAAGAAGTTATTTTCAACCACTTCCAGATGAAGAAGCCTTACATGGAGATCCAAAAGTTCTAACCATACCTTACTACACCATGCTACACTAAAGGTCAAGCCCAGATCATGCATGACACATTTATATCCATTCCACCATTCTAAGATGCAAAAAATAGAAGAACTCACCTCTTTTGCATGAGGGTTTCAGATTTGCATGATCTCCTTCGACGGGGCATTCAATTTTTGTCAACTACATCTCATTTTAGAGATAATTTGTATAAAAATGGGTAACCCCATGGCCCAAATTATATTTTTTATGCTATTTACATTTTCTAAATTTTAAATGTATTTAATATAAGTTGTAACCTTTGGAGAGAAATAAATTTGAAGATTTGCCTTTCTTGTCTTGAGAGATCTCTCTGTGTGAAAGTTGTTTGATTATTTGTGGACTATTTGTCTCTTTATTTAAGTTTCAATAAATTCATATATGGTATTTACCATCTTAAAAATATTGTTTGGAATAAATATCTTTTTCCTTTTTGTAAAAAATAGCTAAAATACTACTGCTAATTTCTATTTGTATGAGTCTATGCTGAAACAAATTCAACATATTTTCTATTATATTGTGTTTATCAAGCAACCATTAAAATCCACTATAAAATATTTGGTGCAATCACCATATTTTTAATTTTTCTAAAAATTTCAACTCTTCAACCCTTTTCCCCATTGAAACCCTAGTTTAGGATCAAAAACACTAAAGAGTGAGATTTCCATAAAACTGGTATTTTATCAGTTTGCATCATGTTTAGTGAAAGGAAGTCATCCTTCTTTAGAGAATAACCTCAAATTTCCAAGGTCCCGTGGCTTTGAAGGTTTTTCCTTTATATCATTAGGTACTTGTACAATAAGCTATAAGATTAAAATAGGTGTAATCTTATATGATAATAGTTTTTGGCATGTTTGGTGGGACCCAAATTTGATGATCCTTACATCATCTATTGAAGGATTTTGGTGTGTTCAGTGCATCTTGACATTTAAGGTAGTTTATTCAACACCATGTCAAATCCAAAGATCAAATATACTATTTTAAGAATTCTAAGCTCTTAAATATTATCAAAAATCAAGATTTAGGTGATATTCTTGGTCTTTCCCATTCTTTTGAAATAATATAATCACATGGTGGCTCTATTAGTATGCACTTATTATTGAAAATGTAGACTTGATTGTTTCTTATTTGAATGCTCTAATATGTAAATATATCATATAAAATATGCCTTTTCCCCTCATACTTGTCAAAATATATTTTCTATGCCTTCATACCATCCATATCAGACTAAAAATGCTATTATTTTTATCCCAAATAGCCTTGTCACAATAGGATATCTTCATTTTCATAATAATTACCTCGCTTACACCCTAGTTCAACCTTATTGGAAACCTATTCACACAATGACCAGCCTCAAGAATACTACCTTGCTCCTAATCTACATTATTACCCTCTTAATTAGCCCTAAAAGAGCATCAATGATATACAACTTGATTTCCAAAGACAACTAATTAAGATTGAAAGAGAGGAGTATAATATGTAGCAAGAAGAGCTTGTTTATCAAGCTTACACATATTAATAGGGAGTGAGGGGACAATTTATATATGAAGAAGAGTGCTTGGATAGGTATATCATATCTAAGGAGGAGAAAATACATAAGTTATTTGCACATATGCAAGAAATTGAATCGCAACCAACCACCTCCACTCCTCCCTTTCTTAGCTTTAGGCAAGATAAATCCTCTATGCTTTCAAGTAAATCCCCTAGTTTCCAGGTTTAAAGTTTTATAGGCCCACCTTACTTGAAATATAATTCCCCAATTCCTCCTCAAAAACCCTAAACGTAGTCATGGAAGCCTTCTTGGACCATGCATCCTAACTTCACAATGCCCAAACTTGTAAAATCCCTTCTTTGCACCAATTAAAACCTCTTGCAATCTAACCATCTCCCTTTTCAAAGGAGGATGAATTGTATGGAAGGTAAGTGAAAACTATTTAAATGAGGAGGAGGATATTTTAAGTGAGTATGATGAGGAAATCATCATTGGCAACCCTCTTTGTGCCAATAAATCAAAAAATTTAGAGCTACTCCGAGAAGAGGATGAACAAAATCTGTCTACATAGTAGAGTAGTGTGTAGGGGTGAGATGATGAGGTACTCTCTTAGATAAATGAGCTTGCATTCAATATATAAGAAGATGATTTCATACATGAATATGTAATGACACCTCTCATGTAGAAGAGCAAAGAGTAGCTAGAGGAAAATTTCTTTTGGGATGAACTAGAGGAGTTTTGTTTGAGCATTAGAATTAAACTAACATATACTAAAGGGGAAAACCATGAGTAGCAAGAATAATAAGAGAAATTAGATGTGTTCCAAACTCAATCACTTGGGTAGGTGCATCTTGATCAGTAGGATGATGGAGAAGAAAAATACATAAGGGAGGGCAATTCTAATTGCTCAAACTTTGTCTTGACAAGAAGGTGACTTATCAGGTACCTATCTCAGTTGGAAGTTAGAAAGGAAGAACCATCACATGTTATGCTTAATTTAGAGAACAAAATTGAGAATAAAAAGAGTAGGATTAGCTTGCCTATCCACTCCAAGATAGTTTTATGTTTAACCAAGTGGATTGGGTAAGTGAGTTTATTTATGTTCTTATAATTAGAGTAGTATATCATCAATTTTTTGACTATTCACTCCTTTTCCATATTTTTTGGTTGACCTCAAGCATGTAAAGCATATGAGATTAGTAAGAAAGGGTAGTTATTTTGTGTAACCAGTCAATGGCTTTGTTTAGATGGCCTTTTCATTGGTTAATTTAGATTAGGTTAGATATTTCTTTATTCTAAGTGCTTGCATGCACATTGTAAATAGTTTTAGTAGTTTTTACCTTCCTCTAAGTGCCTATGGCACATGTGTTATTTTCTCCCTATTTTGTTTGTCTATTTTCTTATTTTTTTCATGTCTAGGCAAATCCTAGTTTGTTCTTCCTTAGGTTAGAGTTTGTTAGATAATTATTGACTAAATTCCCAATGGCTTAGAAGGATATTGGATTGAAAATGATTATTAGGCAATCATCCCATATAGGTTGCCAAAAATATTAATATTTTTGTCCCAAAAATGTCATTACATATAATAACATAAGGGAGACCCCTTTTGTTTTTTAGCAAAATACCTGAAACCTCTAAAATACCCATCTTTCCCTTTATGCTTTTTGGAATCCAAAACTATGGATGCAATTTTAACATGTGTAAATTGCTTCATGGGTTATAAATCCCATAAAACACCCAAATTCCTAAATGGTGGAATCCAGAACATGGTGTGCACTTTGCAATTTACACAAATATGCAAAATGTACTTCAAGTTCTGAATCCCATAAAACATAAACCCAAAATCTAAAATCATAGAATACAAAAGTCGCCATCCACTTTGAACATTTTCACAGTGTGTAAAATACATGGTGGGATCTAGATCCCACCATGCATCCAAGCTATAAGAATCTAAAACTTGGCATGCACTTTGCACATTTTCAAAATGTGTAAAGTACATGATAGGTTCCTGGATCCCACCAAAGAGATAAACCCCTTTTATAGAATGAAAAACCTAAAGTGCACATTGCACATTTTCAAATGTGTAAAGTGCACATCAAGATCCTCATTTTACCAATTACTTACCAACTACCTTTCACAAGATGTAGAACCCAAAAATCACATTGCATGTTTCCAAGTGTGTAAAGTTCTTGACAAGTTCTACCTCCCACCAACTCAGGCCCTTCCCATGGAAATTGGCCTTGATCTAAGTAGGTCCAAACTCTGCTACCAACCACCATGAAATATAATTCCATTAAAACCAAAAAATATTCCTTGCAAAAATCCCTCTAACTTTCCTATGAAATTTTGACTTGACAAAAACAACAGAGAATCTTGTAAGCTCTTATTCCTTCATGGAGAGTGAACATGCTCCAAGCACTTCCTAGTTCTATCAGAGATATGATGTGCTTCAAAAACCATGGAACATTTACCTACCTCTATCCCTTTCCACTTCTACTATAAATATAACAACCCTCAAACACTTTGGGAAGTAGACGTGCTTCTAGCACCTTCTAGTTCAATGAGAACTTTGAACTACTCCAAACACCTACATATTCTACCAACTTTCATAGTTATGTTCTCACAAGTAACATTTATAGTCTTCATGTCTCCTAAGTAAATGAAGTTCAAATACAAGGGAAATAAGGTCATTGGAAAAAATAAATGGATCACTTTTAAATAATCAGAGATAAGGAAAATCTTGAAAGAATAGAGCAATAAGTATAGAGGAGAGAACTATTCAATATTCAATCAGATTGGGTAGTCTCTAATATCTACTCTTACAGGCTGGATCCAAAATGCATACAAGAAATAATCAATTCCTTTGATGCATATACTGAGAATCTATAGGCCAAGAATGATAATAAATATGAAGCAATTCTAAGCATTGATTAATCTTTTGTCTCTGTTGAATATTTTCAAATTTTATATCATTTCAAAACATTGTAAATTGTAATTTCATTACAAAGGTACAACTATATTTTTTATAACTCTTTTTGAGAAAGATAAAATCATATTTTACACATTATATTTTTTGATAATGTGAAATTTGCAAAAACACAAGTGAAAATTACACTTTTTGACAAGTATGGATTGATAAAAGTGTAAAATCATGAAGTGTAAATTGCATGATTCATTTTGGCAAAAGTGATAAAGACTTAAAAAGTTGTAAAAGTCTCACTAATATTTTTCAAGTTGGGGTTTTTTCATGGAAAATTATCTTGGAATTATTTTCAAATTTATCTTTTATTTTAAAGGACTAGTTCTATTTTGGGTGCTTCTTCTTGCATGAAGAAGTTAGTTTCAGTGACTTCTAAATGAAGAAGCATTTCATAGAGATATAACAGATCCATCCATGCCTTACCATGACATGTTATGCTAAAGGTCACACCTAGATTGTGCATGAGATATTTACATATGTTACACCACTCTAGGATTCCACAAATAGAATAGCTCACCTCTTTTGCATGAAGGTTTCAGATTTTCATCATTTCCTTCAACTGGGCATTCAAGTTTTGTCAACTACATCTCATCTTGGAGATATTTTGTATAATAATGGGTAGACCTCATATCCCAATTTTATTTTATTTTATATTTATAATTTATTCATTTTAAATGTATTTACTAAAATTTATAACCTTTGGAGAGAAATAAAGTTGAAGATTTGCCTTTCTTGTCTTGAGAGATTTCATGTGTGTGAAAGCTATTTAATTATTTGTGGAATCTTTATCTTTATTTTAGTTTCAATAAATTTATCTATGTTATTTTACCCTCTTGAAAATATTTTTTGGAATAAATGTATTTTTCCCTTTTTTGAAAAATAGCTAAAATACTACCTCTAATTTCTATTTGTATGTGTCTATGCTAAAACAAATTCCACATATTTTTTACTCTATTGTGTTTATCAAGCAAGCATCAAAATGCACTATAAAATATTTGGTCAAATCACCATATTTTCAATTTATTTTCAAATTTCAATTATTCAACCCTTTTCCCTATTGAAACCCTAGTATAGGATCAAAAGCACTAAAGAGTGTGATTTTCACAAAATTGGTATTTTATCAATTTACATAAGGTTTAGTGAAAAGAAGTTGGCCTTATATATTAACTTCAAATTTCCAAGGTCCCATGGATTTGAAGATTTTTACATTGTATCTATTGTCCCTTGGATTTGTACCCTTCGAGGAGATGTATAATTTCTCCTCATCCAAGTGGCACAATAGAAACACCTCTATGTTTGTGGGTAGCCTAAGGATGAGGTAAATCTCTAGATAGGGATAGATCCCTTGATGCACCACTTTGGATCAAGACTACACCTAAAATTTTTGGGGGTAAAGAGAGAGGGAGAGAGATAACTAAAATCAAACTATCCTAAGGAAGGTGATACTCCACATATATTGATGACTTCCAACTAGTTGCATGTTACACTTGAAACCAAGAGACTAACCAAACATAAACTTCTCTAATCTACATCTTCTCACATCAATATTACATTATGAGGTTATGGATGAATGTTTAGGCTAGGAAGAATAAATAATAGGCCTTGAATGACACTAGTGAATATAATTAATCACTCAACATTGACACTTCATAGAACACTTCACATGCCCTACAAGAAGAAGCTTTCCAACCACAAATAAAGGATAGAATGAAATAATCATGCTAAAGAAATAATAGTTATCACTTATGAAAAATCAAACAATCCAAATGAACACAATAAAAATATTCATGGAATAGGTAAAAATTATTAGTCTTATTGATCAAAAGGTATGTAAATGATTAGAGCTTTGCCATACTCAGGTGGAGCATAAATTATAATAATCAAAATGGCTAGTTCTTATAGTACTTGAGAGAGAGAGAGGATAAGAGATAATTAAAAGAGTCACAAATACACTTTTAAAGTATATAAAATTACTTAATTTTGCATGATAATAGGATATGGGAATAAATATGCAAATTCAAGAAGCACAAGTGTCCATCCAAGTCATAAAACTCATGAAAAGTGGCATAAAACTCCTCATTTTGGTTCAAACAATTACCTTCATGATTTGGACCTATTTCAACATCCAAAAATTTATTAAGGATATTTATTATTATTTTAATGAATGGTAATGGTTTCATATATTCCTCTCCATGCATAGATTATAGGCTTGGTCATCTGGAATCATCTAAGAATGAACCATCATCATCTACAGTCCAAAAAACTCTTCCTTCATGAACCCTACACACTTGGCTTTCAAAAAGGTATCAATTTTCCATGAAAATAAATGTGAGGGATTCAATTACATGTTTTAAGACTCTCCACGGCCTTATATGTATCAATAACACCTTAAAATCAATCTACTTAAAGTTTTCTACCATTATCACTAGCTCGTCCACTATGTCAGTTTTGATTAGCCGAGATAAGAGATATTTTTTTCAAACTTATAAGTTTTTTCAAGGAATTAAATTTACATAATGAGTTATAAAAAGTCTTAATATTTCCCCCAAAATTTATTTCATCTCTTGAAACCTCTTATAGCCTATGAAACACACAAAATAGTCAAAACTACCCTATTTTATACTCTATTTGTATAATTACATATAGTCCAAAAGAATGGGGAGTATCCTAAGGGAATATAATTAAATTTTCAATATTCATATTTATAAAACTATTCCATTAGAGTAGCTTTCTAATTCAATTTCCACAAACTGGTCATTAGCAAGGGTTTTGGAAGGTTTAGACCTGTTTTGACCTCTTAAGCTTTGTTCATAAAAACTTGAGGTTCAAATTGAAAAAAAATTCAAAAATAATTGTCTTTATGACCCTTTATATCACCTATAAACTTATTTATCCTCCATTAAAATCACCAAGAGAGATATGAACTTCCAAAGATAGCCTATCGAGCTCTTCTCTCCATTCCAACATGCCTAAATTATTTTTTAGCCCAAAAATGGCTTCCTTTTGGTTTCCTTTTCATCTCAATAGATTTAAAATATATTAAATTACCTCAAAAACATGTACCAATGGGTTTTAATTCATATCTCATGATATAATGGTGAATGACCCCCCATTTGGCCTTGGCCTAAACCTTGTTTAATAGGCTTGAGTTGGGTTTTAGCTCAAAAATTGATTTTGATGGCTTCCCCTACAATTTTTAGGCTTTAACACATCTAATTTTACCTTATTAACATGTTTAAATCCATCATAGAACTTATTTAAGACTAGAAATGAATCTGACCTTTCATTTGGGCTCTAGGCCTCACCGTGCTCATTAAGCCTATCTACAAATTTTGTAGGTTCAGACATCCAAGATGATATTATTACTTATATGAAAGGTTATTCATAATTTATAATTGGTATTTAAACTTAATACACCTCTTTTCAATGTTTAATTAGTCCCTTGACCCACCATTTTCATCTTATTCACCAAAGCTTGCTAGTTTGTAATGGGGGGAAATACCCTTTATTTGAGACAAAATAGAGGGTACTTACCCTATTAAATCAAACCATTTGGATGTTTTATGAGGTTATAAAAGTGTTAAATATTATCTCTACCAAGTTTTACAATTTTTTTATGTCCTTTGACCCTTCAATTTTTCCAAAACCTAAAATAGACTTGTGTGAAGAAACTGTCAGTAGGGTTTAAGACTGTGGACTGTAACTTTCTTGTTTAGAGCTCCTTTATTTGAATCATTTCCAATTTTAAATTTAATTATAATATTTATTAATTATTAATTTTTTTAACTTTTAAAATCAATTCAACCTCCAATGCTATCACTTCACACTTTGACTGGTCAAGTCTGAGTTACCCTACCTGACTATGTTTTACTATTTGCCTCCTTTAAATGTGACTCTTGTAAGTGTTCCTACATGTTTAGGAATTAAATTATATTTAAAATACCCATTAAATGATTCCATGGTCATATATCATTAATTTTAACTCATTCATTTCATACTTAGGTCAAGTTTACACCAAGGATCCTAATTTTCTTACTCTTTGCCACTCAAAGTCAACTATAGTTGACTGTGAGAGAGCCTGTAGGTGTCTACTTGCTATGTGTTGATAATGATATAATACCCTTATAAAATTATCCATATTCATTCAAAAATTATTATACTCATTCCTTGCTATGTGTCAATAATGCTAGAATACCCTTATAAAATCATTTGCTATGTGTCGATAATGCTATAATACCCTTATAAAATCATCCATATTCATTAAAAATTTATTATACTCATTCCTTGATGTTTGAACCACAACAAAACTTAGAAACATCACCTTCATTTCTCACTACCAACACAGTCATATACAGTTGGTTGTAGGTGCTCATTGTCAAAAGAAGGGGCATATAAAGGTGTTTATAAGATAAAAAATCCATATGATAACTTTTAATTTTTGTCTTAATGTTAAAACAAGTTCACATTATGCTCAAGTCCAAAATAATGAAATAGCTTCTCAAACCTTACCCTTGGTTGGTTGTAGGTGCTCACTAGGCCTGTGTATAGACTGAAGGTGTGTTTGGGGAACCAAAACACAAATTATCATTAATTTTAATGATATATTAGGTAAAAAATGGTTATTTAAACTATTATAAACCATATAACCATGTATGTAAGGTATAATTTTAAAACTTGGTGAAAAAGGTCTCTTTATAGCTAAAAAATATAGGTAATCGCTGCGTAAGAACAGTGGTTCCAAGAGCATCTTCAGGCCTTCTTAGAAATAAATCCACTAGGATGAACCAACTCTTTATTTTTTTAATATGTGATAATATGATAGGGATATAAGGACAAGGAATTTATAAAATTCAAAACTATTTACAACACCTTTATAAGTTATTCACAAAATGGCTTGAACCTCCATTTTCCTATTTTAGGGACAAGAGGCCTGAACATATTCATTCCACCTTTGGATCCAAAATACCCTCTTGTATATCCACTTATAAATTCACACATGTGTTCCATTATCTCATTAAAACATTTGAATCCAATAAAATGTTCATCATTCTTCAATTCCCCATGTAACACCTTAGCTTATTATCAAGGACCACCTATAGGTGGCTATTTTCATGTGCAGGCAGTAATGTAGGATAATAGGTAGTATAAAGTTTGATATTAAATGGTACTAGGCCTATCTCAATTCCTTCCAATTAAATCTTCACACTCATAAGTATTTGAAAAAAATGTCAACACATCTTTTTCAACATGAAATTCCCTATGAAGGCACTGGTAGATGGTGTTTAATGGTAGACTGAGAACATATGTTGCACATAACTATAAAAATCCTATTTTTACATGATTAATAGAGTGAAATACACTAATTAACATTTATAAATACATATTCAACATTTTTATACCCTCAATATACCTCCATGATCATGATAGATAGTTTCATACATGTGATTACAACTATGGCAACAAGTGGAAAGTGAACAAAGAGTTGACTGCATAGTGTTCATGACCAAAACTCATGGAATGTTATTTTAGATATGGGATTTTAAGGATAAAAGATTCAAATATACATTTATAACATGAAAAATTACTTATCACAACCTTCTAAAACCATGATCCAGCATGAAGTTCCTAAAAATGGTGAAAAACTACCTGTCATCCCAAATGAGACTAATCTGCTAACATGAGATGATTTTCTCACTAAAACATTAGGAAACCTAAAAATAATAATTTATGTAATATAATAAGAGATAAAGCATATTATAGAGTCAACATCACCAATTGGTTCAGATGGACTTGCTTGAAATGGAGCAAAACTTATAGGGTTCATGAAACAACAAGCAAAAAAACATAGTTAGCTTCATGCGAATGGTTAATAAATCATAAACCACCATTATTAAAAATATTTTTATGTAAATTAATATATCTAAGTTTAATTTCACCTCACAAATGCATTTGATTTCAAACCTCCCCTATTGGTCATACCAAGTACAAACTTGATGACTGGTTTTGTATGCTTAAAAGGGTGAAAAAAGATTAGAATGGTTTTGAGACAAATTGGAAATTATAGAGCATTTAAGACATGTAAATAATATTTATTAAGCTTAAGTTACATTATATGATCTTCTCCCACATGGCACACTTCCCCATGGGCTATACAAGTGCCAAACTCACTTTTTTCCCCAAGAAAATTGCTCTTTCTTCTGAAGCACCTACAAATTTTAATTACCAACAGTTGATTAAGACATGTTAGGACAAATGGAAAATTACATAACCTTTTATAACCTTTAAAATTCCCAAGGAATCCATATAACTCATTAAATGCCCCTTTTTGGACCTCAAAATGACTCAAAAGGACTAAAAGGACTAGGACTAAGGCTAGTCTAACATTAAATGACATAAATTGACCTATAAACACCTTGTGACATATTTATTAGACCTTTAAAACACATAAAAGTCAAATTTTTACCTATAGTGGTCCTAATTTGACCTATAGGGTCAACTTTTGTCAACAAATTGGTGACTCATAAGGGTAGTATGCATGTTATACTAACTAGACCAGTAGCCTTATCAATCCATTGGGATTAAAGAGTCATCTAAAGTATGAAACAAAAAAAAGAGACCTTTAACCATAGACCACAATATTTTATCAAGATAAGACCACTTGGCTACCTCAACCACACAAAACAAAGGACACGCAAATTAAAGTAAATAAACTAAGAAGACACACACATGTGCTCAAGGAACTTAGGGGAATCAAAAAACTAACTATTATTCATAACTATAAACTAATCATACCTCCTTTCCAAGATCAAAAGGAAAGTTTTTTTAATCATCCTCTTGATGAGATGGATCATAGTGCCAAGCATATTTCTCCTTGGATTAGATGCTTTGTAGATCAAACCTATTCCTTGACACTATGATTGACCTGATCTCAAGTATATAATCTTCAAATAGGTCTCCAACATAGATATATTCCTCTTGAACTTGTACACATACCTCATACTCCTGCCCACTCTCCATCTCATGATCAACTATTATCTTCTTGGTAGGCATGGCTTCAAGAGGAGTTATTTCTTGTTCCTTAAAGGATTGAGGCCAATAGGAACTTGTTCAATCCTTCAAGAGCTTATGTGTTTCCCCCAACTATTTAAGAGGATGATATCCCATATTTATGATTTCAAACATGTCATCATGATATGCATATGTCTCTTGGAAGGATAGATTTGAAAGGTTGTTTTTCTTTTGCATACTCACTTGAATACCAAGGTTGCCTTCTCCATTCTTTACAAGATCATAAACTCCTTGGAGATGAGTATAACCTGATCCTATGACTACAAAAAATTCATACCAAAGCTGATTAGGAACTTTTTCTTGCCCATCTATGATATCTTGTATATTGATGGAAGAACCAAGGACTATTTATTCCTCTTTGGCAAAAGGAAGACATTCTTCCATATCAACCCATTCTAAAGATTCAACATAAGAGACCTCCTCTTCTTTGGAATTTATAACCACTTGAGGGATCCCAAGTTGTATCTCAACCTCTACAATAGGAATATGATTCTCAAGGGCTGCAAGATTTTCAATCTCCTTCTTTATGATTCCAAGACTAGGCATCTTGAAGTCATGTGACTTAGTCCAATAAGGATGCTAAGGAGATAGGCTTTCTTCAATCAAGAGTTTTGAGTTTTTATCAACCAACTAATACTTTTTATTTTTCCATACCATAGGTCCATAAAGGCAAAGGGTGATGGGGTGAGGAGAAGATGAACTAGTTGGTGGCGGTGGCACATAGAACTCAAAATCAGATTGAGAGTAAAGTATAGGGGATTCTTTTGGAAGCTCTTGAGGAAGGAGAGGCAGACCTTGGGATAAAATGTCTTGGTTTTATTCCTTATATTTGACAATAACTTCATTCACATCTAATTTATCTTGATCACTCTCTTGATGTGGGTTAGATGGGGTGTGTTTAGGCATAGGATCTTCTTTTGGGTCTAAACCTTCCATCACAATTTGACTCAACACTTTCATCCTTGACTCTAACTCTTCAATTTTATTGGCTAGGATCTCTTGTAAAAGTCTTTCTTGAAGTTAATAGGAGTCTTCATAAGAAGGAAGTGTACAAGAGGGTTCATATGGAGGATAAGAGGTTTCTTGAGGAAGGGTGGGAGAGGTTTGTATAGGATCAAGTTCCTTCTCAACTTCACACTCTTTATCAAGGATTTTATCCTCTTTCTTTCCCCATGACTCAAATATCTTATTACATATTTTGATATTAGGATTAAGATTCTTTTATTCAAGTGGTGATGCACTTTGAGGAGTGGATGGAGTACTCAAGAAACTTGAAATCTCCTTAGGCTTGGATTCTCCACCTTGTCTCCAACTTGGAATCTCATATCTAGAGGTCTTTTCTTTAGATGGGGATGTAATGAGAGAGGGTAATGAGGGATTTAATTCCACTTACTTTACTGATAGCATGGAATAATTCATTTTCTTATTGGCCAACTCAATCTACCTATCAAGATTAGCTTCAAAAATAAGGTTTCTCTTTTCAACTCTCTCTTTCAATTGATTGGGAAAAGGATGACTTTGATAAGCTTTATTAGGCTCATGAGTAGGGGTCAAATAGTACTGATATAAATCTTGGGAAAGTGGATATTAAGGTTGATAGGTTTGGTGAGGCTACCTTTCATGAAATTTTAGCCTATCTTCTAAGGATAAAACTAGGCCACTCACATCTAGCATCTCTCTTGTGAGCCTTTACCAATTGGCTCTCTCAATAGGTGTTCAATTCATTTTTTCCATATCTAATTTATTTATCACATTATGAATAAGATTACTAGGAACCTCTTGACTATATCCCCTTTGTGTGTCAAGATCTAACATATACCTCTCATAGCCCAAAAGAGTTTGCTTGAAAGTGAAAATGGATTGACTTGAGAAGTGACTAGGTTGACTAAGAGCAATATATGGAGAAGGATTATTGTAGGGATGATACAATTCATGAATGGGCTGATATACTTCATTACTTGGTTGATAATGGTCATATTTGAGATGGTAAGAATCATAACAAGGCTAATAGGGACTGCTATAGGCTTAATATACCTAACCAACTAGTGTAAAACAAATTTCAACACCAAAGTTAGCCATAAAACCTCATTTAAAATAAGAACATAAAGAAATATATTTCCAACACTCTTTAAAAGGAAACTTGGGTTGCGTGACCAGCTGATGTATCTTCAAAGTCACCATTGATGCTTTCATATATGCCTCCAAAGGCTGATTATTGAAAGACAACACCAAAAATATTTCAAACTCTTAGACTAAGAGTCCTATCAGGCATGCTAAAAACAATTCTCACTTGGATTTTCACCCTTTGAGGATATATCTAAGATCTCCTCATCCAAGTGGCACAATGAAAACACCTCTAGGCTTGTGGGCAGCCTAAGGATGAGGTAAATCTATAGATAGGGCTAGCTCCCTTGATGTACCACTTTAGATCACAACTACACCTAAAATTTTGGTGTTGAAAATAGATATAGATAAATGAAATAAAACTATCTTAACATAGTTGATACACCAAATGGATTGATGACTTCCAACTAGCTTCATGTTACACTTAAAACTAAGAGACTAAACAAACATACACTTTTCTAATCTACATCTTCTCACATCGATATTACATTATGAGGTTATGGATGAATGTTTAGGCTAGGAGGAATAGACAAGAGGCCTTTAATGGTACTAGTGAATATAATAACTCACTCAACCTTGACACTTCCTAGAACACTTCACATGCCTTACAAGAAGAAGCTTTCTAACTATAAATAGATGATAGAATGAAATAATCATGCTAAAAAAAAAAGAGTTATCACTTATGAAAAATAAAAAATTTAAAATGAACACACTAATAATAGTCATAAAATAAGTAAACATTAGAATTATTATTAATAAAAAGGTATGAAAATGAGTAGGGCTTCACCACATTCAGGTGAAGCATAAATTACAATAGACAAAATGGCTAGTTCTTATAAAACTTGAGAGAGAGAGAGGAGAAGAGAGAAGTAAAATGGTCACAAGGACACTTTTAAATATAAAAAATAAGTTAATTATGAATGATAAGAGGATATGGGATGATCCATGCAATGTTAAGAAGCACAAGTGTCCATCCAAGTCATAAAACTCATGAAAAGTGGCATGAAACTCCTCATTCTGGCTCAAGAAATTGCCTTCATGATTTGGACCTATTTTAACATCCAAAAAATGATTAGGGATAATTATAATTATTATAATTAAGGGTAATTATTTCATACATGACTCTCCATGCATTGGTTTAATGCTTGTTCATCTATAATTATCTAGAAATGAGCCATCATCATCTATAGTGAAAAAACTCTTCCTTCATGTACCCTACACACTTGGAATCCAAAAAGGCATAATTTTTACATTAAAATATGTGGGATGGAGTTTATTACATGTTTCAATACCCTCCATGTCATTAAATGAATTAGGAACACCTTAAAATTAGTCTAATTAAAGTTTTCCACTCTTCTCACTAGTTTGTCCATTATGCCAGGTTTGACTGGCTAAGATGAGAGCTATTGTTTTCACACTTAGAAGTTTTTTAAAGGGATTAAATTTCCATATGGAGTTATTAAAATTCTTAATATTACAACCAAACTTTATTTCATCTCTTGAAACCTCTTGTAGCCTATAAAACACATAACATTCAAAAGTACCATGTTTTGTAATCTATCCTAACAATTCCATATAGTCCAAAAGCATGGAGAGTATCCTAAGGGATTCTCCTACAAGGTTTAATTTTCATATTGGTAAAATTATTCCATTATATTAGCTTTCCAACTCCATTTCCATAAACTAGTCACTAGCAAGGGTTTTGGAGGGTTTAGGCCTATTTTGACCTCTTAAGCTTTGTTCATAAAATAATTACATTAAAATTGAAAAAAAATTACAAAATAATGGTCTTTATTACCCTTTATAACACTTCCAAAATTCGTTGGCCTCCATTCAAATCACCAAGAGAGATATGAACTTCTAAAGCTAGCCTATCAAGCTCTTCTCTCCATTCTAACAGGCCTAAATTATTCTTGAGACCAAAAATGGATTCTTTGTGGTTTTATTTTAATCTAAATAGATTTAAAATATATTAAATTACCTCACAAATATGTCCTAATGGGTTTGAATGCATATCTCATGCTAGAATGGTGAATGACCCCCCATTTGCCGTTAGGCTAAACCTTGTTTAATAGGCCTGATTTGGATTTTAGATCAAAATGGATTTTTATGGATTCCCATATAATTTTGAGGCTTAAACACTCCTAATTCCACCCTATTAATTTTTTTAATCCATTGGAGTTCTTATTTAAGACTATAAATAAATATAACCTTTCATTTGGGCTGTCGGCCTCACCATGCTCATTAAGCCTATCTACAACTTTTGTAGGTTTATACCTCCAAGATGAAATTATTAATTATATTAAATGTTATTAATAATGTATCAGGATTTTTTCAACTTACTACACCTCACTTAAATTTACAATCAATCCCTTGACCCACCATTTTCATCTTGTTCACTAAAGCCTACTAGTTTACATTGGGGGGAAGTACCCTTTGTCTGAGACAAAATAGAGGGTAATTACCTATTAAATCAGATCATTTGGATGTTTAAGGAGGTTATAAAAGTGGTAAATATGAACCATACTATGTTTTATCATCTATTCAGGTCCTTTGACCCATAAATTCTTCCAAAGCTAAAACATACTTGTGTGAAGAAACTATCAGTTGGGTTTAAGACTGTGGATTGTAACTTGCTTATTTAGAGATACTTTCTTTGAATAATTTATAATATTAAAGTTATATGAGACTATTACTAATTATTAATGTGTTTTTAAATTTTAAAATCACTTCAACCTCCAATTCTATCACTTCACACTTTGATTGGTTAAGTCTGAGTTACCCTGTCTGATTGTGATTTACTATTTTCCTCCTTCAAATGTGACTCCTATAGGTGTTACTACATGTTTATGCCTTAAATTCATTAAAAAATCCCCATTAAATTATTCCATGGTCATATTTTATTAATTATAAGTCATTCATTTCATACTTATGTCTATTTTACACCAAAGATCCTAATTTTTATTACTCTCTACCCCTCATAGTCAACTACAGTTGATTGTGAGAGGGCTTATAGGAGTCTATTTTATCCATTAGGCCTAAGATAATGATATAATAACCTTATTAAATTATAAATAGTCATTAAATAATTATTGGACTCATTCCTTGATGTTTTAACCATAGCAACACTTAGAAACACCACCTTCATTGCTCACTACCAACATAGTCATACACAGTTGGTTATAGGTGTTCATTGTCAAATGGAGGGGAGTCTAAAGGTGTTTATAAGATATAAACTCCATATTATAAATTTTCCTTTTTTTCTTCATGTTCAACCAAGTTCACATTATGTTTAGGTCCACAATAATGAAAAATCTTCTCAAACCTTACCCTTGGTTGGCTGTAGGTGCTCACCATGCCTGTGTACAGACTGAAGTTGTGTTTGGGGAACCAAAACACAAAGTATCATTCCTTATAATTATCTATTAGGTAAAAAATTTTAATTTAAACTATTAAAACCCCTCTAACCATGGAGACAATTTATATTTTGTAACCTTTGTGAAAAACATCTCTTTATAGCTCAAAACTATATGTAATCACTCCCTGAGAACAATGGTTCAAAAAACATCTTCAGGCCTTCATAATAAGAAATCCACAAGGATAAACCACCTCATTTTTTTTGAAATATGTGATACTATTATATGGAAACAATTACAAGGAATTTTCAAACTTCAAAACTATTTACAACACCTTTATAATATATTCACAAAATGGCTTGAACTTTTATTTTCTTGTTTTAGGGACAAGAGGCTTGAACATATTCATTCCACCTTTGGAGATAAAATTCACTCTTTTATATCCACTTATCACTTCACACATGTGTGAAATGATCTCCTTAACACCATAAGACTCTGAAAAAAGGTTAGTCATGCTTCAATTCCTCATGTGACACCTTAGCTTACTAACAAGGACCACCTGTAGGTGGTTATTTTCATGTGCAAGCAATAATGCAGGATAATAAGCAGTGAGTATCATGTTTAATATTAAATGGTACTAGGCCTATCTCAATGCCTTCCAATTCACTCTTCACACTCCTAAGTATTTTTAAAAAATGTCAACACATCTTTTTCAATGTGAAATTCCCTATGAAGGCACCTGTAGATGATGTTCAATGGCAGACTGAGAGCACATGTTGCACATGACTGTAATAGTCCTCTTTTCACACATTTTGGAGATTTTAATCAACTAATTCCAATTTATAAATACATATTCAACATTTTTATACCCTCAATATACCTCCATGAGAATAATAGATAGTTTCATACACATGATTGCAACTATGGTAGCAAGTGGAAAGTGAACAAAGAGTTGACTGCATAGTGTTAATGACTAAACCTCATGGAATGTTGCTTTAGATATTGTATTTTAAGGAAAAAGGAGTAAAATAGGACATTTATAACATGAAAAATGACTTATCACAATGTTATGAAACCATGATCTAGTATGAAGCTCATGAAAATGGTGAAAAACTGCCTGTCATCCTAAATAAGACTAATCTACCAAAATGAGATGATTTACTCACTAAAACATCATGAAAACTGAAAAAAAGAATGTATGAAATTTTATAAGAGATCCAAAATCATATGTATTCAACATAACCAATTGGTTTGTATGGAATTTCCCAAAATGGAGCAAAACCTATAGGGTGCATTAAATAACAAGTAAAAAAGCATAGTCAACTTCATGAGGATGGTTCATAAAGAATATGACACCATTATTAAAAATATTGATATGTAAATTAATCTCTCTAAGTTTAATTTCACCTCCCCAAGGCATTTGATTTGAAACCTCCCCTATTGGCCATACCAAATACAAACCTGAAGGCTAGTTTTATGTGCCTAGAAGGGTGAAAAAGGAGCATAACCATTTTGGGAAAAAATGGAACTTATAGAGAATTTGAAATGTGTAATTAAGATTTAAGAATATAAAGTGACATTCTATGATCTTCTCCTATGTGGCATACTTCCCCATGGGCTGTATAAGTGCCAAACTCACCTTGTTTCCCAAGAAAAATACTCTTTATTATAAATAACCTACCACTTTTAGTTACCAATAGTTGATTATGACATGTGAGGACATGTGGCACATGACATAACCTTTTATAACCTTCACACTTCCCAAGGAATCTATATAACTCATTAAATGCCACTTTTTTGACCTCAAAATGACTAAAATGACTAAGGACCAAGGCTAGTATAACATTAAATGACATCAATTAGCCTATAAAAAACCTTGTGACATATTCATTAGACTCTTTAGACACCTAAAATTCATGTTTTTACCTATAAGGGTCCCAATTTGACATGTAGGTTCAAATTTGGTCAACAATATCATTAGGCACTTATACAACAAACTACATGATTAAGACAGATGCAATCCTATGTGATAATAGTTTTTGGCATGCTTGGTGGGATTCAAATTTGATGATCTTCACATCATCCATTAAAGGATTTCGGTCTATTATTTAGTGAATATTTCCATTTAGGGTAGTTTATTCAACACCATGGTGACTCCAAAGATCAAATATACTGGTTTAAGTAGTCTAAACTCTTAAAGATTATCAAAGATCAGGATTTAAGTTATATTCTTGGTCTTTTCCATTCTTTTGAATTAATATAATCACTTGGTACTCTACTAGTACGTGCTTTTTATTGAAAAGGTAGATGTGATTTTTCCTTATTTAAATGTTCTAATATGTCAAGCTATCATGAAAAATATGCCTTTTCCCCTCATACTTGTCAAAATGCATTTTCTATGCCTTTATACCATCCATATCAAGCTGAAAATGCTACTGGTTTTATCCCAAATATCCTTATCACAATAGGATATCTTCATTTTCATAATAATTACCTTCATTACACCCCAATTCAACCTTCTTGAAACTTGTTCTCACCTATGCCTAGCCTTAAGAAGGCTACCTTACTCCCAATCTATATTATTACCCTCCTAATCAACCCTAAAAGAGCACCAATGATATTCAGCTTGATTTCTCTAGATAATTGATGGATATTGAAAGAGAGGAGTATAGTAGGTATAAGGAAGAGCTTGTTTATCAAGCTTACACATAGTAGCAGGAGGTGATGGGATAATGCATATATGAAGAAGAGTGCTTGGCTAGGTAGATCTTAGCTAAGGAGGAGTAGATGCATTAATTTGCTTACATAAATACAAGAAATTGAATCATAACTAACCACCTCCACTCCTCCCTTTCCTAAATTTGGGCAAGATAAATCCTCTACACTTTTAAGTAAATCCCCTGATTTCAAGGTTCCAAGTTTTAAGGGGGGCTTCCTTGAAAGATATTTCCCCCATTCCACCTCAAAAACCCCAAGTGTAGCCATGGCAGCCTTCTTGGACCATGTATCTTGACTTCACAATGCCCAACCTTTTAAAATCCCCTTTGTTTGTACCACTTAAAACCTCTTGCCTTCCCATCATATCCCTTTTCAAAGGAGGACCAGTTGTATGGAAGGCAAGTGAAGACCATTTAGATGAGGAAAAGGATATTTTAAGTGAGTATGATGAGGAAATCATCATTGACATCCCTCTTTGTGACACTAAATCTAAAATTTTAGAGCTACTCTACAAAGAGGATGATTAAAATCAGCCTGCATAGTAGGGTAGTGTGTAGGGGTGAGATGATGAGGCAATCTCTTGGATAAATAAACTTCCATTTACTATGGAAGAATATGAGGTCCAACATGAAGCTGTAATGAGGCCTCTCATGCAAAAGAGTGAAGAGCAGCTAGAGGAAGATTTATTTTGGCATGAACTAGAGGAATTTTGTTTGAGCATTGGCATTAAACCAACATCTATTAAAGGGGAAAACCATGAGAAATATGAACAATAATAGGAAGCAGATGTGTTCCCAACTCAATCACTTAGGTAGGTGCATTCTAATCAGCAATATGTTGGAGAATAAAAATTAAAAAGGGAGGGCAATTCTGATTGCTCAAACTTTGTCTTAATAATAGGGTGTCTTATAGGTACCTAGCTCAGTTGGAAGCCAGCAAGGAGGAACCATCACATGTTATGCTTAATTCAAAGCATAAAATTAAGCATAAAAAAGAGAAAGATCAACGTGCCTATCCACTCTAAGATAATTTTATGTTTAACCAAGTGGATTGGGTAAGTGAGTTTATTTATGTTCTCATAATTGGAGAAGTATATCATCAATTTATTGACTATTCACTCTTCCATATTTGATTGGTTGACCTCAAGCATGTGAAGCATATTATATTAGTAAGAAAGGGTAGTTATTTTGTGTATCCAATCAATGACTTTGTTTAGATGGCCTTTTCATTGGCTAGTTTAGGGTAGGTTAGATGTTTTTTTCCTCCAAGTTCCTGAGCACACATTTTAAATAATTTAGTATTTTTTACCTTCCTTTAAGTGCCTATGGTACAGGTTGTGTTGCTTTTTTCCCTATTTTATTTATCTATTTTCCTATTTTATTAATGTCTAGGTAAATCCAAGTTTGTTATTCCCTTGGTTAAAGTTTTTTAGATCAGAATTGAATCCATACCCAATGTCTTAATAGGTTATTGGATTGAAAATGATTAGTAGGCAATCATCTCACAAAGGTCACCAAAAATGGTGATATTTTTATTCCAAAAATATCATTACATCTAAAACCCTAAGGGAGAACCCTTTTATTTTTTAGGAAAATCCCTAAAACCTCCAAAAGACCCATATTTCCCTTTATGCTTTGTATAATCCAAACCTCTATATGCAATTTGCACATGTGTAAATTGATTCACATATTTTAGATCTTATAAAACACCAAAATCCCTAAACAGTAGAATTTGAAACCTAGTGTGCACTTTGCACATTTGCACAAACATGCAAAATGCACTTTAGGCTTTGAATCCTACAAATCACCAACCCAAAACCTAAAACAATGGAATCCAGAACTCACCATGCACTTTGCACATTTTCACAATGTGCAAAATACATGGTGAGCTCTAGATCCCACCATGCATTAGATCTTGTGGAATATAGAACTTGGCATGCACTTTTCATGTTTTCACAATGTGACAAGTGTATGATGGGATCCAAATCCTACCAAAGAGATAAACCTCCCCTTCTATGAAATATGAAACCTAAAGTGCACATTGCATGTTTTCAAATGTGTAAAATGCATGTCAAGATTTGCTTTTTTCTAACTACTTACTAACTACCTATCATGGGATGTGGAAACCAAAGAGCACATTGCACATTTCCAAGAGCGCAAAGTGCCTGGCAAGTTTTACCTCCCACCAACTCAAGCCCTCCATATGGAAAGTGGACCTGCTCTAAGTAGGTCCAATCTCTACCACTAATTGCCATAGAATATACTTTGATTCAAACTAAAGAACATTCCGTACAAAAATCCCTCCAACTTCCCTATTAAATTTGGACTTCCCAAGAACACTTGAGAATCCTACAATATCTTAAGCCTTTGTAGAGAATGGGCATGCTTCAAGCACCTCCTAGTTTTGTTAGAGATCTGACGTGCAACAAACACCATGAAACATTCACCTACCTCTATCACCTTCCACTTCTACCATAAATATAACAACCCTCAAGCACCACAGGAAGTGGGCGTGCTTCCAACACCTTCCAGTTCCATAGGAACTTTGAACTAATTCAAACACCTGTATATTTTACTAACTTTCATAGGTGGTTTCTTGCAAACAACATTTATAGTCTCCATGCCTCTTAAGAAAGTGAAGTTCAAATCCAAGGTCAATATGGTTACTATAGAAATAAATATATCACTTTGAAATAATCAGAGACAAAATGAAAATCTTCAAGGAAAAGATCAATAAATATAGAGGAGAGAACTATTTGATGTTCAATTAGATTGTTCAGTCTCTAATATCAACTCTTATGAGCCAGATCCAAAATGCATACAAGAAATATTCAAGGCCTTTTATGCATATACTAAGAAGCTACAGGTCAAGAATGATGAAAAAGCTAAAGAAATCTTGAACATTGATTAATCTTTCCTCTCTTTTGAATATTTTCAAATGTTATATCATTTCAAAATAGTATAAATTGTAATTTCATTACAAAGGTACAACTATATTTTTTATAAATATTTTTGAGAAAGAGAAAAACATATTTTGCACTTTATATTTTTTGATAATGTGAAATTTGAAAAAACAAAATTGAAAATTGCACAATCCATTTTGACAAGTATGGATTGATAAAGGTGTAAAATCATGAAGTGCAAATTGCATGGTTCATTTTGGCAAAAGTGATAAAGACTTAAAAAGTTGTAAAAGTCTCACTCATGTTTTTCAAGTTGAGGTTTTTATATGGAAAAGTAACTTGGAATTATTTTCAAAATTATATTTTATTTTAAAGGACTAGTTCTATTTTGGGTACCTCTTTTTGATTGAAGAATTTATTTTCAGCCACTTGTAGATGAAGAAGCCTTGCATGGAGATCCAGTAGTTCTAGCCATGCCTTACCATGTCATGATACACTAAAGGTCATGCCCAACTCATGCATGACATATTTCTAGCTATTCCACCACTCTAGGATGCTAAAAATAGAATAACTCACCTCTTTTGCATGAGGGTTTCATATTTGCATGATCTCCTTCAAATGGGCATTCAAGTTTTGTCAACTACATCTCATCTTGAAGATATTTTGTATAAAAATGGGCACAACCCATGGCCCAAATTATCTTTTTGATGCTAGTTATATTTTTTTCATTTTGAATGTATTTACTACAACTTGTAACCTTTAGAGAGAAATAAAGTTTAAGATTTGCTTTTCTTGTCTTGAGAGATCTCTATGTGTGTACAAGTTATTTGATTATTTATGGAATCTTTGTCTCTTTGTTTAAGTTTCAATAAATTCATTTTTGGTATTTTACCCTCTTGAAAATATTATTTGGAATAAACATATTTTTCCCTTTTATGAAAAAAAGCAAAAATACTACCTCTGATTTCTATTTGTATGAGTATATGCTGAAAAAAATTCAATATATTTTCTGCTCTATTTTCTTTATCAAGCAAGCATTAAAATTCACTATAAAATAGTTGGTTTAATCACCATATTTTTAGTTTTTTTGAAAATTTAAATTCTTAAACCCTTTTCCTTATTGAAACCTTAGTTTAGGATCAAAATCACTAAAGAGTGAGATTTTCACAAAATTGGTATTTTATCCATTTACATTAGGTTTAGTGAAAGGAAACTGGCCTTCTCCAGAGATTAACCTCAAATTGCTAAGGTCCCATGGCTTTGGAGGTTTTTCCATTGTATCATTAGTAACTTACATAAAAAGCTACATGATTAAGATAGGTGCAATCCTATGTGATAACAATAACCACTTAAGTCCCTAATTACTCTAAACCCCATCCTTATTCCCTCCCTAATCCATTCACTATCCCTTATCCCTAACTACCATAAAACTGCCACTCTCACTTTAACCCTAAGTTATAGTTTTGGAAATATCACCATTCACAACTTGTAGCTTTTTAAAATCATAGGTCTAACCATATAGTTTTTTAAAATTGAAAATCACCATCTATATTATTATAATATCATGAATTGCCTGCTATGGTATTACAAAACCCTATGTCACCCCTCAGGTTTTTAAAACTTCAGCTTGTGATTACATTATCGCTATTTGTAGTGGTAATACCATAACAAAGGGTAGAACCCCCAATGGTGGTATTTCCATGATGTACATACATGTACTAAATTCAATAATAAATGCAAAAATGATAAATTTTAAGGGCTAGGCATGGATTACTCACCAGTGGTCATGCATCAACTAATCTTTGATGCTCTTAGACCCTTTATATGTGATGTGATGAGCATAAAATGTGATCTATGGCTTGGACCCCATAGCATAAAATTTATGAGCCTTTTACCCCTACCTTTTCCTATTTTACCCCCTTATTTACCCTTTTTTAAACCCATGTAGCCCATTTGACCCTTACTATTCATATTATCCTACCTTGTCTACTAATCTTGATCCCCAAATCCCTTTTCATGTCCTATTATCACATTTAATCACCACTTCATCATCCCTAAGTCCTATTAAATCACTATTTTGGGGCATAGATTTCTATTCCTCATTATCAATCCAAAATCTTAGTTAGAACTACATCGACTTGAGGTATTTTACAACTATTTAGGTAGCACTTGACCACTTTATTGTGTCCGAGGATAGCTCAACCACTATTAACATCTAATCCTGTCTCATCCCCTATGGTTCACTTGATGTTATTCAAACATATTGAGCTACACATCTAATATAAAGTGGTTTATTATCCATAATCATCCATCAAATGTCCTTTATAGGCTTTTATTTATCCCTATCATGTGTCTTTGCTACTAGATTTATCATTATCTCGTAACCTATCTTGTCTTTTTTCTTCCCCAAATAATGTCTACATCATAGGAATTTAAGATTTGTTGTCTTAATCAACCTACCTCTCTTCTAGACATTGGTCTTTGTCTCTAACTCATCTTCCAAGTCTAATTCACTTTATCCCATAACACTTATGCTTGGGTCATCTCAATCATAGCTCCCTCAATATTCAAGGCATCACAACTCCTTATCATCATCTTGGTCCTATCCCACCCTAAGAATTTATTTTTGAGTGACCATCTAACTTTTTCTTCCCTGCATTCTCTCTCAATGGGAAATCATGTCAACATTCTTATCCACAAAATGTTTTTTTTTTTTAAATACACTACTCCTTCCACTTTGCTTCACTCTCAATGCTCTTTTTAAAGAGGGGCAAAATGTATGCACATAAATTTGCTTCAACCCACTAATTCTATTCAACCCACTAGTTTTTCCAATTACCATAGCCCTAATCAATTAATTAAAATATTAATTTTCTATAAAATATTCCCTACATCCCATAAACCTTTATATACCCTTATAGACAATTAATTACTCCATCAACCTACTAACTAGCTTACTTGGCCACTAATCCACCCACTAGCCCCCTTACAAATTTAAAATTCATATTTATTAAACTACCCCTAGATACCCTAGCCTATCCTACATCCATATGAATCCTAAACCTCATTTAATCCCCATATAATCCCCCATTTTCCCCTAAGCTAATCAATAAACCTCTAGAACTAGAGAAACTCCTCTACGATTCTAAAAATATCTAAACTAGAGACTTCTAAATAATTTAAAATTTCCTAAAAATCCCTTTCACCATCTTATAAAAGCCATGCTTGGGCCATGGACAAACTAACATAGAATATCCATAAGCCCTCATTATACTCTCATAATCAGACACTCAAAAGCATCCTCGTTCTCTTGCCAATCCATTCAACTATCCAAGGAAGCCATTGGAGACATTTTGAAGCTCAAAGCAAGCAATCCACATTCAATAAAATTGGCATTCAAATCCACTTGAAGATCTTGGAGAGAAGCCATAAGGTACAAGGTAATGGTAAGATTTCATTCTTAATTGACTAATTGTTCTTTTATTCCCTCCTTTTGATGTTATTGTGTTGTTGGGCTTAACTTACTAAATATAGTAGTTTTTATCAATAACTCAAAAGTACAATAATACACACAAAAATTTAGATTAAACAAAGAATAAACTTAAAAGTAGAAACTAATTAATCTAATTTAAAATAATTACTTAATTAACAACAAGTAAAATAAATAAGTAAAATGAAAATAAAATAAAAGATTACAAGTCTATAAGAGATTCATCCTAACAAAGATGAAATGATTTTTTATTGAGAAACAAAAATCTTTGACATAGAAATTAAAAAAATGTATGTATTAACATGTCACATCAAGTGAAGTATTCAATCCAAGTAGTTTAGATTATTCTCATATGACTGAAATTCTACAATCATCATAAGATGTTAAACCTAACAACATTTAGATAATCAATTTATAAGCTAAACAATGAAACCTAGATATGATTCTGCTAATTAAGCATCATACTTAACCATTAGAGAATATGTCCTTGATTTATCTACAAACGTTTCTTATCTCAGAGATGTTGCACATAAATAAGTATTATGATGAACATTGAAGCAAATCAGAGTCTTCAAAAATACTTGTGTAATGTTCCTCCTTTTCAAATGTCACTTTGATCCTCTTATATAATCCTCCTCTCAAGCGAGATTTGAGGAGTAAGTATTAACTAACCTTAGTTATTAGTTAAGTCTTAATTGACTTTAATTAAGTCAATTAAATTTAGTTATGACTTAACTTGATGTAAACCTTTTTTAAGAATAATTTAAATGATCAAAATAAATATTTTATAGACCAAAGGGACAAACTCTAATTGAATGGGGGCCCATAGACAAGACAACATCTAAATAAACCTATTATGCAAAAATATTTAAAACCAACCTAAGTCATTTAAATAAAAATCACTACATCTAACATTATCCATATGCATTATATATAAGTTCATATACATTCCACATCAAAACTATCGAAAAGGTTTCCAAATACCATCAAAATACTACATAACCACTATCAAATCAAGTTTAAACAATATTAAAACATTATTAAATATATTAAAATGTATCAAAATAATAAAATCTAAACATCTTATTCATCATCTAAATCTAAAATCTTTTCTGCCAATAGATAACCCTTATTTTTCAAATACTCTATGTAACTCATGGTGGTAGTTGGAAACTTAATTAGCTTAACAACATCATCATTGTCTTCATCATCTACTTCTAGATTAACCTTTTTTACCATCCTAGTGATGGTTGGTGATGCTAAAGGACTAATTTCTTGTCTTTTATGGTTAAGCACCATTGTTCTTTCTTCTTTGATCAGGTGATGAGAAAAATCCATAAGGTTCAATATTTAAAAAGTTTCCAAGGGTTCACTAGTTCAGGTGAAGGGATTTTATGATTTAAAAGCACTAAGGCATTAGAATGTAACTTAGCAACATGTTGTAGGTTATTTTTTAGTAGTTATTATTACGTTGAGGTGAATGAGGAGAAATTGAATTGTGATCTGATTACAGGGCTATCTACATTCACTATGTTGAGCCACTTGTATTCCCTCATCTATGAGGATGGGTTCTCTAATATGGTCTCCTCAAACCTTGATTTCTTCTATTTTTAGGGTTAAATGGCAAGGTATCCAAAACATCCCAAGAAGAAGGATCTAAAGCATCAAAGTGAATAGACATCTTAGTTCCTCTATTAAAAGGTCTAGAAATTTTTTTACCAAGCCTTTTACCACTAGAAAACTAGCTTCTAGAAGCAAAACTATGAGAAGATGAATCTTCTTTATTCTAATTTTGGTCAGTTATCCACACATTACCATAAGAATTATTTGAGTTAGGAGGTGTCCACCCTAACATTTCTAAAAAAATGAAATAAATTAAACCCTGATTTTCTTCTTGTAAACTATTCTCAACATATATAAATCCATATAAATTTCAATAAATAGATTGAAATTTGAAACACCATTTCATCAATCTAGTCTAAAAAAATGACCAATAATTTTTTTATTAAACCAAAGTAAAAAAAATCTATCTGAAACCTTTCTAAATAAACATCATTATTCTGATAAGTGGCCAATTATTCATTCAAAATAAATTAAAAATGCTCAAAATGAACTAATATATTAATTTTCTTAAACCACTGATCTTTCTTTTGAAACCAATATCAAACAATTTTTCCAACTTCTTAAATGCAAAATTCTATATCTCACTTTGCAAATGACTATGAATAAAAACACTAACTAAAAGCTCAACATTATTAATTAAAGAACAAAATTTCATCTTCAACTTGATAAATAGAATGAATCATCAATTATTTCAACCATAAATTTAAAACTTGTATGATATAATGACTGATCTCAAAATAAAACCAACTTATTCACAATCCTTAATCACATTGATTTTTCCATAAAAAATTATAACCATAGCAAACAAAAAGTACCATAAATTTAAAATTGAAAAACCCAATATGAATATGAAGCTTCAAAAGATGTTGAGAAGCCAAAGGTTTATCTCACTCCAAAACCTTCCTCCAAACCCCTCAACATGAACCCTCTCAAGAAAATCTCAGAGAATGAACAGCCTTAGAAGAAGCTGAGCATGATTATGTTGAAGGATGCTACAGAAGGCATGAGTAATAAGAATTGGGTAAAGATAATCAAAAATAAATTGATGGATAAGGTGGAGGACAAGGACTTCAAGAAGGTACTCATGGAGGAAACTACCCTCCCTGAGTAATTTTTCTCTTTTTTTTTCTATTTTGTATTCTGAACTAGTCTTCAGCTAGTTGCTTTTGCTCAATCATACTATGTTTTTCATCCCTTAGGGCTTTATATGTTATGTTTTCATATTGGTTAAACTTAGGTTGCATGATCCTTGTAAAACCTTATTATTTTATCTAATCAAATAACAAAATATGAAGATTAAAAGTATCATATTCATTTAATGTATATATCCCCAAATAAAAAATAGAAAAAATATATGAAAATTGAATATCTAAACATATCTTTGAAACCATCTAACATGAAATACCCAAAACATATAAAAATTATTTATCAGAAGACTTTCTAAATTGATAACAAAATTGCCATGAAATCATCACTATTTTCTACTTATCAAAATAAAATAATTTATATCTTTGAAAACTTGACTTTTTCACAAACTCTATTTTATCCAATCTAAGCCAAACAAATGTTCCATGTCTATGAAGTAGAAAATAGTAGAAGGCATGGATTTAGTTGATATCTGAGACATCAAAATGTGTAGAATTGATAGAAAAACCCAAACAATGATCAATATAGGTCAATAAATATTTTTGTATCAAAATACCACAAATATTTCCAATCAAAACCAAAGAAAATACTAAATCTAAGAAGGAGACAAACATATGGTTTGTAATTATGAAAAATAACTAGTCAAATACCAAATCTCGACACTAACTAAACCAAAACAACAAACATATTTTTAATCAAATGGCTATCATCATTTGAAGTCAATATAGACAAATAAAAACTTTATATCAAAAACTCATCATAATTGCTATATTTACTTTACCCACAACCCAATATCAATAAGAACCAACATGTGCTTCCAAATATTATCTGATATTTACTATCAATCAAATGAAATAAAAAATATGCCAAGCATAGATGACTATAATTAAAAATCATTAAGGATTTACAAACTCATAATTCAATAATCCTTTGAATATATATATATATATATATATAATCTTCAAACAAACAAATAAATAAACATTATACTTCCAAATTTTATACTCTTCCATAGTCAAAATAGAGAGAAAACACACCCTATCAAAATATCATGTTAAAAACCCTAATATCAATAAAATAAATTATTTGCCATGCATGCATTTAAAATATTTATCTCATATTTTCCACCAAAAACCAAACTGCATGCCTTTCAAACTAAAACTTAAACCAAGTTATATGTTTTTGATATGAATAACAAACCCAAAATTCATCCCTCAAATATGAACATCAAAAATCACATGTCATGCCTTTCAAAACATAAAACTTAAAATTTCGTACTGCATGTTTTGAAAAAATTATCAAATAATTTGCACCATTCAAAACATCTACTAAGATGATAAGCAATAAAAAACTTACCCGGTTCTACAAGTATCATTGCAAATTTCCAAAATTTCTCATCACTTCAAGAATTCCACTACCAAAATTCCACTTTTGCTCCAATCTTGTTGAGAATGACAATCAACTAAATGAAAATCCTTTTCTATTATTTTGAATAATAGTTACTACCTATGCTACATGCCATAAATCACATTGGATGATAAATTTTGTCAGTGTTTTACTACCAACCAAATTAACCCTTTAGCATTCTAACAAATTTAATCATAACCAAAACCTCTACTAAACTATTTTCTAAATTCCCTTTGATGGTGCATGTACTCATATTTTTTAATGCCATAAATTTTGTAAGAATTGAATAAATCCTAATCTATTTTCCATATCACTGAACTAAATTCACACCACTTACCATCTATAAAGTTGCCAAACTCATGCTTCAAACCTATAGTCAACATTAAACACTTAGTCACTTAGGTTATATTCCACCACCCTAGGTTCATTACCACTTCACATAGGTTGTCTACTATTTAATCCTTTATAATTATCACATTTAGGTCTAATGATGTTTGACCTTCGATATGTAACATTTCTTAAAAAATGCATTTTAGGGTCCTTAACACTTAACCTTAGATCTTAGGTTAGAATCAATAAATTTTTAATACAAATAAAACCTTAAAACATTGCAACTCAATTCAATATAAATAATGTTAACTTATATTGAAACTTTAACAATATTTAAAATAGATTTTGTTGATCAACAAAATTATTTATCAATCAACCTTCACATCCAAACATAACTGTTTAAAACCTTAATCGTCAATTTAATCAATGCATTATTCTCATATGATCAAGAAATGTTTTCATGCCACTTATTTTAAATGCTTATTTTTTCATTAAATCTTTTAAATACTTTCATTAAATATAAAGAGAGTAATAAATATTTATGATAATAATGCATATTCAAATGTTACAATGAACTAGGACCCCAGTTAGTAGTTTTAAATTTTATGACAAAGTTATCAATATGATAAAATCATTTCAAAATTCTTGGATTTAGAAATTAAAAAGAGGGGGTGTCAAAAATAGGCTCAACATTGGCAACCTTGCTAGCTAATTTCAAAATCAAATTAGGTATAAAAAATGAAAATTTATCTATGAAAGATAAAACACCCGAGAGTGTTATCTAGGTAAATCATTTCTGAGGTAGTTAAATGTGAACCCCTTTATTAATAAAATACCTTAAGGGTTGAAGTGTTCGATTAGTGTGGTATGAAGAAAAGGATTGAATAGATAGGGAATTTGGGATTGAAAAGCAATCAAATGCAAATGTGTTAAACACAAATTTTAAAAACAAGTACTACTTTAAGCACATTAAAAGCTATCTCAAGTTCATTTATAAAGCAAAATCTGAACTATATCATGTAAACCATCTTACCATAATCATATACTTACAAAAATATAATAGTCTCCATGTACTTTTCCTTCATATTGATGAATATCATGATAATATAACCATAATTGATCCAAAAAAAGAAAGAAAAAATAAAACAAAGGAAAACAAAAAAAAAATAAAACAAACATTGAAAGAAAAGAGCTATTGATGAAATAATTTTAAATGATTCCCATTGACTGAATAACGAATCCAATTTCCTTCCATTTCTTGTAAGTGAAAAGCATTTTTCCCAAGTATAGTAGAAATATTATATGGTCCCAACTAAAGTGAATCAAACTTATGATGCTTATTTGAATCTTCATGGGATTTATCCCAATAAAGTACAAGATCTCCAACTTTCCTAGAAACCTTTTTATCAAAAAAATTCTTTAACTTCCTTTTAGCTTATTCTAACTTTTATAAAGCAGTAATATTAATTTCATATAAATTAATTAAATCACTAAGTATTTTCTCAATTAAATTCATATCTTCTTATAAATATTGTAAGGAAGTATGAGCATATGAGATTTGATGCTCTATAGGTAAAGTGGCTTCAAAACCATAAGTTAGCATGAAAGGAGAATTTCATATAGCTACCTCAAGGATTACACGGTCAGCCCATAACACCTCAAAATTTAAGATTCCAATTTATTTTAGTTTCACAAACCATTTTATTCATAATAAAAATCATATTTTTATTTGTAAATTCATCTTCTCAATTACCTTGAGGGTAATATTTAGATGAATGACTAGAAATAATAGAATATTTTCTTATAAATTTCAGATATTCATTTGAAATAAATTGAGGACCATTATCTAAAATAATCTCATAAGGAAAACCAAATATAGAAAAAATATTGTTGGAATTATAGCTACTGAGAAGTGGGGGTGAATCATTTTTATAAAAATAGTCCTTCAATTTCACTTAATATTCATGAAGCATTCATTCACTTAATTAATGCACACGTAAGCATTTATCAAAGTAAAAATTATGAGAACATGAGATACATGTGGGAAACCCTCTAGGGGAAGAAAACCCACTGATGCACAACTCCTATAAGCAATTAACCAACCTTTTAGTAAGGTACCAACCCCACTACAAGCACCAACCCCTTACTTAGTCAAGCACCAATTCAACTAGTGCATTTAGCAAGCTTCAATTTGCAGGGACGATCCAACCCCCTAGGTAACCAAACACCAACTCAGATACCTTAAATATTTGATCACCCTTGGATACCTATTTCTTACTCAACTTAATATGATCTCCTTTTTTTCTCTTATTATACTTCTTTCTCTCTCAAACAACCAATTAGGTTGTCTCGCTCAATTAGCCCTCTCCTTGGCAAAATTAGGTCAAATGACCTTGATCAAAACCTATAGAAACATAGTTATATACTCATGGAATATTTATCTCATATATATTATGATATTAAATCCTATAACCTATTATCTAAAAACTCTATATCCTTCACTTAATACCTCAATACTCTAACTAGTCAAAGTAGGCTTATCAGGCCTTAACTTTATACTTGATTCTTTCTTATACCCATCTTGGTCGACCAAGGACCTCACCATACTTATATTATGATTTAAATATATCACTACACACATTTCACAAGTGAAATAAGCATTTCATAGGTTGGTCATTACCCTTAAGGGCTAAAACCACCGTTAGGCCTAATAGAGACCTAATGCAATTAGGCTTTCCCTAAGCACATGTTTCACTTAGACCTCATTTAACCAATTTGAGCCTTCAAAAATGGATGATAAACTTAATATTTAACTTTTATAGACCCATAATAATCTCTTATTATTTCTCCAACACCATTTTTCTCTTTTCACTCCTTGAACCATCGAATTAGGTCTACTCACCAATATGCCTTCTCACTGTCAGAAATTTTGTCTTACAAGTTTGAACCATATACACAAATTTACCACATAACCCACACAAAATAATATTAATATTATATTTATTACTTAAAATAATTCCATAAATTATTTTTTCTTCATCACATAGGCCAAAAGGCCTCAAGAACACTCATGTAAATGGCTCACTCAGAACCACCAAACACTATCAATAAATAGTCAAAAAAATTGACTCTCCATCCTTAAAAAGGGAATTACAATGAGAAAAAATACATTCACATGATAATATTTTATAATTATATAATAAATAAAAATATATATTTCATGTTAATATATCAATATTAGTCTTATAGACCAATCTCACTTCTTCACTTTATACATACTTCATTGTGTTAGACATATCAGTTTGATGACAAATTTTTGCTTGAGTATAGGGATCATCAACACTTATACATAAATTTTATATGAGGGATATGCATTTAATGATGACCTTATGCATTAGGATCTATCCCTATTCCTCTATAACCAATCCCAAATCTCATTCTCATTCTCACCTATTTTTCTCATTGTTTTGCTCATTAGGCTTATTTAGCGATAGGCCAACTTCCATGACCAATTTAACACATTTTTGGTCTAAAACCTAATAAAAAAATTTATGGTCATAAAATATAAGTCTTTAAAATCATCCTTTATCCATTTTTATGCTTTGACCTAGTCAACCTTGCTTGCTACATCAAAATTCTTGAAAACAAGGGTTTTCTTGTAGCTTTTATTCACTGTCAAGACAAAAAAAAACCACCTAAGAAACCTTTAAGAGTCCCTTAAATTTTTAAAAAAATGAAACTAGGTCAAAAAGAACATTATGATCTATAACTAAATAGATCTTTCTTATTAGGTCATCATAAGGGTTTTGACTGGTTTCATCTCTTAGCAATCATTCATATAGGATTTCCCCTCATTTCCAAAACCAATTATAGGAGAATAAATATAGACTTAAATAAAGTGATAAATCTCTCATGAAAAGGATTAATGTGCCAACAAGTATAATAAATATCTTCTCAAGTCTGCAACACCTTATTTTATGCACACAAGGAACCTTATCACAAGTGTTCATGCTTTCTCCTTCATGTATTGACTTCAAACTTTGTCCACACACTAAACATGACCTCTCAAACCTATTTAAATTATCTCAATATCTCTACCACCTTTTTAAATTATCTTGACCCCTCATTATGCCACTATAGATCACTTTGCATACTAGGCCTTATACTGTCAATCATACTTGGACTATGATCATACCTTAAAACCTATTAAACTATCTTAAAATACTCATCCACATGTCATGTGACCTCATATCCTACTCATACATTTCTAACCTTTCTCACTCAAGTCTCAAATGGCTCAATTCACATGCTACCAAACTTATGTGATTTCACTAGGTCTTTTAAGTAACTATTAAGCCTCAAAACTAGACCTTAAAACTCATCAGTAAGCTTATGTGTCTCTTGATCATTGTTAAAATAGATAAGAACACTTTATCATCCCTGTATTTACCTAAATCACAAATATTTTACCATGTTTCATGTATACATTTTCTTTATAGAGCTAGACCAGGCTACTCAAGATACCTAGCACTTAAAGTTTGGACATAAACAAGTTAGCTCTCAATGATGTCATTCTTTAAACATTATTCTCTAAATACAAATATACTCTCAACATAATTATGAGATTTATCACATCACAATCTTGTGCTAAGACCTCATATAGAAAACAAGAACTTGTTGACCCAAATGCTTACCTTATATGCTCCTCAGTACATAGAATTCAATCAAGATGCTTCCCTTGTTTCTTGAGCATGATCTTGACATGTCATTAATCCTAAAAAAATTACCTAGTTGCCTTAAAATTTTATCTCAATAGAGATACCAAGATTCTTTGTCACACCTCACTTCACCAAGCATGACATCAATTTTGACTTTTAACATAAAGGATATTCGACTTAACTTTGACATCAATGAAAACATCAATGCCTTAATACCAACACTAGGAACAAACCTAAACAAATATAATTTTCAAGGAATGAAATAAATTCTGATGTAATAGAGGTTTTTGTTTTTTGATATATACTAGCTTTTAACTAGAGCCTTAACTAGTTCTAGGTCATAACAAGAGGCCCAGTCTCTAAATTCTAAGATATCATAGACCTGAATAAGACCTTCAAAATATAAGGAACCAACAACTAAATAATTACTAATATAAAATATAAATTAATAAAAACCACTATTAATTAAAAAATAAATAAATAGCTCATGTTACAATCTAATAAACCAATCAACAATCCCTTTTAAATCTACACCATAGATTGCCTACTCAAAAAATCACCCTCTAACTGCTAGTATGTACCTACCCCTTTTGGAAAGAACTGAATCCATTATCGACTAGGTGACTCCATTGATGGAATTCATTGCATCAATTTGAAACCTTTCTACTTCAATCTTTCTTCCTCATTTCTCTTTCTTGTCACAATCTAGAGTCCTCAACCCACACAAATGTTGCACAATAGACTAAACTACTCTGGAGACCAACTCCTCTTCTTACTAACCCAAACTGTCACCATCCTCTTCACTCTGATGAGACCCTTCATCAAGTAAAGGCTCTTTATTTGGGGATCTATATCTAATGCACTTTTCCACCACTTCTTTAGTTATTATAGATGGTTGACCTACTCTCATAACTTCCACACCTTGAATTGCTTTAACTTCCTCAACTTTTTGAGTATTGTCCTACACTTCTTGAGTAGGAACAAATATGGAGATACCTCAAAATAAGAGGATTTTAATATAAAGTGCAAATTTTGAATGAAATCTCAATTGGGCCAGCTAATATTTCTAACCCACATTTTTAGAATGGTTGAGTGTGCACCAATAAAATACTTTTATGGACAAGAAGATATTTTGTGATCAGATTGGTTGCAATTAAAACATCTAAAGGGCAAAATTTTTTAATTAATAAATTTATTCCACACTCTATGGGAGATAGATATTTGGATTGAATGATGCAATGGTTTGAAGAAATCTAACAAAACACACACCCTAAAAAATTGCTATAATTCCAAGGATTCATCAATTTTAATAAAAACACCAATCTTCTCAACTAGTTGCTTGAAAATCCTAGGATCATTGAGAGCCAGAGGAAGATTATAAAACCTTAACCAAACTGGAGCTTGAGAAATGACAACAAAATATGGATCAAAAAAGGGGAGCCAGGGACCTAGAAACACTCCATGCTTACTGAAAGACCAAGGCCCATTCTCCCACACAAAGTCCTTGTCACTCATTGAATGAAACAAAAGAAAAAATAAACCATTGGATAATAATTTTAAGGATGGAAAAAAATATTAGACCATATGGTTTTGATATAATTCAAAAGCTCATCCCCTGAAGGCCACTTCCCCAAACATCTATCAATTAAATATTTACTACCTCTTTCCAAACTGATGTTAGAAAACTCATCAACTATAATCCCCAAAACAAGTGGATTACTAGATAAGATTAAAAACACATATCCAAAACAAGTTTTTTCTACAAGAGTCTTATCTTGATAAGTTGATTCTAATCTCTCCTCAATCCTATCCAACACCCCCACTCCCTCCACAAAGGTCTCTACCACTAAAATCTGACTTCTTGAGATCAAACAGGGATTAAATTCATGATGAATCTTAAGTATAGAGTAGTTAAAAAATACCTACATGAATGGAAAAAATTATAAATATTCATGTAATTAGAAAAAACCATTGAACCCTTAAAAACCCTAATTGTGCCCTTTTGAACATCATCAACCCTCTATTTTGGAAAAAACTCATCTCTGGCACAAAACTTATCTATATAAAAAAAACCCACCCCTAAAATCAAGTGCTCAGATAAGATATAAGGACATTTTTATCATGCTAAAAAACTTACATGTCTTATGCATTTTCCACTTCCATTGCCTGTCTTATCTACAACATTGGATAACTCTAGGACTTTGTCATCTTCAAGACACAAAGAACCTCCTACACTAGCCTACCCTCTATTTACCTTCCACTCCAATTATTTCCTCACTAATGGTTGATTCTCTTCCTCCATTACCTTCTTAACATACATCATCACCTATTTTTTACCATCATGCCTAGTTTATTCAAATGGATGGTGATGTTTATATCGATGAAACAGAGCTTTTTAATGTTTTTTCTTCAAGTCATTTTATATAGTAATCAATCATAGTAAGTATATATCTATGGCCAATGGAATAAGGTGGATGAATGTCTGATATAAAATAAATTCCCCATTTAGTGAATGTATTTTTAGGAAATATGGGATTCAAATTCATTGATGGTGATTTGTCTCTACCAACAAATAATTGACATGGCATGTAAGAACATACCAACTTATAAATGTCTTGAAATAATATGGGCCAATAATAACCTGCACGTAAAATTTTATAAGCTATAGTTTTTGTAGCATAATAAACACCATAACTACCTTAATGACATCCCATAAGTACCTTCTCAATTTGATCATGAGTAAGACTTCTTAACAAAACTGCATCATGGTTTCTATAAAACAAAAAGTTTTCAAGCAAGTAAAATTTTAAAGTTTTCACTCTTAATGATCTTCTTTGTCTTTTATCTAAATTTTTAGAACAAGATTAATTTTTAAAATAACATACAATATCATGGTACCAATCATCTTCATTTATTAAATAGTCCCAATCTTTCATTTCAATCTTGAACTTAAACATTTTTGAAAAGTCAGCAACCTTCATTCACTAAAAATGAGGTTTTTGCATTCAATGAATCATCAATACATAAAATCAAAACATTAATATTAGAATAATAATTTTCATCCAAATGTTTTGATAATTCATTTCCTTTAATTATTTTATAAATTTTAAATTCAAGGTCAAACTCTTGGATTCTTAAAATCCACTTTGCAAACTTTCTTTGAATAGTAGATTGTTTTAAAAAATAAGATAAAATAGGTATATTATATCTTATGATAACCTTATTTCCTATCAAGAGGTGATAAAATTTAATTAACAAAGAAACTAAAGACAAAAAAAAAAATTCAATAAGAGGATACCTAGTTTATGTATCTTTCAAAACCTGACTCATATATCCAATTGATTTTTCATCATTATTTTTATCTTGTTATGTTATTAAAATGTGTATTAATTTTTATATTTTTTTAATGTAAATAATAAAAGACTTTGAAAAATTATATTTGGCAAGTACTAGGGCATTCGTAATAGCATTTTTTACATTGTTAAAACCAGAATCAACTTCTACATCCCACATATATGGCTAGTTTTTCTTGAGCAAAATCTATAAAGGATTTGATTTATTAGCAAATTATGATATAAATTTATGCATAAAATTAATTTGGCCAAAAAAATACATAATATCAAATTGATATTTATGCGACTACAATTCTTTGATCGTTTTAACCTATTCAAGATTGATTGAAATGTCATTTTTAGAGATAATATGTTGTAATAACTTGCCTTCAGTAACATTAAAAATAGATTTCTTATGATTAAGAGAAATATTGTATTCCCTACCTTTTTCAAATACTTCACGTAAATGATTTAAATGTTTGTTTCTTATTTTTGAATGAACTGTAAGATCATCTAAATATACCTACATAATAATGTCAATTAAATAGTTAAATGTTAAATGCATTGCTCTTTGAAAGGTTGCATTTATATTTATGAGACCAAAAAGAATTATATTAAAAGAAAAATATCCTCTCTGAGTCATGAAGGTTATCTTGTGTCTATCATCTGGATTGACAAATATTTGGTTATAACCAAAAAATCTATCAAGTAAAGACATCATTTTAGATCATACAATTTGTTATAGAATCTGATCAATACTTAGAAGAGGAAAATTATCATTTACACTAACCTTACTAAGATATCTAAAGTCTACACAAAGTATAAAATCTCCATTCTTTGTACACACAGGTACTAGATTAGCTACCCATTCAGAATATGTTATAGGACAAATGACATCACCATCAAAATTTTTATCAAGCTCTTTATTGATGGTGTCTTCTAGTAAAGGGCTTATCCTTCATATTTTATGCCTAACAAATTTAATACTAGGTTTAATAATAATATTATGTTTTATAAAATTAGTATCATACCATTTTAAATATTTATAAGACCAGGTAAAAATATCAATAAATTATTTTGAAAGTTTAATAAAGTTTACCTTCTCATTAGGAGTACATTATATTCTCAAATAAATAATCTTGAGTTATTTAGTTCCAAGATTTATTGGGATAGTCTCTCCAATGATTTTCATAGAATTTTTTTTAGTACATGAGATCTTAAGCTGATCTTATGGAGTAAACATGGATTCCAAACTCACCAAACTAGTTGGTAACTTATTAGTATTCAGTTACAAATAGTCTCTACAATTAAGAATATGATCATCACTATTGAAATAACTAACTTTAATAAAGGAATCAATATGTTCATCATATTAAAAAATAGGTTAATTTTCATTTAAATCAAAAAAATTAGGTTTAAAAATTTTTAGAAATGAAAACTCAACAATAGATTCTAAATCACTCATGATGGGGTTAGAATAAAAAATAACAAGTTTATCTACTGGTATATTAAATTATCTAAGAATATAGATAATATTAAAATATTCTAAACTTTTAAGGACCAAACCTTTTGAGTATATCGATGTGCATGCATTTAGTTTATATTATATACTTTCCTTACCTATATGATAACCAATTCAGAATCTCCAATAATATCTAATGGTTTTACGTTCAATTCTATAGCCTTTTCTAAACCAAGACATAAGGCTTCAAATTCTACTATATTTTTTGTAGTATCAAAAGCCAATTTATAGGCATAACAAAAAATCTTACCTATAAGATAAATGAGACAAATTCTTGCACCACTTCTAACTAGTGAACAAGTACCATCAAAATATGAAGTCCATAAATCATTTTTGAAAAAGACATCTTGTTGTTGTTGTTTAGGTTCATCAAGACTTAATAACTTGTATATACCAATTCCATTTTCAACATAAGCAATTGTTGATGGTATAGAATCAATAGGATTACTAGACCAATCTTCTCTCCGAATGAAGGCAATTTCATTTCTAAGTGAAACCCAAGTAGTGTCTTTTCAAAAAAATGCCCCAATTGATTTAAACCAATCTCTGCCCAAATTTATTACATAATTTCTTGGAATATCTAAGATTTGAACATTACTCATACATATTATTCTTTCATCTTGTGAAAAATTAATCATAATATCTCAAAATTTTCCATAGCTTTTTATTTGATGTGAATAAAAACTTATGCATTTTCTATTATCAATTTCATAATAAATACCTAATTGATCAACAATCAATTTTGGCATGATATTCTTAGATGCACCTATATCTAAAATACAGTTATGTATGACTCTATTAGTAATTTTGAAAGTATATATAATGGTGGTATGTAATCTATAGAAGGATCATATATCTGAGCAAAAAATGTTGATTGATTTTGTTTATTATTTACTTTTTTCTCTTGAAATCCTAAAACATCTTTAATATTTGAATTTTTAATGGCCTCATTAATTTTGTCAAGTTGTCCATGTAAACTAGCAACTTACAATAATGAAAATCCTGCTTTTATGGAAGACAAATCATCAATGATATTATAAGCCCCTACATCTAAATTATGAATATTCATATAATTTTAAGCTTATATGAAGTATATTATGAGTTTTTAAAACCTGTTAATAAATAATCATTATGTTTAGAATTTTTAACAACATTATCTAATGGATTATTCTATATATTCTTATATTTATCTTGATTTTGAGAATGATTTTGATTATTTTCAGTTGTATTAGAATAATCTTTTTTTCTAATATTAATAACATAAGCATTTTTAGTTATGATTCCATCCAAAGATTCACCAATCCTACACATGTTTATATTATCAACTATATAAATTGAAATATTCTTGTTTTCTTGAATATATCTTTTGAATTTTTGAAAAACTATGCAAGTATTTGGATCATGATCTAGTTCATAAATGTTGCAATAAAGAACATTTTCTTTAATTTTATTTTTTTGAAAAAATGATGAATTACTTGATGAAGATGGCTTATTATTTAAATTCCATTTGATGGTGACCAAATTGTTTTTAAGATTACGAATGGATTTTTTAAAAAAATGCATTATCCGAATTTACACCTATTATAATTCTATCATTAAAACCAATATGTTTTAATTTATTTTTCATAATCTATGTATAAATTTAAAATTTTAACATAATACATAATATATTTATCATATATATCCATTTTGTATTTCAAAGTTAAGGCATTACAAAAAATATAATCTTGACAACTTTTTAGATGGTTTAACATCGGGCAAAATTTTCTGATGCAATCTAGTAAATTTTATTATGAACCCATAAATGGTTTCACTATGATATATTTAAATATTTACCAATTCATTTACTAGATCTAAATCCTTTTTAGGTTTGTCAAAAAATAACAATCTTCAATATATTTTCAAGTCCTGATAATACTTGCTGGAAGACTAATAAATTTTTGGTACGCTTTACCTTCCAAAGTTTGTGAGAGAACTCTAAGAGAAAATTTTTAATTAATAATACCAAGTGTAGTACAAACTAATTTTAAATCATCTAAATTATCTTCCCATGACTCACCAAGACTTTCTAAAAACTTAAGAACATTGAGTCTCTTTAATGAAGGTAACTTAACTAGACAAACACCAATATTAATTAGATTTCCATGAATCCAAGGATTGACTAAGAGTTGTGCAATATTTTCATCTATATCATTTTCTTCATTAGTTTCTTCAACTTGATCTCTATTTTTTTGAAGGCCTAGAATCAAATCCTGAACCCTCTATTGTTGTACTTGTTCATCCTCCATTTGGATTTTCAACTATGTTAATCACTTGATCAAATTGACATTCGAAGAAATAAAAAATTTAGGATTTAAGGAATCTGAAAGAAAATGAATTCTAGGTCGAGGATTAGCATGCAATTTTTTTCAGTCTTAAGTCTGATTCTACAATTATTTTCTTGAATATGAATTTGAGTTTCATGTGTCAGACTTGTGTGAACGTCACTAATTTCTTCTTCTAATTATTCATTAAGTACTTTGATAATATGAAATAAATATTAAGGTTTATTATACCAAGCAAAACAAGTCAAATTCGAAGCAATGTCAACCTAATCCTCAACAATATCAACTAAAGGTTGAATAACAGGGTGTAGACTTCCAATTTTTATAGGAAATATAAAATAAAATAGAAAATAAAATCAAGATTTATAAAATGTTCCCCAGTATAGTTGCCAAATTTATTGATGATTGAAAAGTTTACGTAAACTAATCATCCATTTTTCCTATTATGAAGGTTAAATTAAAATCATACTAGTCTAATAATAAAATTCTAATAGGTCACAAAAGGATCTAAAAGATGTGCAAGGGGTTTTTAATGTTCTAGAAAATAATAAGTATGCCAAATATTGAACCGTACTTTATTATATTTTAGAAATCGATATTCTCTTTAAATCAGAATGAAACAGATATGGAGATATAATTAATCCTATCTAACAGAGAAGATCTGTGATTAATATAATCTCTTGAAGGAAATATTTATTTTCCTTTTAATTTTTTTTTTCTTAAATCAAATGCCATAAAACTTTATGAAATACTTTAGAAAAGATAAAAAGAAAAGAAACACAAATACTTGAAAGATACCAAAAAAATATTACAATGAATTCCAAAGAAATAAATTTAAATAATAACTAACCTAATTACACAAGGAAATAAAACTGAACAATAATAAACAACTAAGTTAGAAACTAAACAAACCAAAGTCTTAAACTTAAACTAAATAAATCCATGAATAAACTTAAAATAAAACTAACAATCTAATACTTAATTAAATCTAATATAAAGGAAAACTAAAACAACCACTAATTCTATGTTAACAAATAATCTAAGCTTAAATAAAAATAAGAAATAAATGAATAACTTAAAAAATAGATCTAAGATCCAAACTAAAATAAATAAACTTGTCATATAAATTAACTATTTAAGAAAGATTATGAAATCTAAGAAATAAAAAAAATAGATTAAACAATGAGTCAACTTATATAGAGAAACTAATTAATCTAATTTAAAATAACTACTAAATTAAAAACAAGTAAAATAAATAAGTAAAATGAAAATACAATAAAAGATTACGAATCTACAAGACAATCATTTTAACAAAGATAAAATGAAATTTTATTGAGAAATAAAATATTCAGTACAAAATTCTTTGATATAACAACCAAATAATCTGAATGAATCAATAACATGTCACATCAAATGAAGTATTCATCAGTATTTGGGACAAGTAGTCAGATTTTGCTCATATGACTACAATTATGCAATCATCAAAAGATGTTGAACCTAAAAACTTTTAGAGAATCAGTTTATAAACTAAATAATAAAATCTAGATATACGTGTGCTAATTAAGTATCATACTTAACCATCAGAGAATGTGTCTTTGATCTATCTAAAAAATTTGATTTATCTTAGAGATGTTGCACAGAATAAATATTATGATGAACTTTGAAGAAAATTAAAGTCTTCAAAAATACCTATGTAATGTTTCTCCTTTTCAAATGTCATTTTGATCTTCTTATATAATCATCCTCTCAAGAGATAGTTGAGGAGTAAGTTATAACTAACCTTAGTTAGTTATTAGTTAAGTCTTAATTAACTTTAATTAAGTCAGTTAAATTTTAGCTATGATTTAACTTGATGTAAAACTTTTTTAAGAATAATTTTAAAGATCAAAATAAATATTTTATAGACCAAGGGGACAAACTCTAACCGACTGGAGGATTATAAATAAGATAACATCTAAATAAACCTGTTATTCAAAAATATTTAAAAACAACCTACGTCATTTAAATAAAAATCACAACATCTAACATTATCCATATGTATTATATATAATTTCATATACATTCCACATCAAAACTATCTAATTTTTTTTCAAATACTATCAAAATACTATAGAACCACTATCAAATCAAGTTTAAATAGTATTAAAACATTATAAAGTATCTAAAAATGTATCAAAATAACATAATTAAACATCTCTAAACATCTTATTCCTCATCTAAATTCAAAAAAAAATCTATCAGTGGATAACCCTGATCTATCAAATACTCTATATAGCTCATGGTGGTAGCTGGAAACTTAATTAGCTTAACAACATCCTCATTGTCTTCATCATCTAATTTTAGCTTAACATTCTTTACCATCTTGGTGATGGTTGGTGATGTTAAAGGACTAATTTTTTGTCTTTTGTGGTTAAGCAACATTGTTATTTCTTCTTCGAGCAGGTGATGAAGAAAATTCATAAGGTTCAATCTTGAACAAGTTTCCATAAGGTTCACTAGTTCAAGTGAAGGTTTTCTATGATTTAAAGGAACTAGGGAATGAGAATGCAACTTATAAACATGTTACAAGTTATTTTTATGCAGGTAGTTATTATGTTGAGGTGAATGATGATAAACTAAGTTGTGTTCTGATTATAGGGTTATTTGCATTCACTATGTTGAGCCACTTAAATTCTCATATCCATGGGTACAGGTTCTCCAATATGGTCTCCTCAGACCTCAATTTCTTTTATTTGTAGGGTGAAATGGCAAGGCATCTAAAACATCCTAAAAAGCAATATCTGAAGCATCAAAGTGAATAGACATCTTAGTTTCTCCATAAAGTCTATAAAAATTTCTACCAGGCCTTCTAAAACTAGAAAATTAGCCTCTAGAAGCAAAAATATGAAAATATGAATCTTCTCTATTCTAAGTTTGGTTAGTTTTACACACATTGCCACAATAATTATTTGAGTTAGGAGGTGTCCACCCCAATATTTTTGAAAAAAAATGAAACAAATCAAACCTTGATTTCCTTCTTACAAAACTATTCTCAACATATATAAAGACATAAATTTTAATAAACAAATTGAAATTTGAAACACCATTTCATCAATGTAGTATAAAAAAATGACCAATAATTTCTTTATGAAATCAAAGTAAATAAAATCTATCTAAAACCTTTCTAAATAAACAATATTATTATGATAAATGGACAATTATTCATTCAAAATAAATTAATAATGTTCAAAACCAATTGATTTACAAAATTCTTAAACCACTAATCTTTCTTTTGACATTGATATCAAACAATTCTTCTAATTGCTTCAATATAAAAAGATATATCTCACTTTGCAAATGAATGTGAATAACAAATTGACCAAAATCTCAACATTGCTAACTGTAGAACAAAATTTTCTCTTCAACTTGATAAGCAGACTAAATCATCAATTATTTCAACTATAAATGTAAACCCTGTATGATATCAAGATTGATCTCAAAATAAAGCCAACTTATTCACTAGCCTTATCACAATGATTTTGCCATCAAAAAATCCAACCATATAAAAAAAAAGTACCATAAATTTAAAATTAAAATACCCAATATTAACATGAACTTCAAAATGTAATATTCATCAATCGTATATATATTTAAATAAATATATCAAAACTGAATATCTAAACATCTCTTTAAAACCATCTAACATGTAGTACCCAAAAAGTATCATATTCATCTGTCATAAAACTTTCTAAATTGATAACATAATCACCATGACATCATCACTATTTTCCACTTATCAAAATAAAATAATTTATATATTTGAAAACTTGACTTCCCCATAAACTCTATTTTATCTGATCTAAGCCAGACAAATGTTTCATGTTTATGAAGTAGAAAATAGTAAAAGGCACGGATTTAGTTGACATCTGAGGCATGTAAGTATGTAGAATTGATACAAAAAACCCAACAATTATCAAAATAGGTCAATAAAGATTTGTATATCAAAATAATATTAATATTCCCAATCAAAACCAAATAAAATACCAAATCTAAGAAGCAAACAAATGAATGTCATGTAATTTATCAAAAATAACCAGTTAGACACCAAATCTCAACACTGACTAAACCAAAACAACAAACAGATTTTGAATCGCACAACTATAATCATCAAAACTCAATATAGACAAAAAAAACTTTCTATCAAAAACTTATCAGAACTGCTATATTGACTTTACCCACAACCCAATATTAATAAGAACCAACCTACGCTTCTAAATATTATCTCATATTTACTGTCAATCAACTGAAACCAAAAATATGCCAAGCATAGATGACTGTAATTAAAAATCATAAAGGCTCTAAAAAATCAGAACCCAATAATTATTTTCATATATATATATATATAATCTTCAAATAAAGAAATAAATAATATGCTACCAATGTTTATACTCTTTCATATATATATATATATATATATATATAATCTTCAAATAAAGAAATAAATAATATGCTACCAATGTTTATACTCTTTCATATTCACAATAAACATAAAACACTGATTATACTCTTTCATATATATATATATATATATATATATATATATATATATATATATATATATATATAATCTTCAAATAAAGAAATAAATAATATGCTACCAATGTTTATACTCTTTCATATATATATATATATATATATATATATATATATATATATATATATATATATATATATATATATATATATATAATCTTCAAATAAAGAAATAAATAATATGCTACCAATGTTTATACTCTTTCATATTCACAATAAACATAAAACACACCCTATCAAAATATCTTATTGAAAACCCTAATATCAACAAAAAAAATGATTTTGTATGCATGCATTTAAAATATATATCTCATATTTCCCATCAAAAACCAAACTACATGCCTTTCAAAGTAAAACTTAAACCAAATTGTATGTTTTGAATATGAATAATAAACCCAAACTGCATGCCTCAAATATGAACATCAAAAACCACGTTTCATGCCTTTCAAAACTTAAAATTTAAAACTCCATATTACATGCTTCAAAAAAATTATCAAATAATCTGCACCATTAAAAATATCTACTAAAGATGATAAGCAATGAAAACCTTACCTGATTCTATAAGTATTACTGCAAATTCTAAAATTTCTCATTATTTCAAGAATTCCACTTCCATCCCAAGCTTGTCAAGAATGACAATCAACTAAATGAAAATCCTTTTGTATTGTTTCAATTGATAGTTATTTCCTATGATAGGTTCCATAATCACACTATATGATAAGTTTTGTTAGTATTTTACCTCTAACCAAATTATCCCTTTAGCATTTTAACAAATTTAATCATACCCAAAACCTCTACCAGACTGTCTGCTAAATTACCTTTGATGGTGCATGTACTTTTTGATTTTAATGCTATAAATGTAGGCTTTAAACAAACCCCAATCTATTCATTATATCACTAAACATTAAATTCACACCACTTTCCATCTAGAAAGCCGTCAAACCAATGCTTCAAACCCATAGTCAACATTAAACACTTAGTCACTTAGGTTATATTCTACCACCTTAGGTTTATTACCACTTCACATAGGTTGACTAATATTTAATCCCTTAGCATTACCACCTTTAGGTCTAATGATACTTGACCCTCAAAATGTAACATTGCTTACAAAATGCATTCATGGGTCCTTAACATTTAACCTTAGATCTTAGGTTAGAATCATTTAGGTTTTAATACAAATAAAACCTTAAAACATTGCAACGTAATTCAATATAACTAATGTTAACTTATATTAAAAATTTAACAATATTTAAAATAGATTTTGTTATCAACAAAAGAATTTATCAATCAACCTGCACATCCAACTATAACTGATTACCAAATTAATCACAAATTTGATCAATAACATTATACTCATATGATCAAGAATTATTTTCATACCACTTCTTGTATATGCTTATTTTTTCATTACATCAATTAAATGCTCTTAAAACCACTTGAAAATGTAGAGTAATACTTTCATTAAATGTAAATATAGTAATAAATATCTATGATAATAATGTATATTCAAATGTTGTAATGAACTAGGACCCCCAATTAGTAGTTTTAAATGTTATGACAAAGTTGTTAATATGACAAAATCATTTCCAAACTCTTGGATTTAGAAATGAAAAAGAGGAGGTGTCTAAAATAGGCTCAATAGGTACATGTGTGGAAATGAGGCATTACTCTTGGGTGATGCCCCAAATGCAAGAGAAATGTTAGATAAGGATTTTAACAATTTTGGCATGAGAGGGGAATATAAGAATAATGAAGGTATGGTCGAGTTAACCCAAGATGCCATGTACATCCAATCATTGCCTACGTATTCCATTATGGACTTCAAGACAAATATAGTTCTCTCAAGAAATGAGATAATAAGAAGGGTAATGACAAGAGATAAAGTGTAATTGATAGAAGAAAAGGGGAGGGACATGCAAAATAATGAGAGTGTTTAAATGGTTAGCTCATAATATGACGAGTACATTGAATCAATTAGCTCTCAAAATAGTGGGAAGCATTGAATTAATTTGGGAATGAGGATGGTGATAAGATTGGTTGAGCTATCCCTAAATACCCTATATATCCAAGTGTTGCCTACATAGTTGGTACAAATCTCAGGATAGTGTGTTTCTCTAAAAAATGTGAGTATAATGAAGAAATGACAATGGTTGATTAAAAATTATCATGTTTGGAAAAGAGGTTCCCACCCAAGAGATGTTTGAAAATGCAAAGGGAGGGTTATCCACATCATAATTCAAATAGTGCCACCTAGAACATGATGATAAACTGTTCAAATATATTGCTTTTTATTTTGGCATTTTCAAGTTTTTAAGATTTTTTGGCTTTATATCTCCCATCAAAATTTTAATCCGCCCCGCTATTATTTTTTGGATTTTTGGTTTTTTTAAATTTTTAGGTTTTTTGGAGTCAAATATTTATAGGAATATTTGGCAAGTAGGATACAAAAGGTGATAGAATAAAATATACAAGGGAACCATTTAGTAAAGGAAAAATTAACCTTGGGTAAGGATTTAAATTATTAACTTGTAAAATAATGAGAGTGTGGCTTAATTTTCTTGTAAAACATCAAGAGCATGACCTAAATTTATCAAAAAATGATGAGAGCATGGAATAAATTGCTCTCAAAATGTTGAGAACATAGAATAGGGTTTGGACCTCAAGCCATTGTAGTTCAACTTAAAGTGAAAGATAGTATGAATAAGCAACATGTTAGGATAAAAATATAAAAAAGCATAATTAATGGGATAAAACTTGGCAAAATTTGAAAGATGCAATTTTCAAGGACCACTATGTATGAAATCCATGTTGAAGTGTTCTAAAATATTACCTTCAAGGATGTGTTGATGATTATCAAATCTAAATTGCCTACTAAATATTTAACTAAATCTAACATGTCAATCTATCTATTGTACTCATAGGCTGAAATAAAGATTAGGATGGTAATGGGATGTGGTAAAAAAGAGAGGGAATGCCATAATTATAAAAAATAATGAAGGTAAGATGATATAACTTACCCCTAAGAAGGGGTCCTCATAGACAATGTTCAAGTAAATCAAGTGTAAAATCACTTGAGATGCATAATATTCATGGACTCATCTAGATATTGCCCATATTTATCTATAATAATGAATGGTCCCAGCCAATTAGGATCAAATTTTCTCTTCTTTTCTCACTCTACATTGGTATTTTTTTAATTCTGTTTCATCACAAGATCACTAAGTTTAAACTTTCTGGGTTTGATGCACTTATTTTTGCTACAACATAACATGTTATGATATTTTTGGATATTTTTCAAGGTGGATACCCATTTTTTATTTATTAGTTCTAGTTCTTGTAACCATGCAACTCTATATTCATCATCATTGATGATGTCCTACAATTAAATTCACAAAGAAGGAAACTTGATATCAATAGAGAAAATAACTTTAGTACCATAAACTAGGCAATCTGGTGGGCATTCTAAGGGGTTTAGGTATTAATATAGTGGGCTTAAAGGGAACAAAACAATTACAAGTGTTAATCATGGCCAATAACATTAATAATATTTTTAAAGATCTTAATGGACACATAGGGACTTTATATCCTTATTTTTAAGGACTTTTCATTATTAAAAACAATATTAGATGGAATGCCATAATAGAAGATGAGGTGATTTGGAATAAATTCAAAAATCTACATACCTGTTAAGTAAGTGAGGGGAATTGCTTCGACCCACTTAGTAAAATAATTGATCATAGTGAGAATGTATGTGTGTCCATCTAAAGAAGTGGTATTGATTTTACCTATGATATTGAGTTCCCATGTCAAAAGTGTCCAAAAAGTAGTGATCAGATGAAGTGATTATGCTAGATCATGAATTAGGTTAGCATATTTTTGTCAAGGCACATACTTCTTGACATACGTACTAGCATTTGATTCTATAGTGGGATAATAATACCTTATTTACAAGAATTTCTTGGTAAGGACCATTCCCTTAATATGGGCCCCACAAATCCCTTCATGTACTGCCTCAAGTGATAATCCAAGTTATATTGAATTTTAAAAATAATGTAGAGTTCCATCATAACCTCTATGATAGAGTGTAGCACTAAGTAAGGTATAACTAGAGGCATTACAGATAAAGTATTTTTGTCGATTGTAGGAAATATTTGTAGGAAGGATGTCATCATGGAGGTAATCATATAAATCATGGTACCAAGATGAGATAAGACCAATAATATCACATACCATCTCAAATGTTTAATGATCATGATCTAGCTCTAAAATATGTTCAATAAGGAATTGGTAGTCTAGGACATGATCTGTGATGTTTATCAAGGATCCAATTATTTCTTATGCATGTGTTGTCTTGTTATTATCCCTTAGGATCTACTCAAACTAGATATGGTCAAAGTTTTTATTATGTATATCCATCATATTTTATAATGTATAAGTTTATCATCCATTGTTTGGTATTGATTTGTCACCTAATTAATGATTGACTAGGAATCCCCATGAACATGCAATTTCTTAATATTCTAGTATACTACTAGGTGAAGCCCTATAATGAGTGCTTTATATTTGACCATATTGTTGGCATAAGTGAAACAATATGGAAAGTTTTAGGAATGAGATATCCATATGGTGTTATGAATATAATTATATCTCTAGATCCATGAGATGTGTAGGAACCATCAAAATATAGTGTTTAATGTTGATATTTAGAAGGTGTTTTATCTAGAGTCAAGATTTACTTGTTAGGGAAATTAAAAGTGAGTGGTTTGGCATCTAATAAGTGTGATTCAACAAGTTGATATATAATTACTTTCCCCTTAATTTATTTTTTGTGTTCATATTCAATCTCAAACTCACTCAATAGCATGACCCATGTAACCATGTAGATAGTCAAAGTTACCTTGGAAGTAGATACTTGATTGGGTCCACTTTGGAAATAAAAATGGTTGTATTGTTGAACATGGAATGTAACAATTTATGGGATGTGAATACCATTGCTAAACAAGATCATTTAATTGGTATATAGTTGTGTCCATAGATAACTAATGTTTTGATTAAATAATATACTACTCTTTATTTTGCATGATCATCACGTTGGGCAATAAGTGCCCCCAAGGTATGTTTTTTTGTTAAAATGTAGAGGAGTAATGGATTCATAGGCATTGGTGGGGATAAGACAAGTGGATTTTCCAAATAATTCTTTAAATTCTCAAATTATTTTTGGCATTCAACATTCCATGAAAAGGTGGTGGCTTTCTTCAAATGATCTACACCATGGGACCCAAGACCAAGTGTGTGGGGGATAACCTAGTTTGGTTGTGTAGAGTGAATACATAGAGAGTATTTAGACTGAATAATAAAACACACATTCAATGAAGAAAAATTCTTATTTATATGAATGCAACTTCTATTCAATAATAAAGAATAGGGAAAAGGTACAGTGTGTTATAGTGCATGTGTTATAAGATAGATACACAAAGCATGATATGTGTATTATGCTTATGTGTTACATTGACCTAACTAATTATCTTAGTTTTTCATTATATAGATGCGTATATTACATATTGAACATGTATAATACAATAAAAATATTAATTATTTCACAGCTACCAAGGATGGTGTTTAAATCTTCCTATCAGATGTGGTAGCTAGAAATGATTTAAAAATTTAATGTCCAGACTGACTTCAAAGACTTGTAATCCCAAGATCTTATGTTGGAGGCTAGTATCTAGTTGGGCCACTTTTTACACCATGTGATTAGGGTAGCCCAACACTTGGTTGTGCTAAAGTTGGTGATTATATGAGTAAAATCTAGTGAAGTGTGTGGGGATACAAGGTGAGGAGTGTATAGTGTGATGCATAGGCTATGATTTGAGGTGATCATTGCATGAAATTATATGAGTAGGTGTGAGACTTGTGCATAAGGTTTTGAAAAATATTTGGGGAAAGAAGTGTGTAGGGTTGTGTGGGAAGTGTGAGCTCTATGAAAAAGAATAAAGGAGTGTGTTCAGATATGTAGAGGATACACACATATCATTCATTCTTTATTGAAGAGCAATGGTATCCATTACATTGGTTTGTAGTTGAGGAAATGACACTCGAAGTTGATAAGAAGTGTAACACTTAGTTTGATTATTATATTATCTAGCTTTGACCACTAAAAAATGTTGATGTGTGCCATGATAGGTGTGTGTTTATGTTACTTTGATCATATGGTCCTTCTCTATGGGGCACAAGTGTTTAGGATCCAAATTAGAAGGATTTGGTGTCATTGTTGGCTCAAGAAGTGGTGGAGTGTAAGTCTTGATAAGTTCTACATTGAATACTAAGTACATGCCCAAGTACAGATGTAGAACAAGAAAAAAATGTTCTCACCAACTATGCATAGAATGGTGTAGGGACCATATCATAGAGACTTGATATTTTGGTGTGGATATTTGAATCATTCCTTCTAAAGATGTAGCCAAAATTTATTACCAACTTAGAATGCATGAGGTGTGTGATGTGCATCATGGCACTCCTTATAATTTAATTAAGTGTGAGAGAGAATCTATTGAACTTATTGATGAATAGATTGTATGCATCGTAAAAACTTCTCACCTTTGTTCACTTATTATTCCTATGTGCACGACTCAATGATAACTATTGTGTGGTAGGAGATGTTTATAGGTGCCAAAGGTTAAAACTCAAGACATGTCTAGAATGTATTGTGACCTGTAGATATGTGCAGTGCTCTATTTTAGACATTTTAAATGTATAATAAATTTCCATCCCAAGTGTGTGTATTTGCATAGTTGTACATTTGTAGAAGATGAACAAGTGTGAATCAATTCCAATAATGATTACCAAAAGTAACTTATAAAGTGTGGATCTCAATCAAAGTGATGAATTTTGGAAGCCCAAAATGAACCCAAACATGGTTAAAGAAAGCTTATGTAGTTCCAACTGCATCAATGTATTTCTTTTAAGAGACCATAATAGCCATCTTGGAAAACCTATCCACTAAAACAAACACAAAATCATTCTGACATCTTTTCATAGGCAATCCAATCATGAAGTCCATCCTAATAGATTCCCATGGTCTAGATGAAATCTATAGAGGTGTATACATTCATCATTTCTTATTTTTAGGCTTGGCAATACAACAAAAAATAAAATACTTGATGTGGCATTCCATGTCTATGTGCATGTGTAATCAGTAGAAGTGTGACTACAATGCAATTAAAGTCTTTATCACACTGAAGTGTCTTAAGGTCTTAGAATAATGCACCTCCCATATGATTCATTAGTAAGATACACCATTAGGAACATGGAGATGTTTAATCTTGTAGAGAAGCTGGTTAGACAAGTATAACTTTTAAAGTTGTTTACCTTATGCTAGGTTAGTGTAAGTCATTGTGAAGTCCTAGTTAACTGAGTAGAGGGATACCCAGTCTATAATTTTTTGGCCATACATGTCTAACACAATGATAAGTGTGTGAATTGGTGGTAATCTAAGTCAAGTTATGTCCTTTTTTTCTTTCCCTTTCTTTTGCTTGATCATGAGATAGAACTGCTACAGGTAAGTCATCCATTTCATGTTCTACACATTCCCCAACTTGGTTTGTGTCTACAATAACTAAAGTGGATTATGATCTAAATGAATAAATATCTCTTTCCCCAAAATGTAGTGTCACCATTGCTTTACTATTTACGCAATAGCATATAGTTATTTCTCATAGGTGGAGTACCTTTGCATCATATCACTAAACACTTATGAGTGGTATGTGACTAGATGTCCATGTTGTATGAACACTTCACCAAGTGCATAGTCATATGCATCAGTGTGAATTTCAAAGGAATGCATAATTTCAAACATTGAAATAACAAACACTATGTAGAGGCATTGTTTGAGTGCCTAAAAAGTGCATTACTACACATGAGTCTAATCAAACTTGGTTTTTACATGTTATTTGGCTGAGAACCTAATAGATGTGTCAGAAACCAAGGATGAACCTATATTAAAAGTTATCAAGTCAAAGAAAACTCCTCAATTCTATGAGATTACATAAATTAGGCTAATATTGGATCAATTTGATATTATTTAGATCTACATGGATTGTTATGTGATCTATGATGTATCCCAGGTACTAGTTATGTGTGTTGAGTTGTGGAGCTAAAAGCTTCACTAATGAGCAAGATTGAGGTCACTAAGTTTACATAGTAACCGACATCAGTTACATAGTTGACCAACATCAGTAGTATTGCCGACATCGGTCAGGCATAGATACAGAATAGACTGACATCGGTCAGGGGTCGGCCGACATCGGTCATCTTTAGACTGACACTGACATCTGTGCATTTACATGCATTTCCATAATTAGATTTGTTCTAATTTTAGGTGAATAGTTGGTTTGTATGTAAAGACTAATTTTAGTCTTGAGTCTACATTTCTAATTATTGTTTAGTTTGGGATCTATTTAAGAGACCCATGGCGTTGTATTGTAATCAGGATGAGATCCTCAAAGTGTAAGATCTAAAAGGTCTGCAAGAGTGCAAGATCAGGAAGATCTACATGGTAAGCAAGGTCTATTAGATCTGCAAGGTGCAAGATCAAGAAGATCTGTGGTTGGTCAAGGATTGGAGGCAATAACAATTGGGTTGATTGTCATAAAGACTTGGAAGTAGGCAATAACAACCATTGGGTTGATTGTCACTGGAGGGAACAACAACTCGGTATTGAGTTGATTGTTGATTGTAATTGAGAGAGAGAGAACTCTTGAGGGAGAATTACTGTACACCCAAGAGGTGTGGGAAGAGTGAGATTTCTTCATTGTATTTCCTTCTGGAAGAGTGTTAATACAGATTGTATTATTTCTCGTATCTCCTATTCTTTGTTGTTTCTGATTTCTAGTTACTTATTACTTCTAGTTTAATTCTGTGTTGAGTTTTTTATACAAAGGTAGTCAATTATACTCTAAGGAGTATCCTAACAGTTGGTATCAGAGATAGGATCACTAACAATTGGTATCAGAGCATGTTAGTGTTTGTTGATTACAGAATTCACTCACAGGGGTTTATGATTGAGTGGGAGTAAATCAATGGTAGAAGAAAGTAAACTAAGAATGGAAAAATTCAATGGCAAGAATTATCAATTATGGAGGATGCAGATAGAAGATTATCTGTGTCATAAAGATCTGTACTTACCATTGGGTGGGGTTTCAAGAAAGCCCACATATATGCAAGATGAAGAATGGAATTTTCTTGATAGAAAGGCTCTGGGATCTATAAGGTTGAGCCTGGCATCATCTGTGATTTCCAACTTATCACAGGCAAAGACAATGGTAGAGTTAATGGAATCTTTGGCAAATTAATATGAAAAACCCTAAGCTTTGAACAAGGTATTTCTTATGAATCAATTATTTAATTTTCAAATGCAGGAAGGTGGATCAGTATATAGTCATCTTAGTGATTTCCATGGATTAGTAAATCAGTTAGATTCAGTCAAAATAGTTTTTGATGATGAAATTAAGGCTCTCTTATTCTTAGGCTCTTTACTTGAAAGTTGGGATAGTTTGGTAATGGCAGTTAGTAATACTACATCTGCTTCAAATATCTTGAAAGTAGATGATGTTGTTAGTGTAATCTTGAATGAAGAAATTTTCAAGAAAAGCATAGGGGAAACATCAAGTAATGCTTTAAGTGTTGAAAGCAGGGGATGGCAAAGAGAGAAGGGAAAGCAAGGGAAATCAAGGTCAAAGATGGGTAGTAGATCCAAATCCAGAAATGGAGGTATAACTTGCTGGAATTGTGGAAAGAAAAGACATGCAAAGAAAGATTGTTGGTTAAAAGAAGATCAGCATAAAGAAGCAAATGTTGTAAGTATTGTTGCATAGGATGCTCTCATATTTTCTTTGGATAGTCAGGTAGAATCATGGGTTTTAGATTATGGTGCTTCTTTCCATGCAACCCCAAATAGAGAATTTGTCCATGATTATGTCCATGGAGACTTTGGAAAGATTTATTTAGGGGATGGTGAGCCTTATCAAATTGTTGGCAAAGGAAAAGTGTAGCTGAAATTGTAGAATGGCAACACATGGGTGTTGAAGGATGTCATGCATGTACCTATCCTGAAGTGGAATTTGATTTTTGTAGGAAAGTTGGGTGATGAGGGTTGCACAGTAACTCTCACAATGAAATCTTGGAAAGTTTCCAAGGGTGCACTTGTATTAGCTAGAGGTAATAAAGTAGGTACTCTTTATCTATCTACTTGTATTACTGATTCTCCTTCTATTTTATCTACTTCAGATGTAGATGCAAAGATGTGGCACTGTAGGCTTGGTCACAGGAGTGAGAAGGGAATGCATGTTCTTAAGTCAAAAGGTGAGCTTTTAGATTTGATAGACCGAGATTTTTGTGAGCATTGTATGTTTGGGAAATAGGAGAAAGTGAGGTTTCTCACAACTGGGTCAATAAAGAAGAAGCACAAGTTGGAGCTTGTTCATGCAGATGTGTGGGGACTAGCTCAGGTAGCTTTTATTAGAGGATCACAGTATTATGTTTCTGATGCTATAAGAAAGGATTGGGTTTATTGCATAAAGAGGAAATATGATGTTTTTGACACATTTAAGAACTAAAAAGCCTTGGTTTTCAATGAGAAGGTGATGGACAGTGATCAGCTCAAGAGGCTAAATAATTTTGAGCAGGGTAGTATTGATTTGGACAAGGTTATGATCCAAAATGAGCTCACAAGTAAAAATCATCACTCACAGGAAAATACAGATACTAACATCATTTAGGTGAGAACCGACGTTGATCAGGCAAGAACTGACATCAGTCTAGTGGAGACCAAAGTCAGTGATGTCGGGCAGGTGGACACCGATGTCGGTCAACAAACTGACATCAGTGATCAGGTGGAATCGACATCAGTTGGGTGCAGACTGAGGTTGGCCAGAGATGACTGGGATCAGTCACTGATAGAAAGTAATTTGGGTAGACAGCAAGCTATCAATGAGTCTCAAATGCCCATAAGGAGGTCTGAAAGGGTAAGTAAACCTCCAATTCATTATTCCCCTTCTTTACACTACTTATTGCTCACTGATGGTGGAGAACCAGAAATTTTTGATGAGGCAATGCAGGTAGGATCCAGGAAATAGTGGGAGCATGGCATGAATGAGGAAATTGATTCCTTGGAAGAGAACCAAACGTAGGATTTGGTTGAGTTTCCAACCAAAAAGAAAGCACTAAAAAATGAATGGATTTATAGGTTAAATAAAGGAGAGAATGGATAGGTGAGACATAAGGCCAGGTTATATGGTCTTGAGCAAGTTGTAAGACAATGGTGTTTGAGGTTTGATAGGTTTATGACAAAGCATGGCTTTAGTCAATGTCAATGTGACCATTGTGTTTATTTTACTAGGTTGGATAATAGTAGCTACATTATCCTGTTATTGTATGTGGATGATATGCTTGTTGCAGGTTCACACGTGCAGGAGATTACTGAGCTAAAGGTAAAATTAGCTCAGACATGTGCCATGAAGGATTTAGGAGTAGCAATCCTTGGCATGAGTATTTCTAGAGATAGGGAAAATCATAGGTTGATTTTGTCTCAAGAGGATTATGTGAATAAGGTAGTGGAGAGGTTCAATTTGCAGGATGCAAAACCGGTAAGCACACATATGGCTAGACAGTTCAAGTTAAGAATAGAATAGTGTCCTAAATCACATGATGAGGTTGAGTACATGGCATGTACTAGACTTGATATTGCCCAAGTAGTGGGAGTTGTCAGCAAGTTTATGGCCAATCCAGGAAAGAAGCACTGGAAAGTAGTTCAATGGATTCTCAGATATCTGAGAAGGACCAATAGTAGGCATTTATGCTATGCAAGGTCAAACACTTCTCTACATGGGTATGTAGATTTGGATATGGTAGGTGACTTGGATGGTAGGAGAAGCACCACAAGATATGTGTTCACTATTGGTGGAACGGTGGTTAGCTAGATATCAGAGTTGCAGAAGGTTGTTGCAGTCACAGAGGCTAGCAAGGAAATGATATGGATGACTTGGTTCATGGAAGAGTTAGGAAAGGAGTAAGAGAGTTACAAATTATACAGTGATAGTCAAAGAGCAATTCATTTGGCAAACGATTCAGCCTTTCATTCAAGAACCAAACATATATAGCTTAGGTACCACTTCATTAGACAGGTATTAGAGGATGGACAGTTGAAGCTGGAAAAGATCCATATGGATAAGAACCCTGCAGATATGTTAACAAAGCCGAGAATAAAGGAGAAGTTGAATCTTCATTCAACTTTTGTTGGTCTTCAAGATTGAACTTAAAGATGGAGATACAAGCCAAAAACAAATTAGAGGATGTTACTGTACAGGTACATGTACAGGTGCAACTATTTATCTCTAAGTGGGAGATTGTTGAGTTGTGGAGCTAAAAACTTCACTGATGAGCAAGATTGAGGTCACTGAGTTTACATAGTAACTAGCATCAGTTACACAGTCGACCAACATCGGTAGTATCACTGACATCAGTTAGGCATAGACACAGAATAGACTGACATCGATCAAGAGTCGGCCGATAGCGGTCATCTGTAGACTGACACCGACACCTGTGCATTTGCATGCATTTCCAAAATTAGATTTGTTCTAATTTTAGGATAACAGTTGGTTTGCATGTAAAGACTAATTTTAGTCTTGAATCTGTGTTTCTAATTATTGTTTGGTTTGGGATCTTTTTAAGAGACCCATGGGGCTATATTGTAATCAAGATGAGATCCTCAAAGTGTAAGATCTAGAAGGTCTACAAGAGTGCAAGATCAGGAAGATCTACATGGTAAGCAAGGTCAATCAGATCTGCAAGGTGTAAGATCAAGAATATCTATGGTCGATCAAGGATTGGAGGCAATAACAATTGGGTTTATTGTCGCAAAGACTTGGAAGTAGGCAACAACAACCATTGGGTTGATTGTCACTGGAGGGAACAACAACTCGGTATTGAGTTGATTGTTGATTGTAATTGAGAAAGAGAGAACTCTTGAGGGAGAATTACTATACACCCAAGAGGTGTGGGAAGAGTGAGATTTCTTCATTGTATTTCCTTCTGGAAGAGTGTTAATATGGATTGTATTATTTCTCGTATCTCCTATTCTTTGTTGTTTTTGATTTCTAGTTACTTATTACTTCTAGTTTAATTTCGTGTTTAGTTGCTTATACAAAGGTAATCAATTGTACTCTAAGGAGGATCCTAATAATGTGTAGTGCTAAATTACACTTTAATAAGTTGGATTGTAACTTATGTTGACTCAAGGTGGCTAAGATGTGAAAGATGTGCTCCAAATGCTCCTCCTAGGTCTTACTAAAGATTATAATGTCATCCAAGTAGACAATGATGAAGAAGTTAATAAATGGACTTAGTATATCATTCATCAAGCACATGAATATGGTTGGTGCATTAGCTAGGTTGGAAGGCATGACCAACCATTTATACAATCTTTCCCATGTCTTGAATATTATCTTCCATATGTCTTAAAAATGGAATGAAACCTGATGGTAACTTGACTTCAAGTTGAACTTGGTGAAGTATTGAGTTCTTCAGATTTGGTATAAAAGTTCATCAATGATGGCAGTGGGCACCAATTCTTTACTTTTATCTTATTAAGTGCATAATAGTCTATAGAGAGTTACCATGACCCATCCTTCTTAGGTGTGAGGAATATATGAATCCTAAAAGTGATGATCTAGGATTTATCTTGCCTTGATTAAGGTGCTCTTCTATTTGGCACTATATTTTGCCATTCTCCCAAACTAATCTTTGATATAGTGGGTTATTTATAAGAGGCGTTCTAAGGACCAAATTGATGTGGTGATTTACTATGCAATGTCTTTTAAGGCCTTCAAGATCTATGAAGACTTAACTATACTTCTCCAATAACTTTTCAAGCTATTATTACTATGATGTTGTGTGAGTGGTGTGAATTGCCATAGTGAACTTTGTCATCTACACATATGTGTTAGGGTGAACCATGAGCAACACAAACTTTTGTGTATGTGAGACAAGTTTATGACATTTTTTGGTAGATGCCAATGTGACTTTGGTCATGGGCACTAACTTAAAGAAGTGTTAAAAATTAAATTTGTGCATGAATAGTATAAAATTATGGATTGGCTTGATATGTAGCTTCACAATCATACATATATGATCTCCCCAACAATATGTCACAAATATCCAAATGTGTGATGTTAAAAGTGATGTTATCCTCTATAGGATTGATTTTTTATTGAAAACTGCACTATTGATGGACATGTGTATCTTCCCCCTACTGTATCCACTCTAAATAATATGGCTTAGGGTGTGTAGTAGTGGTAAGACCAAAGCATTGAGTTGTTGATTTCACAATGATGTTATTTTGACTACCACTATTGATGATGACATGGAGAATTTGTCCCTTCACCTTGAACTTGGGGTGGAAGAGACATTCACATTATTCAAATATGTGAATTATAGTGGTGTTAGTGTTTAGACAAGAGGCATATGGACTAGTGTTATTCATTTGTGTGGATCCTGATGTAGACTGTGTGAGTAAGGATTACTACACATGACATTTAGAGTCATCATGAGTGGTTTACCAATGATGATTTCACCACTTATCACCTAACTTGATATTTCATTTTTATAAATTATAAGTATGATCCTTCAAGAATTCAATGGTATTTTGAGGTTGCTCACCTTTGTGAGAATTTTTGTGCTTATGTATAGAAGACTATGATGTGGAGTTGCGTGAGGGATGGGATTTGCACACTATATTATATGAAGAGGTGAAATGTTTCTTTATCATTGCCTTGGATTAGATCTTGGTGCCATTGTGATATGCTCATACTAAAGTGTCAAAAGTTAATAAATCTAACTTCACATGGATATAAGGTGAGACTTTATTGATTTACTTTAACACCCTATGTTCTTCTCTCAATTTCTCTTGTAGATGCATAAAGTAATCATGGAATGTGTTGGTGTAATATTCCATTGACTAATCCTTATGATGGCCCAGTTATTAGAACTTTATGTATTCATATTCAAAGTGTCAGAAAGGGTAATATTTGTCTTTGAGTTTATCAATAAAAGTATTCCATGATTTGATTAGAATACACTCTTGTGCCTATTGTGTAATACAATCAAAATGAACATATTCATTACTATGAAGGTGAACATCTCAACATTGGTACATCATTTGACTAATAATAACACCTCAATTTTTTGAATCTAGGTATCCAATGCTTTGGCATCGATCTTACCTTCAAATAGAGGGATGTCAAGATTGATTTTTACTTTGAAGGGGGTTTGTTATTGAAATTATTATGAGCATATTTTTGATATAGATGGGAAGGTGTCAAGTTGAGATTCATCATCAATTCATATAACTAGACAAAAAATTTGGTGTGATATGCCTCCAATGTATCATTGATGAGCCTTTAACTTTTGGGGCTACCTCAAGTTGCTTATGGGCATCAATCATCTTGCTTCTAGTACAATGTTCTTCTAGAATCTCTAAAATAAATTTATATATTAAACCTTATCTCGTTCATTATGTTTATGTGGTTACATGTATAGAAAGGAATATAGCTCATCTCTAATAATAATGATTTACACCATGGGGCCCAAGACCAAGTTTATGGTGGAAAACTGAGTTTGGTTGTGTAGAGTGAATGCATAGAGAGTATTCAAATAGAATAATTAAACACACATTCAATGGATCAAAAGTCTTATTTATAAAATATAACTTTTATTCAATAAAAAATAATAGGGAAAATGTACAATGTGTTATAGAATAGATACACAAAGCATGATGTTTGTATTATGCCTATGTGTTACATCAACCCAAGTAACTATCTTAGTTATTTGTTGGCTAGATGTGTATATAACATATTTAACATGTATAATACAAGAGTAATATTAGTTACTACATAGCTACCAAGGAGGTTGTTTGAATCTTCCTTTCAGATGTGGTAGTTGGAAATGGTCTAAAAAATTAATGTCCAAGATATCTTCATCAACTTATAATCTCAAAATCTTTTATTGGAGACCAAAAACTATTTAGACCACTTATTGTGCCACATAGTCAAAGTAGGCCGACACATGGTTGTACTAAATTTGGCAAGTCCATGAGTAGAATATAGTGAAGTGGATGGTTATATGAGGTGAGAAGTGTGTAGTTTGATGCAAAGGTTACAATATGAGTATATCATTATATGAAAGTCTATGAATAGGTGTGAGACTTATGCATAAATTTGTGAGCAATCTTCAGATAAAAGAGTGCACAGGGTTATGTGATAAGTGTGAGATCTATGCTAAAGAAAAAATGAGGAGTATGTTTGGCTACATAGAGGATATGCATGGATCATAAAAGGTGAGTAAAAGGATGACACCTATCTTCCAATTTTGAAATGAAGCATCAAATAGATTGAATTTTTCTCTACAAACTATAGTGTTACTTCATATTAGAGGGAGGAGGAATTTTTTAATGGCCTTAACCCTGGTTATATTGAATTCAATGCCCCTATGAGATACACTAAAACCTACCAATTTTTAGGAAGTGACACCAAATATTCACTTATTAAGATTAAGACCCACCTTATATTCATAAAATCTTTCAAGGATCCTTTGTAACACTTATGGATGGCCTGCCCTAGTATTGTATTTTCTTAGAATGTATTCCACATAGTATTATACAATATTTTGCATCATGTCATGGAATATGACATTCATTTCACATTGGTATGTATTAATGACATTATTCATGCCAAATGGCATCAATTGATAACAAAACATCCCTATGGAGAGGTGAATGTTGTTTTGTGTTGATCTTTATGTGTTATTTTTATCTGATTTTATCTTGAGAATCCATCCATAAGAGATAAGATTTTATACCTATTTTTGGAATCTATAATTCATATCAATGTTTGGGAATGGAAAATCATCTTTTGGACATGCTTTATTGATATCTCCAAAATCTATACACAGCCAAATTCCTTGTGGTTTCTTGCTAACTGCGATGATGTTGGAAATCCACTATGAATATTCTATGGGGTGAATACATTCCACCTCTAATAAATTTTCCAATTTATTTTTGACTAGTATGGAAATGCAAGGATGAATTTTGATTATCTTTTATTTGATTATATTCACATCCAAGTGTACAATAGGGTGGTGTACAACCAAAGAAGGGTCCAAGCCAGGAATATCTAAATGGGACTAGGAAAAAATATCAATAAATTATAGAAGGATATAAGGAAGGATATCACATTCCACTTCAATAAGGGACACTATAATTTTGATCCATTTGGGATCATCTGGTGTTTTAATGTTTGCTTTTGTGGTATCTTCCATGAATAGTGTGGAACCATCCTCTAGAATAGTTGGCAATGAGGTGAATTGATCTTTGTCATCATCTTGTGTCTCAATATAATTATTAAATTCACCCATGTATGAATAATCTAAATCACCAAAGGATAGAAAATGCCACTCATAAAATTCATGTAAGAATCCTTAAACCAATTGTTCAAATACATTATGATCTTCTAAATTAATTCCTAACCAACATGAGATTTTGGGATTATAGGCACCCTGAGCTTCTTTTGAAAGAGGGTAAATTTACCCATCTAATGTCACCTGAAATAGGTTTTCACCATAGGAATCATCTTTTTCCTTATTATTTTCCTAGTCCAAAAGCACCTCAAAGAGGTTTTCACTTTGGGACCTCAATGTTTCAATTTATTTTTATTTATGACCAAGGAAGTTTGTCTACTCTCTAAAATAGGTAGTAAGGTCCAATGTAATAACAAATCCTTGTTATTATATCACTTGGTAGGGTGCTAATTGCATGGAAAAAATTAAGTGATTATATCACTTGACACAAGAATGATTATCTAGATGATGTCATCCATATTGTCGAGATTGAGAAGGGACACATCATGCAAAGTCATAATGGGTGAATTAATTATGATACAATCTCAAATCATCCATAGTGATATTTATACATGTAAATCTATTATTACCAAGGCATTTCACATTTTGGGATCCTTGAGCATGCATCATATGACCGAGGGTGGCTCTATTATCCATAAACTTTAGTTCTCCTTCTTGAAAAGCTTGTATCATGAAGTCTATAGAAGCATATCAAATTTTCAAAAAATGGGTGGAGATAGAGATCAATTTGAGCCAATCTCTTGTGATGATGTAAACAAAAATGAGTATGTTTGGAACAAAATTGTCCAAGGTAGGTTGGATCTATTTATGGAAAGCCTAGTTGGGCATGATACTACACTCTCCAAGGATTTTGCCCATGGTTGGAAAGACCATGAAGTGAGAATTTATAGCCTAAAATTTTAGATTATTGAAGAACTCATTAGTGAAACAATGGGGATGGAATTCCATGGAGTCAAGGCATTCAAAGATAAGAGGTGGAAGGAGGAACTCTTGAATATCTTTTACAAGAAGGTAAAACATAAACCAAAATATTCATCTCATAAGGGGTTTATGCACGTAGAGTTACTGAGAAAATGGCTAGAGGTTTGTTTACAAATTATGAGGTACATTACCCTTGAGGGTAAACACAATGTTATATTTCCACATCATTTCCTTATCTTTAACCACTTTAAAGGCCATACAATTAGCATCATGTTCTTCTTGTTGCAATCTTTGGAGGTTTCAGTGTTGAATTTCAAAAAGAATCTATTGATAGATTTAATACATCAAGGCTTAATCCTATTATTGATTAAGCATAGGGAGCCACTATGGTCTAAGATTATCATTGAGGCCATATACATCAACAACGAGAAGAATAATTTAGAGGAGAAAGGGTATTACACTTGGTCAGACTCTAGAGATGAATAAGAGGAGCAAGATTTGGGGAAATCAACTGAACATGTATAAGAGGACCCCAAACTAGACTTGAAGAGCCCTACTTTTGTCCACCCACTTGATACCAAAGGTAAAGCATTATATGGTTTCAATGTCAAAATAGATATTGAGGACTCCCTCCAAAAGTTGTACATGAAAATTGTGATCCAAAAATTTCTCTATGATGAAATTGTTGAGGAGTTCGAGAGGCTCAAAAGATTCCTCTATCCAAAAATGGCAACAACTAATGAGGTAAAATATCTCCCAATTTTCACATTAAAATTTAAATCCACCAAACACAAAAAGGAGGAGGAAGCCACCTGAGATACTAAGGAATAAAAATGGGAGCTTCAATCCTCTGATCTTAAGAGGAAGAGATAGGATGATGGCAAGGATCTTTTTGTTGGGAGTCAAACTAGGGGAAGAAATAACAAAAGTGCTAGTATTGAGACCAAATAGTTGGTCTTTTAATCTAAATCAGAATAGCTTATTGGTCTCTATTTCCTTTTGGCTACTTTTTAGTTTTTTGGTTGATAGTTGGTAGAAGTTTGGTGGTAGGTGGGTTTAGCCATTGAGTTTATCTTTTTATCCCATTTTGTCTTGATGATTTATTTTGATTATCTTCTAGTTGTTTGTTGTAAAGGGTATAGGCCCCTTCAACCTGAATTTTAAATGATTTAATAAAAAAATAACAAATCCTTGTCTATGATCATCAATCAAAAAATCATATTTGAGGCCCATGAATTTGTGAATTAACTCATCATTATGGAAAGTATCCAATGGTATATTTGAATCTTATTGGTCCCAATCAATCAACAGAGGGTGATGGAGGAAAAGAGGGGAATTAAAAGTGACAAGAGTGATGGTATAAATGATATTAGGATTAAATTTTTTAGTATCAACTAACTCATTTGATATTAGCTAACTCATCATAGATGATATAATAGGACTCTACATCATTGTTGGCATCTTCATCATTAGACTTTATACTGGTATCACTCTTGAGATCTAAGGTGTCACCCCCAAGTTATTTTTATCCAATACCTTGAGTTCCTTTGTGTTTGGTAGCAAATACAAGTTTAATAAGACCTTGTTGGTTTACCCCTAGGACTTTGCCTTGATTAGAATGATTCTCCATTAATCTATTTGGAATAGGATACTTTTTTCTTTGGTAAAAAGTGGCAAAGTCATCATTATACAACCGTGAACCATCATCACCTTTGATTTATTCTTGGTATTATGAAGTAGTTTTGATGAGAATCGACCTTTTTGTACCATCCCATCCTAACATTATTCATTTTAGGCCTACCTTATGATTTAGGTGATTTAGGCAATTTAACTATATGAAAAATATTACCAATTTGGTATTCCACATGGCCTTTATATGTGATGTTAAAATGAGAGGATATTTTAGGAGGTGGTGTAAATGAAGTAGATGTAACAGTGTTTGGATCCACATAATTTGACTTGGATCCACATAATTTGACTTGAGAGGTTGAAGGGCAATATCTTTATCCTTTTTAGGGACATGTTCTAAGATAGGAAAATAATTATATCTCTCATATTCCACTTTAATATGTTTATAGTATTGAAACAACTATAAATCACTAGAAATGGTGACCTCCAATCTAGAATGGTGGAATTTATTACATTGACGTAGAGTGGAAGATATTGTATGTAATTCATGTATCCAAGGTCACCCAAGGAGTACATTTTACAATAGTTTTATATCAATAACGTGGAAAAGGGTATTATGGGTTAGAGGGCCAACAACAAGATGCAAGTAAATGGTTCCCTATGATTCTCTCTTCTCATTATCATATGCTTTTAATGGTAATAATTTCTGGTTGAAGATCCACTATAGTGTAGCCCAAATGCTTAACTAGCCTCAAATTCATAATATTTAGACCTAAACCATTATCTATGAGGACATGCTTGATATTATGTTAGGAAATGATTACTTCTATGTAAAGTGAATTATTTTAAAGAGGACCAAAAGTTGGCATATCACTTTGGTTAAAAGTGAGCTTTTGAACTAGAGCTAAATGGACCATAAGTGTTTGTAATTTGTCAGAAGCAATATCACTTGGAATCTTGGATTGGCTTAAAATCTCATTTAATATTTTGTTTGGATGTTTGACATGCGCAAAATATCTAAGATATAAATTTATGTTAATGTCTTATGTAATTGTTCCATAATATCATTTGGCTTGTCATTAATATAAGCTATTGGTTTGGATTTTTGAGGCAAAGGGCCTTGAATGGGATTATTAGAGGAAGAAGGTGCAACACCTTGGATTGTAACTTTGGAACATCAAATTGTGACTACACAACCTTGAGTTGGAGGTGGGTTAGTATAATTATAATAAGGGGAATGAGGGCCTTGAATGGTAACTCTTGGATGCTAATGAGAATTAATACCATTTTGAGTCAAATGAGGATTACCAACATATGGGGGTGGAGTTCATAAAATGGAAGCTGATGAACATTGGTATTTTTGGCTATTGGTTTAGGATTAATTTTAATAGTGGTTATATGATCTCTAGTAATACAACCAATAATATTTGTGTAGTTGTATGGGACATTATTATACCTAACTTGGTTAGAATGGGTGTCCTAACCTTGATTTTGATTAGTTTGATGGTGTTGTTGATTTGATCCTTGATTTTGATTATTAGGAAGCCAGTTCTAGTTTTGATTGTTGGTTTGGTGTTGATTTTGATTATGGTTATATGTGTGCTATGGAAACATGTTTTGGTAAATACCAAAAAAAATATTATATGTTGAAGAAATATTTTCTAACCTTATTTCTCCTTTCTCTAGAAAATATTTAATGAAATGTCTAAGCTACACACATCTATGACTGGAATGACCCTTAACCCAATGGTAATCACATAACTCATTTTCCCTATACTAATTAAGTTTAGGTTGGCCTTATGGAAATGGTTTCAAAAACATCCAAATGATCATATTAGCTACAACCAATTTTTGTAACACTACCTCAAAAGGTTCACCATGGTCACTAAAAACTCTATTTTGATAATGACCTCTTATTGGAGGTGGTTATTGTAAAGTAAGCAACTAAGTAGGTAGATTTCCTTTGGGAGGCAATGGTTGCACCATTTTCATGTATCTAGATTCTATTACCTAACCCCCTAAAACATTTTTATTTATATTGAAAGCTTTAGGTTTTTTAGATGTACTTACTCGATCTTGAATATAATCTTGAATCTAAACCTTGCTCTGAGTTTGGTTTTGAGAACATATTTTGATTACCCCTTTATGAATGATGGTTTTCTCAATTTTTGGCCCTTTATCAATAATATCTTGAAATGTATTTGCATAATGAAGTATACTATTATAAGATATGTCTATTTGTAGGTTGGTAATGAATAACATTACTAATTTTTTATGTAGGAGGTTATGTGAGAATGGACTAGTCAATGCATAACACCATTACAAATAACTAGAAAAACTCTCTCCCCTTTGTTTGGCATGACATAAGTCAACCATAGTTTCCTCATATTCTATATTATAAGATAAGTGTTGCACAAAATTTTTAGACAAGTCATCAAAATTATCAATAAAATTATTCGGTAGTGTTTAACCCTAAAATATAGAAATGGGGAATCTAGGGTTAAAGGAGAAAGAGATATCCTAAGGCACAAGGATGGTAGACTATCTCTAAATCAGAGCATTTTTTGTGAAACTCAGATTAACATATACTAAATTTATTATGTTGAGATGTTAAGGTTAAAAAGTATAGCTATGATAAATATTTCAATAAAAATGAAAATAAGATAGTTTTGATGTTAATACAGATCTATATATGGAATAGGAAAAAAATTTACTTGATCTAGATTTTGGAATAGTCACATAATTCTAGAAAATTGACCTCTGTAGTAGCAAACACTTGCATCAACCTAGGATGGCTACATCAACACTTCTATCTAACTTGGATGTAGGTGTCTACCATAGAATACCTACTAAAACTATATTATATAACCTGGATTATTTTGGATTTTATGTTGCCTTTACTTTGGTGTATTCATATCTAGGTCATGGTCTTTTGTTCCTTGCCAAATAGAAAAAACCCAGTTCTTCATCTTTATATTAGCTATCAAAAAAATGGGTTAGTGGGCACACGATGTCAATCTACCATAAATATCCATTTATCAATTAGCATTACCTACATAGTTAATACTAAGAAGGGGGCCTTCAACTTATGTAGTTCTCCTTAACGTGTTGGCTTGTGTGTGAATCATGCAATGTGTGATAAGAAGGTACAATAGTGATCTATATTGCGATGTGGAAAATATGGATCATGGAATGATCCTTCAGTACTTTAGACATGTAGATGTGTTTTCCCTATGACTGATATGGAAATAAGAGAGAATGGGGAATCTTTGCTCACTTGAGTGGTTTTGGTAAGTAGCTTTTGGTATTTTTAGGTATTTAATAAGTTTGTGTTAGGTGAGGAATGAATTAGGGTTGATATTATATTTATACCAATCCATTTATAGAATATCTCACATTAAAGCACTTAGGCTAACCATAGTTATATATTTTATTTACAAATTGAATGAATTTAGGGTACTAGGCACTTGCATTAGGGTAGGACACTTGAATTGACATATCCGTCTGATTGGGATGCAACTGTCAAGGTAGTTATAAAGTAGGTGTAGGTCTAGAACTTGTAGAGATGGAATATAAGTAGGTTTATAAAATTCTAGGCATGATAAAAGGTATGAGTCATCAGAATAACATTATTCATATTAAGAGATAATAAATTAGGCATGGGGAGATAGTGTATGCAATACTCTTGGCATTGGAAAAGGTTTATAATTTAAATTTACATCCATGATATGTATTTTACAATTGTACAAGATTGAGGTGATATATAATTTATAAATAGTATCTATATTTCCCCCTTTAATCTAGTAATGAAATCACTAATTACTAGTTTAAAGGAAAAAGAATGCATACCTGGGTGTGTATAACACACCTTATTCTTTGATTGAGTCCAATTTGAGTGACGTTATGGTCACTAACATGAAATTAAGAGCATGCTATATTATATAATCAGTGCATATAATCTAAAATTGAAAGTATTGAAATAATTGAAATTGAAAGTATTGAAATAATCGAAATTGAAAGAGAGCAAGGTTTAGGAGTACATATGTGTATCGATGCAACTATATTTTATTTTGGTAATTTGATTTGAAATATATATGATTATGAATCACTGAAACTAAGATTAGGACAAATATAAATCTTAATAGTGCATGTGTGTGTGTGTGTGTGTGTGTGTGTGTGTGTGTGTGTGTGTGTGTGTGTGTGTGTGTGTGTGTGTGTGTGTGTGTGTGTGTGTGTGTATTATATGACACATGCCCCTAACCTTGAATAAAATTATGATTTTCTACCTAGCATTTGAGATTATTTCAATTGTGTAAATCATACTTATAACCTAGTGAGTGTGAGTGAACCAAGTCAACTCACACTATAAAACTAGTGAGGATAGATTATGTGATCAATTCCAACCTATATACTTGGGAATATTGAGTGATTTAATCACCTCAACCATATAAAGAAGTGAACCAAGTATTGTATTAGATTGGCTCAATATAGTCTATAATAGTCTAACTTGGTGGGTGGTGATAGTCCCTATAAGTGTTTGTAATATGAAAGTGATTTAATTTTGTAATATTAGGCACACATTATATATCACATGTACCTTAGATATGTTTCATGTTAAAACTATGTAAAACATTAGTAACAATGTATAAAAAATTTCCACAAATGTGTATTTGAATCATATAATTTTAAAATTTGGCCAATTTGAAACTGTGTAAATGTGGAGAACATGTTTCAAAAACATTCCCCCACTATATATGGAAAAATCTAAAAAACTAATATAACTTCCAATGTGGAGAACATGTTTCCAAAACATGTTCCTATTATAATCTGGGTATATTGCATATTAAATAAGTGTGGAGAACATGTTTTCAAAACATTCATCCACTAAATATGAAACTATGACAAATGTGGAGAACATGTTTCCATAACATGTCACCACTGCAATTTGAATTTGTGAATCAATGTGGAAGCCATGCCTCTATGGCATGCCCCCATTGATATGCCCCCTATTTTAAAGTGAGTGGAATTAGTAATTGGTAGTTATCTTACCTTAAAAGGATAATATAACCATGTAAATTGTGAATGTACCATGTATCATATAGAGGGAACATGTATAGGTAGATATTTCATTGAAGCATGAAGAATGTGATCACACCAAGTCCTAAGATGCATAATGTATATCATGGAAATGTCTAGATACTAATAATACAAATTCAAAAATCAACCAAACACACACACACACAAGAGCACTCAAAAATAAAATAAAGAGGTAAAAGTCCAAGGAGACTACAAACAAGGGGCATGTTCAAATGCCACACAATCGAAGGAACATGACTTAGTGAAATGTCCACAAAATAAGAAATGGCATCTTCAAATGTCAACATAAAATAAGCAATGACATATTCAAATGATAAACATAAAAAAAAGGCATGCGGGGCACAAAAAATGGAGCATAGTCAAATGATCAAACAAGTGAGATAATAGAAAGGAAAGACACTCAAAGAAGTGCATAGGTCAAATTATAAGCAACCAACATAAACATATCATACTAGTCCTTAAATATATGTGTTAGCAAAAAACATTGAGTACATAACATATAAACTATAGTGTGAAAGATATAATCATGGATAAAAGCATGAGTAGGTACATATATGAGCTCAAACATGATAATGTAAAGTGACCATATCATGGTATAATTTGGATGTATTATGATCATACAGTTGAATTCCCCCAATGTCTTAGTGACGTGAGTAGAGGGAAAACCCAACATCTAAAAGTGTATAGATCATGTATTTGTATATTCTTGAATCACACTAAAAATATGTGTGAAACACATGTGTATATATAAAATAATGATATGACACCAACAATTAATCAACAACATATATGCCAAGGAACTAATAAGATAGTAAATGCTAAAAATATTTTTTGATTTTTGAATTTTTTTTTGTATTTTTGGAATATGTGAAAGGAATAATCAAGGAAGTCCTCATCATCAAAGGGTATAAGATCACTTGAGGAAATTTTAATTCTTTATTTATTGTGATGTATGGACACCTCTTTGATGTTTCTTTGTAATGGTATTTTGAAAGTCGTTAGTGGGAAAGGGTGGCCATATCCATCATGGTGTAATAAAATCTCTCTATCCCTAACCATAAAGTTGATACACATATTTTATTTATGTAGTGTTACCTTCCAATCAAAAAACTAATGTTTTCCAAATTTGAATGTCAAATTTGGATCCATATCTAATATCCATATGATCATGGGGACCACCTGTAGTTCACATGTTGTTGGTAGGTAGATGTACCCAAGATATTTTGGCATCAATGGAGAGTATGTTAATTCAATTGTATTCTATCCCAACTATGGAATGAATTTAGTGATGGATATCATATCAAAATTATTCCCATCAAACTTGAGATGATAACAATAAAAAACATAATTATTAGTAGTAATAGTTAGATCTTCATTTGGCTACTTTGCAGGATGGTTTTCATGTGAATATTTGGAATTAGTTTGTCTTTTTTCTTCATGGGAGAAATTTATATGTGACACTCACTCTTATAATTCTAAATTCATTTTTTTAATGTCTGACAGTTATTTGTATGATGGCCATTTATCTGATGATAGTTATAATATGTTAGCCCTCATTAAGGAACAATTATACTTCTCTATTTGTGTCTATTAGAGGGTAAATATACCATGTTATGTTTAAGTAACATGGAAAGTATTATATCTATAGTATCCTAGTTTCTTGTGATCTATATAATATATTGTGTATTATAATGAGAGACCTCCACATTATTTACATGATGTATCTATGTATGGTTGACTAAATGTGTGAAGCCAAGAGGGGTGTATGGAACAACATGCATTTACATGTTCATTTGTCATTTTTATCTACCCTTATCTTGATTTGGTATCATGTCCTCTATTTAGATTATATGTATCAAGAACCTTAGGTTCAAATAGGTTATAAAATACATGCTCAAGTGGATCAAAATTAAGTTTTCACAATATCTAATTTATCATATCATGGGCTAGATTTCCATCACTGTCATAATAATCTAAAACATGGCCATGTTTTTACTTAGTATTTTAAAATAAAGAAAGCTAACATATTGGAGGTACTTTTAATTTTTGTATCAAAGGTTCCTTTGGTATTGGTTCTTGTTCTTGAGGTGCATCTATGTGCACTTCAGTGTTTAGTGCATTATCTATATTTAGAGATAATGTACCCATTGTACTTGACTCACCCACTTCTTAAGTTTGGATATTCTCAAGAGGAATACATTATGTAGGTGGTACTAATGTAGGAATGTCTTCTATATCAGAATGTATTATTTTAGAAAATTTTAAAGGATCATCATCGACATGCATATCAATAAGGTCTCAACATGTATGAATTATACACACCAATGTAAATTAGTTGGGATAACCTCCATGGTATGTATCCAAGGTCTACCTAGACCTAAATTATAATTTAATGATTGTGATATTACTTGAGATGAGTTTAGAACCATTTTTTTTCCACAATGTTACATCCAAACTTATTTGGTGAATCAGAAGGCTATATGAATTATCATTGATATGTATCATTATTTTTTATAAGGTTGGTGCTAATACCTATGGTGGTTAGAAATTTTTTTCTACAAATGTTTAATCCTAATCCATTATCAACGAGCACCCTTTTGATACCCTTATTATGCATAGTTACTTGTATGAACAAAGGTGACTCTTGGTCAATAACATCTTTAGATGGTAAATCTACTAGACCAAAGGTGATTAATTTTCATTATTTTTGAGATCTTACATTATGTCTACAAAGTTAATTGGCTCAATATCACTCAAAACATGGGTTTCACATAATGATTCATATATGATATCTTTATAGATAGTAAATTGTTTTAAAATTTCAAGGATGGAAATCTTAGTATGTGTGTTTCTTAATTTGGTCAACAAGGTCATATCCCGTATATTTGACCACAAGCTTTGGATTAGGAGGCACCTGCTATATATTAACAAGTGGTGGGTTACGTTGAACACCTTTACATTTTTTAGTAGTGATAACATAGATTGTGGAATCTAATATAAGTCATGGAAGAATAATGGGTGCAAGTTGGTAGCTATCACTAAAATAAGATCTAGGTGGAATAAATGGTTGATAACATGCATGTTGGCATCTAGATATTGGATCTATAGTATTGTAAAAGGAATTATAAAAATAGATTAAGGTATCATCTAATTATTTCTTTAGATGATACATTGGATTATCATATTACAATAGAAAACTATCACTATAATTATAAATTGTAACATAAAATGAGCTAGAAATGCATCCATATTGAGCTATTGATAGAAAAGAAAATTTGAGTTTTAACTTGTAAAATCTCATTAAATTAGAAATTATAAATAAAGAATCAATAAACCCTAGATCAATATCTAGGGTTTTGCGAATGAAAGGTCCAGTTTACCAAATGTTTAACCCTAAAATCTAGATATGGATAATTTAGGGTTAAAAGGGGGAGAGATAGCCTAGGGCACAAGGATGGTAGACTATTTCTAAATCATGCCAATTTTTTATTAAACTTAGATAAACATATACTAAATTTATTATTCTGAGATGTTAAAGATAGAAAGTACATCTCTAATAGATATTATAATAATAATGAAAACAAGATACTTAGTTGGTTTTGATGTTAATACATATTTATTTCTAGAATAGATAGAAAGTAGATTGATATGATGCATTAAGGTGTGATGGCAAGAAATGGGCATCTTGACATTTTTGAAAGTGCACAAGAATTCATCCACCAATAACATTTGCAGAAGCACTGACCATAGTGATGAATGGATATATTCTCCAATATCAAACACTCAAGAGATCAAGAATGTATTCAACAAATATGACAACAATGGAGATGGAAAGATTTGGTTTTTAGACTTGGGTCAGGTCATGTAATTTTTGGGCCATGATACCACTGAGGAAGAGCTCTGGTGGATGATGAAGATGGTTGATTCAGATAGAGATGGTTGCATAGCCCTGTCAAAATTCATGGCATTGAATACATAGGGTATGACCAATGTGATGAGCTTTTAGGATGTGGAAAATGAGTTTAATATGTTTGACATGGATGAAAATGGATTAATCTATGTTGATGAACTCCATAAGGTTTTGAGGAGGTTGGGAGAGATTTACAAGTTGGATGAGTGTTTCCATATGATCGAGGGAGTGGATGTTGATGGGGATGGCCAGTACATTATGCCCTATGATGATCCAATACTTCCACCCTCTGACAAGATGCAAGAAGAGGGTTTCATACTTCATGAATGAAGATTAGCAAAATATTTGATAGTGAAGGAAATAGAGAACACTTGAAAAGTGTTTGACAATTTATCTAAATAAAATCTACTTGCAAATAATGTTTTTATAATAGAACATGATGATTCAATCATCAATAGGGATTTTGTACTAGCTACCATACATTTTACAATTTTTGATATCAATGTTTTTGATATGTATGGTGCTCTGTTAGATGCATTAAAACTATTTGAAAAAATTCTCCAAATAAATGTCTCTCTTTGGTCCTTTTTTCCTAACTTTGAAAATATAGATTTTATCTCAAAATATATGACAAAATGATTGTACAAAATCATTCTTGGATAGATTTGAAGATTAAGTCTATGTATTAGGTAATGATTCATACCATCAGTGGGAAAACTATTTGTCTTTGGGTTCAGGGGACAAAATTTTTGGTTGATTTAAAATAAAGAATAGAGATCATAGAAGGTACTTCAATAGCACTATAACATATACAATTTTAGGGCAAACAACTTGAGAATTACTTAATCCTATTGGAATTAGATATAGTCAAATTTCACTCTACATATGGTTTTGAGATTATGAGGAGGAGTTGCAAGCCCTAGGAGGCCATCTTCATCTAAAGCATTATCTTTCAAGGAAGTAGTGAAAAAAATGCATCCAAAATAAGTGCTCAAAATTTTACACCTTTCTCTAGTGCCTATATTGTGGAACAAGCAAAGGAGGAGCTGATGGTGGTAATAAAAACTAAATATGTTATAGCATATAGGTAAAACTTAGACAAAGAAGCATTCATTTCTAGATGTAATGGATTTTGTCCAACCACTAAGGCATTATTGCAATGAGTTCATACAACCTGGTCACAGTAGTGTTTCTCTTTGCTCTAAGGGATTTTTATTTTCCACATCTTTGATGAAGCAAATTATCATTGAATTATTGATGATGATCCTTGGTTTTGGGGAATATCGATCCTTTATCTTACTCCTTGGTTCCCTGATTTTGATCTAAATACTCATTTTGTCACTAAAATGCCAATATGGGTCTGGTTTCCCAATCTTCCACTTTATCTTTACAGTGCCTTTAAAGTAATAAGAGATATTTTGGGCAAGTTTATCAAAGTCAATTATATTATAATGGAAGTGGGATTATTCACATATGCTCACATTTATGTGGAAGTTGACCTCAACAAAGTCTTACCAGATAAAATGATAATTAAGTGTGAAAATCTTTAGCAGATATAGATATTAGATTTTGAGAATATAGATGGGTTTTCGAGCTCTATAGAAACCCAAATAACCAACGACCTAGTTAAAGTGATAGAGCCATTAAGATATAAATACAATTAGATAAATAACCATTCAATCCTACATTTAAATCCTAAAGATAAATGCTCTACACCATGATCAAATGGATTAACAAAATAAAGAGATTGGATTGGATTGATATACCTTGGACACAGATTTTGACACTATGATGTTGTTTGATCAAGGATTGTTGATGAAGGATACTTGGACATGGATTTGATATGAATTTATAAGTTGGATCCAATGGAGGAGTGGCCTTTTTTATATATAGGAATGAGGGATGGATCAACAGTGGAGATTTAAACTTGGTTGGAAGAGATCAAGGGTTGTAGATTATCCAAAGAATTTAAAATTCCTTGGAAGCCTCTAGATTTAGATGGTTCTATAGAGGAGAGGTTAGAATAGAGAGGATTATATAATCCTCTTAGGGATTAATTAGGCTTACATATGGGTTATATATGGATTAGGTAAATGATTGGGGACTAGGGGTGTAGGAGAGCCCAGGCATAGGCTAGTAGGTGGGTAATTGGAAATTTAAAATTCCCAAATAATACATAAATGGGGTTATATTAAGATAAAGAAATGATTAGGTGAATTAATGATGAAGTGGGATAAAATAAGGTTAGTAGATGAATAAATATTGAAGGGGGTGTTAGATAAATGGATAGGAAGTGGGGATAAATTAATAGAATCAATTAGAATAAATGAGATGAGCAAAATTAGTGTCGACTAATAAGAATATTAGTGATAATAATATAAGTGAGAAAATTTAGGTGCATATAAAGAACACTATAGTTCGATGTCATATTTGTAAACTTACATGACATCTTCATGCTACCTACCCTCAAGCATGAAACATACCTTTTAAAAAAAGGGTCAAAATCTACATACAAAAGATGGAGTCTTTCAATGCTAGAGGAAGAGGAAGAAGTGAATAATGTATAAACCAAAAAATAATGATTTTGGAGAACATGAAGCACCTGTGGGATAAATTGTATCTACTACAGTGGTAGGAGAGGAAGAGTAGATTAAAATTATGAGGGATGTGAATGAGAATATGATAGTGGTGTAAAAAGGGCTCATGAATCAAAGAATTATGATTCTAATAAAGAGATGGTGACTCATCTGATTTTGGACCTCTTGGCTCCTCAATCATCCATAGTTAATCAATGTATAGATTTACAAATAACTACACCAGCTCTATTCCAAGGGGTGTGGTAGGAAGTTACAAAAAATAAAGGTAAAAAAGGCAAAATGGTAGATACTATGGGACATACTCCCCATTAACCCCTAGTTGTCAAAGGTCACACTAGTTGATATATATTTAGTTGGTGACCTCTCTATGCTATGTTATCCCCATCCAACTGTGATGGGTTATTTGTTTTTTATCTTTTTGTTGTGAGACTATTTTCTCTCTTCTCTTTGGAATTTTTTCCTTTAGAATGTTGAAAAGCATCTACTAAAATGTAATTTTTTATTTTAAATAATATGAAGTTACAAATTTTTTTTGAGGAAAAAAGGTATAAATTAGATTGGATCTAGACTCTAAATCAGTCACTTGATTATATAAAATTGACATCTATAGTGGTGGACACTTGCATCGATCTAGGATGGTTTTATCGATACTACTATCTAATGTGGACATACATGTACAATATGGAATACCTATTAAAACTAAGTGTAACCATCTAAATGATTCTAGGTTCTGTGTCACCTTCTCTCTATTACATATAGATATAGGTCATGAATTTTTTCTCCTTGTCAAATAGTAAAGCCCTAGTTTTTTATCTTTATATGGGATGTGGTAAAAATTGGTTAATGGGCACATAGTGTCAAGTTACCCAAAATACCCCTATGTTAATGAGAATTTCTTACTTAGCCAATATTATAAAGAGGGCCTCAGAGTTATGTAGTTATCTGCTATATATTGGCTTGTGTGTGAATCATGTCATATGTGATAAGCAAGCACAATAATGACCTACATGTAACTTAGAAAATATGAATCATGGAATGCTCTTTTAGTACTTTAGACCTATAGATGTGTTTTCCTTATGAATGATATGTAAATAGGAGAGATTAAGTAATATTTGATCACTTGAATGCTTAATTGAGTGTTTTTGGTAAGTAGCCTTAGGTATTTTTAGGTATTTTCTAGGTATATGTGAAGTGAAGAATGAATGAGGGTGGACATTATATTTATACCAATCCTTTATAGAATATCTCACATTAAATCACTTAGGAGGATCATAACTATATGTTTCATTTGTAAATTAGATGTATTTAGGGAACTGGACACTTATGTTAGGGTAGGACACTTGTGTTGATGCATGCATTTGACTGGGACACTAGTTTTTAGGTAGTTAGAAAATAGGTGTAGGTCTAGAACTTACAGGAATGTGATATAAATAGTTTTATAACATTTTTGGCATGATAGAAGGCTTGATTCATCAAATTAACATTGATCAAACTAAGAGATAAGAAATTAGGCATAAAGAGATAGTGTATGCAAGCCTTTGGTAGCAGGAAAGGTATAGAAGTTGAAAGTACATCCATGATATGTATTTTTTGAGTGACAAGACTGGGGTGCTATATAATTTATAAATAGTGTCTATAGGTAGATAAATAAACTACTCCAAAGCTTTCCTAGCCAAATTATGGGGAAATATACAAAAAAATATACACACTACTATATGCCACCTCTTAGAAAGAAAAAAAGAACTCTTTTAGGTGCTCTTTTGGATCACCTTTCCCTTTATACTTTTCAAATTTAGGCATCTCAAAATGATGTGGGAAAGGTATCTAAGGATATCTCATATAAAAATTATAAGAGCATATGTTATCTAATTTAAACTTCTTACCCTGATTCCCTACTTAGATTGTAAAAACTATATATTTCACCTCTTGCAAGTCCTGGTAAGTGGGGATGAGTTGAGAGCCAATGGGTACATGTTGTTATGTATTCAAGGGTGGATTACTTTGACCTAGATAAAGTGGTTTTATGGGGTGTTGGTGAATAGGTACCTTATTGGTTGTTCTACCAGGAATGTGTACTCTTTGATTGGGGTTATATTTCTAATAGGTCACTTACTACTAATTAGGAATGCAACATTGATTTCTAGGGAATTATGGTATGAAGAGAGTAATATTCTATTGTGGATTGAATAGGACTTGTTAAGAATGGAAAGGAACCTGTTGTTGATTCGTAGGAATATATGGTATGAAGGGAACTTGTTTTTTATTAGGTGGAAAATGTCTAAAAATAACATATTGTTGGCTTGAAGAAGCATACTATTAACTAGAAGTGGTATGTGGTTCACTAATAAAATACATTATTTATTAGTCAATAGTTTTTATGGATTGGTTACCATTTTTTATGGTATAAGGTTGGTCACCACTTGATGAAGTGGAGGATTGGTCACCACTTGATGAAGTGGAGGATTGGTCACCACTTGCTGAAGTGGAGGATTGGTCACCACTTGGTGAAGTAGAGGATTGGTCAAGGTTTATGGCATATTGGAAGAAAAGGCTTGTTGTGGTGGGGTATTTGTAGCATGTTGTATATTAGGCATTTCTCAAATTAATGTTGCAACATGTTTGAAATTTTGGAAGAAATAACTTTTTAGGAAGTTGGAAGGGTATTTTGTTGAGTTTTGGATGGCACTTTATGTGTATTAAATTATATTTGTTGATAATTATCAACAACCTATTGAGAATAATCCAATGAGGGATTTGTATCATGATTATCCAATGTATCACTGTTAGATATATGAGTATTAAATATATCCAAGACTAATGTATATTTAGAAAATGGATCAATGTTGGACATAGAATGGACTAGTAAATCCGGTTGTTGTTTGTTTGGTGGAGTTTGTTCTATAATTGGGGGATTTTGAATATCCAAATTAGCTAGGGAGTTAGCCAAAGTAGCCAAGACCTGACTAGCCTACTGCACATGGGAGGAAATGAATTAGATTTGTGAAGGTAGTTCAACAAGTTGACTTTTTCATTTACTATATGTCACAAGGTCTTGACTAAAGGCCTATACAAGAGCCTTAATTTGGCTATAAGTAGCTTGATTTTCTAGTAGTGCAAGGGGTGTCTCTTCAGGAGATCTAACCAAATAGTGCAAGTTCTCCACTAGAAATTGAGCTAGAAATATAACACCAATCTTTAATAATATAACAAAGTTTTCATATTTATTTTCAAAAAGATGTGTAAATTGGTCTTGTCCATATTATGCACTAAATGGACCATTCATGAATTATTGTTGATTTTGTCCAAATTCTACATTAGGTGGTACATTTGGGAGGTATTGTCAATTTTGTCCAAGTTTTGCGTTAGGTGGCACATTTGGGAAATATTATTGGTTTACCTCATATTTGGTATTATTGACATAATATTCTCATCTAAATGGATCATAAATCACCTCCTCGATGAAAGAGTGTTTATAAATAGCTCAACTGCATGTATATTTTGGCATGTTTAGATTTAGAATCCTCGTCTTAGGATAGGTTTGGATATTTGAAATTTGTTTTGATATGGAATGGGGTTTCGATCAAAGTAGAATGTTGGAATAGACTAGTCAATGTGAATGTATAGAGTAACATTCTTTGTTTATGTCAACGTGAATATGGAATGATTCAATCAAGTGTATCAATGTAAATATTCTAGTAAGACAGGTATGTGAATCAAACTTATTTTCAAAAGTATAGGTAAGTCTAAGCATATCAATCCCATTCAGTTATTTATTTCTCTCAGTGGTTCAATGTTTAAATTTAAGAAAGTTTTTAAAATTTATTTAATTCTAATGTTTGACCTTAATTGAGCTAAGTTTTATACTTTTGAAAATGAAGGATTTGACTTTGACTTTAAAAGAGTTGACCCCTTGACTTCACAAGAGTTTCCCTTTGAATTTGAATTTGGTTAACCCTTTAATTTGCATTTGGTTGACCTTTGAATTTGATCTTGGTTGACCCTTTACTTTGAATTTGGTTGACATTAGGTTACGACTAGAATTTGGACCTTGATTTTGAACTAGTTTTGAATCATAAATTAGGATTCAATTTGGAATTAGCACTAGTTCAAAATCATAAACATAATAGTGTGGTTTAGATCATAGGGGTGCACATTTGGATAAATTTTGACATGACCTCTAGAAAAATTTTGAACAAACTTTGGGTTTTAAATTCAATAACACAATAAGTAGAAGGAAGTGATTTTTGTCTCGAAATACAAATAGAATAATGCCTTACTACATACGTCTATATGGATTATGTTTGAGAATTTGGTTTTTGGACTTGGTTTTGGACATAAAAATGAGTTTTTACACAATATCTAAGAATATAACATTCAAGTACATGATCCTATCTTAGTGATAAATTGGGAGTGCATCATAATCACTAAGCCTTCAATATACTCGCTTTGAGAGGATAAGTCTAAGGATTAATTTTAATTAAAAAATTAAATGTAGGTGAAAGATCCACCCTCTTTCAAATTCCATGTAGGATAGGCAATATTTGTGGACTATTACCTTTACACCCCTACATCAGTGAAGGTTTTATGACCAATAGGTATTAATCTACTTTTTTGTTAGCATAAAATATGGTCCCAAGATGGGTATAAAACATGTCAAAGAAGATATCTAGGTGCCAATATGTTCACAATGGGATACATCCCCTACCAAAGAGAACCTAGATTCCTTGATAGTGATATTTAATGGCTTAGTGTCATGGATGAACCCTTTGATTTCATAAAACCATTTATTGGGAATTTATATATTCCCTAATGATACATGCCATCCATTTATATCCCCCATCAAATGTATGAGGTTGGTACAAATGTTAGGATATCAACCCCCAATCATCGTACCCTAAAACACATAAGAAAGAAATAATACTCCAATCACATAGCCTAAAATAAAAAAGGGGAAGGTATCACTATTTACTATTTATAGGAATCCCATTAAGGGAAATCAAAGAGAATATTTAGGCAAATCTCCCAGGATAAAAATAAATGGTTATCTTCATGTTTCTGGGTCACCAAAACAAGGGGAGAGAATACACTTGAAAGAACCACAAAAACACACACTGAAAGAAGTAAAAGAGAAAATAAACAAGTGCGATAAAGGAAATGACTTGAAACAAACAAGTTTTTAACCCAAATCAAAAGTGTGTTTCATTTTAAACTTAAATTGAAATGCTTGAAAGAAAGAAATGTGCTTTGTTTTGAGTTTTGAATCCACTTCTTTAACCAAAAACCTATAATAAAGTATTTATAAGTTCACACTGTGATCTTGTGATGATTTGGGAAGTTGATAAAAAAAACTTTTTTGAGGTTTGGGTTTGTGATACAAAGCATTTCAACTAAAACATAGGATGTTTCCCCTGATTTGGCATTTTCACTGAAATGCAGGGAGTTTCTGTTGATTTCTATTAAACAAACAAAAAATAGATAAAATTTTGGTGAAACCACCAATTAGTAGGGTGTCTCTACTAACTAGTGTGTGTTCACCAATATGTATGATGTTTTCACTAAAATTTGAAAAATAAGAAAAACTATACCATCAGGCATTTTTTCCAATTTGTGCATTTTTGCCAATTCCATAGAGCATTTCCACCATTTAGCATCACATTTATATGGATTATAATTTCCTAAAAACATAGTGAAATAGAAAATAAATCATTTCCTGCATTTTCAGGTATGAAACTACTAAAATGCATGGTGTTTTCATCGATTTGACTTGGTGAAAAATTTGGCAAGTTTTTCAAGAAAAAGAGGTGAATTACTCCAATAATTAGGTTAATTTTTATAATTAGAAGAATGAGAAGGGTATAAAAGAGTTCGTGGGGTGAATCATGTCCCACTAGGTGTACCATTATGTGAGATAGGAATCTAAAGAGTGGTATTTCTACTGTTAGTGAATACACATCAAAACAATTAAATTAAACTAGCACCCTAAGCCTATTCATTAGGTTTGAGCAATACTAAACAAAATATGAATCAAATAGAAGAGAAAACAAAAACATTTATACCTTCCTTGAATGACTTAATTTACTTGTAGGTTCTAAGAGGTATGTGCTCATATTATATAACTAGAGGTCTTTGGTGATGTCTAATACACATGCAGACAACATCTCCCACTATCTACACTTGATTTGGCTTGAGAATTGGCTTGATAATTGTGAAGCTCCTTTGGTATTTTGATAGAGTAAGTTTAGGTTCAATAATATTGTCTATAATGGAGGGGAAACTTTTAATTTAAAGACTTGTTGAATAAGTGAGGATTGTCCATCTTGATCTCCAAATGGAGGGCAAGGAATGAGTCCTCACCTTCATCTATGTTGGAGGTCGGAAATGTAAGAGGGTCCATTTAAGGAAATTTAGAGTGTGGAAGAGATTTGGAAGAAAAGTGCAATCATGATCTCTTTTGGAGTGTGTAAGAGGGTGCAAGAAGGAGGAGTGTGTAATAAGGTGTAAAAGAGTGTAATAAATTGCTTGCACTCATCTCCTTTCTAATTGACTTTGCCCCTGTGATGTCATCAAAATAAGGAAATACAAATATTTCTAATTTTAGATAATAAAACTTTCCAAAAAGCCATGGAATTTTAAATTAGAAAATGTTTAGGTTAATTAATTAGGTAATTAATTAATCGTTATAGGAATGGTGATATTTTATAATGTTATTTTTTCTAATTAAATGTTCATTTAATTGTCCTAGAATAACATTCGCAAAAGGCTAGGTTCGTTTGGGGTGTATTTGATAAAATAGATGTGATGTTATGGTGCATTACCCCAATTAAGAATGTTTTGTTACCAATTTTAAATTAAATTGGTAGTTACATGGGTAAATTGAATAAATTTATGATTTCTAATTAAATGTGTGTGATTATGGAAAATCATTCTGATTTTAGTTTAAACATAGAAGTGGTGAAAACAGAGTGTCTAAACTTTTACTTATATTTATACTAACTCTTTTGACATAATACTCATGAAAGGATTAATGACATTATTATGTTGACCCATACACTTTGAAATATTCATAAATTTGAGTGTTTTTAGGGTAAGGACACTTGCATTAGAGTAGTGGATGTAGCATTGATGCTATTATCCTACCTTGATTGCAATTATCCATGATAAATGAAAGGTGTCAAGGTTATGTAACTATAGTGAAGGATACATATTAAATTTTAGGCTTTATGTAGTTATAGGTGATCTAGATAATCAAGATATTTAGGGTTGGAGACCCAATAAGGTAACGAGTATTAACCTTAAGGAAGGTCAAACTGAAGGGTAGAGCCTTGAGATACATTTTTCACGTGTACAAGACTAGTTTAAAATATAAATCTATATTTAAGCGCGTGCACGTGCGCACACACACACACACACACACACATGTGTGTGTGTGTGTGCTTAAATATAGATTTATATTTTAAATAGTCTTGTACACGTAAAAAATGTATCTCAAGGCTCTACCCTTCAGTTTGACCTTCCTTAAAGCCAAAAGGTTCATAATATATATATATATATATATATATATATATATATATATATATATATATATATATATATATATATATATACACCCCCCTAATATAGTAATGCATAAGGATGAAATTACTGGGTTAAAGGAAATAAAGTGTAACTGGTGTGTAGAATGCACATTGTCTTTTATTGAGCCCACTTGAATTTGTTGTATGTGTATGAATTATAACCAAGATCATGTTATAGGTATAATTAGTGCATCTAATATGAAATTGAATAATTTAAAAACACTTGAAAGAAATAGATCAAGGAAGGAGTACATGTGTGTTGATGCAACCATGTTTCCCCTTGGTAGTTGGTCTTGGTAGAGATGCCTCCTAGGCAAATAATTGGAGAGAGGTTCACAACTAAGCCTTGGAGATGTGAAGAGGGAAATTGGAGGGTGATCATGCCCCTAATTATAATCAATATAGACAATATTTATTGAGTCAAATGGTGTAACCATATCAATCTAAAATAATAAAATCATAGTGCTAAGTCCATTAAGGGTGTATAATCTTGATCACATTAGTAAAAATGAGAAAACAATTGCAATAGATAAAATCTCAAACAATGCATATTGGTAAGGTTTGTGCATAAATGTATGTATAATTTGAAAGTGTATTTGTAATTTTGTTCATGTACACCTAGAATATGTCTCAAGATGAGGTACATGTCAAAATGTAATCTATGTTCTATAACATGTGTATAATATCTATTGAAAGTCTGAAAATCTATGTCCCAAGTCTATGGCCAATTCATATGATTCTATCCAAAATGTATATCTGAATCATGTAAACTATGTAAACTTAATAAAATAATTCTCGCTATATTAATTTAATGTATGTGAAGTCATGTATTCTATGATATGCCCTCACTGATATCCACACCTGCCCCCGCCCTCTTTGAGGGTAGGGGATTGAAAAAATGATAATCACCTTATCTCAAAAAGATAAATCAACTATGTTATATCTTTGTGAATCATGTAGTAAAATAAGCATATAATAGTGTAATATTGAAGTAGATACATCAATGAAGATTGCAACATGCATACATAACAATCCCTAATATGCATGATATGAATAATGATAAGGTATTTAAGATAACAATCTCATAAAAAAATCAAGCAAGCATACAAGAGTACTCAAATCTCATGCAAAGAGGGGTACAAGGAGACCACAAACAAGGGGCATGTTCAAATACCACACACTCAAGTAGAAGATATGTGAAAATATCCAGACACCAAATAAATAACACTTAGGGCATTGTGGTAAAAAATCAAATGAGCATGTTCAAATATTCCATAAACAAGACAAAGAAGGGGGAAAAATCACATTCAAGTAACTTACTATAAATAAATGAATTAATGAGATATAAGCAACTAGCATAAGCATGGCATACTAGTCATTTCATACATGTATTAGTAAAATGTCACGTAGAATAGCATATCAAGTACCTTGTGTAAGATTGAGTATAGGCATGTGTAAAATATATAAGCTGAGTAAGATAATGGAAAATGATCATAAAACATTTGTATATCATTTTTTTCTTTCAATGTAATACACTATGTTTGGGTTATCTTGCCTCTATTATTAATCATAACATTATTTATAGGCCGATGATCAATACATGCCTTAATAAATAAGGAATGAAGATCTGAGTCATCATCCACAATATCATTGTCATCAAATGAAATAGAAGGTCTTGGAACTATAGGAGGTATATTATGTATAAATATACCAATAATCTCATCTAATGGGTGCCCATAATGGCATGGCGGAGGATGTGTATGATATGCCATAGTTGTTTTAGAATTATCTTATAAGGGGTTGCTAAATATATTTTGGTTTTTATGATCATTTGGTTGTGATCCTGAATCTGTGGGAGGATCCTCCAAGGTAGGTTGATCACTATCAATAAGGTATTGTATATTGTGCTTTAATGTATAACATTTGTTCCTAGAATTCCTTGCACATTAGTAGTAGTCACAATAGGTATTGGAATCATATCTTTTTGGTAAAGGTCAACTCATATCAACCACCATAGGAGGAGGGAAAGATATGAGATGACACTCTACTAGCATTTAGAAGTAACAAAGCTGGAGACTTAGGTAATCATGTAAATTATCTCTTAGGTGCTTGGATAATATGAGTCTATTAGGTTGTTACAACATTGTTCTAATTATGGTAGTTGTGCCCAATTTAGTCTCGGTAGGTTTTACCATGTAACTTGGTTTTATATGAAACTTGTTAGTGGATTTAGTTGGTGTGTTAGCTACATACTTGAGCTTGTTTAATGCAATAAGTTTCATTTCTATATCTCAAAACATATGACATAAGTCATCAAAATATTTGAATTTATTGAAAAAAATAGAATCATATAAGGGAGAAAACAAATTCTGCTTGAACATGTCTTGAAGTTCTTTTTCTACCATTGGATTTTACATTTTTTCCAACTTTGTCTTATATCACAAGAAATATTAATTAATTGGTTCATTAGTTCCTTGTTTGATCTTGGAAATTTGTGTATATGACAACTTTCCAGTAATTTTGATTGAAAAATGGGATAAAATTTGATTGGATAAGGTTTTGAATTCTCTTACTGATTATATTGGTAGATGTAGTGAAATTTGGCCTCCAAATTTCACTACCTCATTTTTATATCTTTCTATCATTCTTGCCTTTTGTCCATTTTTTCATAATGTTTCACTGGACCCCATATCCTTATGATAAAGGAAACATATTTGATCAACTCAAAGGTAGATAGCTTTAGATTTATTGTTGTGGGATTAACGGGAAACTAATTGGCTTAATTATGTTATCAATTATTTTATTATTAATTAAAGTTAATTGAAGTCATTAAATGACTGTGTTTATGAGTCATTTAGTAGATTATTCTTTTTAGAATTAATATGTATGTAAATGCAAATTGAAAAGTTCATTTTTAATTTTGTAAATTTACCAAAAGAAAAAAGAAAATCTAAAATGACAAATAAATGAATTTTCATCTTCCAAAGGCATATATGGTACAAAAAGAAGAATTATAGATTTCATAGGGGTTCTTCCTCTTTTCCTCAAGCTCTTGGAGCGAGCTCGCTACAACTTTGTATGGAGCCATGTTATTTATTGATTAAAACAATGAAATACAAGCAAAATGGTGATTCTTTTGGGGTTTTGTCGATTTTTATTCTCTTTGTTTATGAATTCAGATTTACTATTTGTGAGTGGAGGCTTCATAAAATTTTTGTATTTATTTGGTTATGTGCAACAATGGTTTTTCCCAAACTTTTTATTTAGAGCCTCCATGGATGAGCTTCATTGATGTCCACGAATTTCTCTGTGTTTGATCTCAATGGAACGTCATACAAAGTGTATGTAATCAGTTTTGTGACGAGACTTTGTGTTTCTAAGCATACCTTGTGTTCCCAAAACCTTCACCATTTCTATGTTCATTTTTTGTGTAAGAGGAAGGATTTCTATTTTTGCTATTTATTCTTGAGTTATTCCAGTGGTTCTCCACATTTATCCCACTATGGGTTTCTCCCTTTTTATCTTTTTATTTTTTGTTTTGTTTCTTTTCGTACTTTCAGGGGAAAAGTACACAATACCCTCCAAATTGCTCATATCTTATGAGGGAATTGCACCTCTCAAAATCAAAGGAGATCACCATTCCTATGGTATTTTTTCAGCTATTGGCCAATTAGTGTCACTTCAAATTGGGTGAATTACAACCCAAAAAATATCAAAAGTGCCCAGTTTTTCACCAACAGTGTTTGGTGACTCTGCTGGGGATCAAAAACGTGTCTTTTGATTCCTAAAATTTGATATAATTCTTTCACTTGAAAGAGAATATTGGTGACACCATTGAAAAGATTCCTAGAAATGATGGAACATAGTGCATGATTTTCTACTTTTTCTGTTGATGTCAATGGTCTAATTTTGGTTACAAATATGAAGAAGTTTCAGCTAAAAAAGAGTATACATACTTGGTAAACATTGGGCAAAAAAGAATGAAAAAATTAAAGAGATAAAGGTTTCAAAAGAGCTTGAATTGGAGGCTGATTGGGTTTATGAAAATGATGATACAATAAAAAATGTCTTTCTCTTCATACCAACGTTCAAAGAAAATTGTATCTAAGAGATTGTTGATGACAAAAGAAGAGTTCAATTTTTGGAAAAATTCTATGGAGCTCATACAAGTTAAAAGGAAAGAAATTTATCCATTCCAAAGCTCAGTCCAAGTAGAAAAATGCATGGAAGAGGAAAATTCAGCCACCTTTCAAGAGCATGAGATGAGTCATGAAGGTAGTGGACTTCATATTGGTGAAGAGAAAGCATGCATTAATGTTGAACATGAGCACGCAATATGTTTTAAGGAGCTAAAAAGAAGCAACTTGCAAGAAATTTCCAGTCATTTGGAGTGCCAAGAAGTTTCAACCCTTAGCTCACATTTAGAGGCATTTATAGGTGATGTGGTTCATCCATTTACGGTTGAAGAATCGCAAGAGCGGTCAAGAGATGAAGGTGTTGGAGGTATGTCTCTTATTTTTCATGTTTCAAGTTTGAAATCAATGTAAATCCCCTTCATTCATAAACAAAATACAAATAATTTTTACATTTCCGTTGTGTAAGATCAAGTGTTTGAACCGGTGTTTATTTTTCCTCCCATGCCTCATTTTTTGTTGCTCTTAATTTTATTTTTGCATGTGATGTTCTTACCATGCCAAATTTTGACCCACAAAATCTCATATTTTACCCAACCAGTAAATGGATTTGTTTAGCCTTCTTGTGTTTTTCATCCCTTTATAAATAATTACCCTTTCTGCACGATTTTAGCTTGTTTTATTTTTATCTTCCATTTTCTATTGTGTGTGTGTTCAATAAAACACAACTTATTTATTGTGGTGCTTTCTCTTTCTCCCCGTGTTTGTCTCATTAATCCTGCAGGGTGCTTGGTAGTTTGTGTTCTTTACCGAAGAACCTATTGTTTTAGTGAAGTCTGTGGCACAATTTGGCATACATATGTACTTACTTTGGAGCTGTGGTTTTGGTGTTCCAGTGTTGTTCTTGATGGAAAGATTGTTTTTACAAATGCAAAAGTCTCAATTATTCAAGACAGGTCCTCTTTAGTGGCCATGCTCAGTTAGAATGGTACACTCTTCCGATTTGGTTCATGAATAATTTCACCATGGCAGGGATGACCTTCTACAAAGTTTAACTTGTTTCTTCATCCATTCAACTCGAATCATGTAGTCCAACTTCAAATTTCTCCTAACATTTGAATATTAATTTTCAGTTAGATACATATCAATGGAGTTTCCTGTAAAGCCTCCTATAAAATTTGCAATTTCCATTGTGGATATAGTGAAGTAGGTTATTAAATGAAATATACAACAACTCAGTAGATTTGTGGTTGTCTTATTCAACAGAAAGTTCTTTTTATTCTAGGAGGGGTAAAGTGTGGTTCGTTGGTGTGCTCAATACCTAATCCTGTTTATTCTCGTCTTGAATGTATGATATTTATTCTTCAGGGTTTTAGCTTTATGTTCAAGTGCATAAGAAGAGAACCATATGGATCAAATGAACTTTCCCACGGAGTTGTATCACCCTCAATGCAAATGGAGATAGAAATGAATAAGCCGGTTTTATGGCTGGCATCAGAGCAGGGTTATTTACCACAGGAAGGCATTGTTTTCCCTTAATGTAAAGGTTGATAAAGTTGAAAAAAATTGCATGAACTATTCAGTGTTTCTATCACAGTCATGTAGCCTGTGTATCATCCTTTGAGCTAAAATAACATAAATTTAAGGTTCAAATTCCCAATCATCAATTGAATATTTCTTTGAATAGATTTACAAAGATGGAAGAAGAGCTGAGGAGTTCTTAGAATGATAAGGCTCAAGTTACAATAAAATATGTAGAGATGGTCGCTCAAAGTAGATCAGTTAAATGAAAAACCTTTTACCGCATGATTTGAGAATGAAGGGAAATTGGTGTGCATGAATAAGGGAGCAGGTGAATTGAATCATATGCAAAATTTACACATACAATCTTACATGTGGAAAACTCAGAATGTGTTGTAGAAAGCAGTGAGAAATTCTTTTACAGTTTTTTGTGGGTCACGGTCCATCGAGAAGTCTGCTATGCATAAGACTATTTCAAAATCTCCTCTGGTTTTAAAGAAGAATACCTCATCTATAAAATGTAGATGCGTAGCCGGAGGTGGATCTCTGAAAAACATTGGAGGGGTTGATGAGTAGGTATTCAAATGGGAAATTTGGTTACACCTAATGGTGCTAGAGTAATTGGTTTGGGGACAAGTCTGGTGACATCAACAAAGTTGAACACAGACACAACTGCATTGGGTACATTGGACGCAGAGATCACCTCAGAAACCAGTCAATTTTTTTTTGTCAGTAAAGATGATGACGATGATCTTTATTTCCCATCAAAGGCATTTTACTCCATCCTCGATTCAATTGAAGCTATTCGACAAAGGAAGCTTGCTATTGTAGTGGATTATAAAGACAGAGAAAATGAAGAGAAACTTCTAACTGCATTTACTTTAACTGTGGATGCAAAATTAGGTATATCTACAAGCATATCAACAACAGATAGGGCAAACACAATTCTAGCACTTGCATCTCCACATTCTAAACTTGGTGATTTTAGGAGGCTGGGGCATATATTCCCTTTAAAATATAGAGAAGGTGGAGTACTAAAGAGAGCTGGTCATATAGAAGCTTTTGTGGATCTTGCAACACTGGAAAGATTGAGTTCCACTACAGTGCATTGTGAGATAGTTGATGACGATGGTTCAATGGCTCACTTACTATGATTACGAGAGTTTGCAAAGGATCATAATCTACCCATCATAACTATTGTGTACCTTAATAAACGAGAGAAGTTGGTTGAATTAAGTGCTATTGTTAGGCTACCTACAATGTGGGGATCATTTCAAGCGTATTAATATCGTTCAAAATTAGATGGCATTGAGCCTGTTTCCATCGTTAAGGGTGACATTGGTGATGGGATAGATGTATTGGTAAGGGTTCACTCTGAGTGTCTTACAGGGGATATCTTTGGATTAGTAAGATGTGATTGTGGAAACCAGCTTGCACAAGCCATGCAATGAATTGATCAAGATGACAAAGAAGTGTGGTTTACTTGTATGGTCATGAAGGTCATGGTATTATTCTCGAACACCAACTCCGAGCTTATAATCTCCAAGATGAATTCCGTGATATTGTTGAAGCTAATGTAGAACTTGGATTACCTGTTGACTCTTTTGAATATGGCATTGTTTCAATGGTGAGCAGCCCCATGGCTATCAATTCTCGAGCATCACACCTTTTTTTAGATGCATATTCCAATGGTACCATTAGTCCTGTAGTTAGAAAAGGGTGTTATAGTATAAACAATAAGTGTTATATGTCATTGAATTAGTTCAGATTAGTTGATGATTCAAATAGTTTATTTCAAGCTCAGTGTATTGAAGAAGCACCAAGACATGGGAAACAGAGCTCTAGATAAACAGTGGTGGATAGAGAATCACGTGAGGTTCTATGAGCTCGAGGGATGTTTGTAGGTGCTGGTGGAATTTATCATATTATGATCTGCTAGTTCATTGCCTTTCACAGTGAACTTACATGTTTTCATAAACTAATGAGAATAAAAGGAAAACATGACATTTAGAGAGCTGCTCTGGTGGAATGTTGCAGTGAACCATCCATACCACACAAGATAAGTTGGTGTATTATAGTGGAATCACCTCAAGGTGTAAAATAATCCAATGACAGTTACAAGATTGCTCCCGAATAGTGTCAGACCGTCAGCCAACAGTTTGGGCACAACTTTCCTTTGAAGCGTTCTGGTGCGTCGGCTTCTGATTGACACAATAGAAGGTAAATACAAAGGCAGTTGGTAGGTGAAAATCCATTTCTCCTACCTTGCCAAGCATCCTCCCAGCCCATGTTATAAAGAGAGGTCGAGGACTGGTGGTTTGAAGTCAAATTCATAAGTCATTTTGTCAAACAACTCACATGCTACCTGTAATTCGAATACAATTGACAGGTGTAATGTCAAAATTCTTGTCCTTATTAGCATCTTCTCAGCTTGTGTGAGGCGAGTTGAACAGATATTAAAAATAAACACATTTCATTGAGACATTTGATCAACTACCAGTTTGATAAATTTCATTTAATCAAATGTATCACATGTTTCCGCAGTTAATACAACAAAGCGGTTAGTAGTTCATTGTTTGGAGTACATGTCGGTGAAAATACAATAAAATATAGCAATAGTCATCCGTGAGGCATCTTGTCAAATGGTGAGTCATTGAATGAACACAAAATGATGAGGATCAAAAAATGTTGAAGATAACAGAAAAACCAAATGATCTTGAAGAGATGGTAGGTGGAACAAGAGGAATGTAGAAGACGTTCTTGGTACAAAAATCCATTGAGACATTTTGTCAAATGGTTCACATGCTCTAAGCCCATGTAGAAAAGCTAGATACATAAAGGAGATTTGAATCTCTGGTTTGAGTCTGCTAAGTTTTGTAGAGAACATGGAAGTAACATGATGAAAAAGGTTCTTGTAAAAACACTAAACTATAATCCAATTGTTCCTGGAATTTGGATATACATCAAAGCTTGGGTGTTTACGCATAACCTGAACGTAAATGCGGCATGGGATCTTATGCAGAGTCAAATATGTGCTCACCCCAAGTCATAAATCTTTTGGTTGGAGTATACCCGCATGGAGCTCATCTTTGTGAACAAATGGGGAACCTGTAAAACAACACTTGGACTTATACAATTTCCTTTTTGCGATATGATGAAGCCAAGAAATCATAACGATAAAAATAAAATAGTTGTTTATGTCCCTGAATGAAGAGGAGAATGAAATCCATTTTGGAGAGGATTTATTGTTGGATTCAACACAGAAAAGGATCAAGCATACAAGTTTCAAGGAAAATACACAGAGATACATAGTTTAGACAAAATCAGAGAGAATTGTCTTCAAAACAGAGTGTTTTTATCATGCAAGTAGGTAGAATTGTCACACATGGAACATGGCACGAGAGTATGTGTTACATGGTAGTTTGTAAGGAGTTTGAACATGTACGCTGTGACCCAGAAACTCTTGTTCATTCCCATATAATTGGGATGGACGAAATGGTTTTAGTTGGTGGGATCAGAGGGTACATGAGGCATAGGGCACCAACATTTTCTCCAGTTCTTTTGCATTTCATTAGGGAATACAGTCACATAGTCAGAGTTAATTATTGTAGTGAAATTTGACTGTCCAAATTTAACTACCTCATTTTCATATTTTTCCATCATTCTTGTTTTCTGTCCATTTTTTTGTAATGTCATAGCCCAATGGACAAGGCAAAGTCTTTGATCGACTCAAAGGGAATTAGTTTTAGATTTATTATTGTGGGCTTGACGGGAAACTAACTGATGTAATTATGTTAATTATTTTATAATTAATTAATGTTAATTGAAGTCATTATTATATATTTATAAGTCATTTCGTAGATTAATTTTTTTTAGAATTAATATGTATGTAAATGTAAATTGAAAAGTTCATTTTTAATATTGTGAATTTATTCAAATAAAAAAGAAAATCAAAAATGGGCAAATAAACATCTTTTCATCTTTCAAAGGCAAATATGGTACAAAAAGAAAAACTATGGATTTTATAGGGGTTCTTCTTTTCCTCGAGCTTTTGGAGAAAGCTAGATACAACTTTGTGTGGAGCCATGTTATTTTCATATTGGAGCAATGATATGCAAGCAAGTGGGTGAGACTCTTTTAGATTTTTTCAAATTTTAATTCTCTTAGTTTATGAATTCAGATTTTCTATTTGTGAGCAAAGACTCCATTAAATTTATGCATTTATTTGATTATATGCAATAATGATGTTTCCAAACTTTATATTGAGAGTCTCCATGGATGAGCTTCCTTGATGTTCATGAGTTTCTACATGTTTGATCTCAATGGAACTTCATACAAAGTGTATGTAATCAAAGTTATGAGGAGACTTTGTGCTTCCAAGCATGGCTTGTGTTCTCAAACCTCTCGCCATTTCTATGTTCATTTTTGTATGGAGATTTATATTTCTGCTATTTAATCTTGAGTTATTCTAGTGGTTCTCCGCATTTATCCTATTATGGGTTTCTCCCTTTTTCTCTTTTTATTTTCTATCTTGTTTCCTTTCATACTTTCAAGTGAAAAGTACACAAAAACTCCCAAACTATTCATATCCTATAAGTGCACTGCCCCTCTCAAAATTAGAGAAGATTCACCATTCCTATAGTGATTTCTTCAATTGTTGTCAAATTGGTGTCACTCCACATTGGGTGAGTCACAAACTAGAAATAATCAAAAGTACCCATTTTTACACCAACAAGAGATCATATAACCATCTCAAAGCATAGTCCTTTAAGCTTCTCAAAAATAATTTGGTCAATTTTTTTCATTAAAAGCATAATCAAAGAATGCCACATAAAATGATCAAATGTATTGCTCAAAATCATCATTGTCATCATAAAGTGTAAACTTAGGTGCAATAAAACCAATTGGAAAAGGGTATAAAGATATCTCAGGTATAAGTGGGTTATACAATACATATTCTAAATCAATAGCATGAGTTGACTTCATAGAATGTTTCTCAATATTGGTAACCTTAGCTTTCAAAAGTTTTATAGTCTATACAAGATCATGGACATTTTTATCACTAAGGTTTGAAGTTTGTGAAGTAATCAAAGGGAATGCAAAGATTTGTGTTGAAATAAGCATTGAAACTGGTAATTGGGTTGAATTACTAATGGTTCCCATGGAAGATGTAGCAAGAGTAGAACCATATAAGGGTTCATTATTATAGGTAGTAACCTTAACATTTTACGAATTTCATATCTTGTAACATACAAAAATGCATCGATTAACTTTTTATTTACATTCAAATGATTGATTAATATTTTTTTTCCTTCCATTTCAAAAAAAAGCTTTCTAATTAAGATTTTCCATTGTTTATAAATGAAGACAAAGATGTAAGTGAAGCAAGTCAGTACTAAAATTAAACACAACAATCTGAAACCCTACGAGGCTAAAAACTCTAGAACAAGCTAAGATTGTAAAGGAAGACTTAGAGATTGGATTCACCAAATGCTTAATCCTTTTTGGAAATTAAGGGTTAGGAGGAATAGGCTATTAAAGAGTGAGATAACATATTCCTAAAAATAGGCCAATTAAATAATTCACTTTATGAAATAAAATTTTAGTGCTGAATTAAAAAAATACTAAATATAGAAAGTACAATGCCAAAATATATTTTATTGCACAATCATGAAGAAGAAAAATAATTAACTTATGAAATGATGTGTAGAAATATTTTATATGTGCAAGTATGGAAATAAGCTATATGATGTTCAATAAATAGTCGTCATATTAAGGAAATATTCTTTCTAGTAGCTTGGACACTTGCATCTCCCTGTAGACACTTGTGTTGATACTACTATCTGAATCTCAATGCAACTGGCCTGTACAAAATTTTTACTCTATCAAGATGTGACCACCTAGATTTTTTTTTGTTTTCTATCATATTTTGTCTAATTTATATGGATCTCACACAAAATATAATGATGACTATTTATAGATCAAACCCTATCTCTCCACCTTATGTTAGGTTACCTTACCAAAAAAGGATTAGTGAGCTCACAGTGTCGATTTGACCTCAAAGATTTTTTTATCAATAAGCATTATCTATATAAATAATGCTCCAATGAGGGTATTATAATTATGTAGTTCACTCTTATGTGTGAAAATGTGTGTGCACAAGGATGAAATATACGATATAAAGATGCATGCAACGTTATAGCTTGTAACTTGGCAAATATGACTCATGGACTATATTTTGAGTGCCTCAAACCTATAGTACGACTTACCCTATGATTGATATGCAAATAGGAATGAATATGGTAGAATAGCTTAGTTTTAAAATTGATTGATTGATATTTTATAGGTGTTTTTCTTGATATTTTCTAGATGAATGAGTATGCTTTTAATTATATTTATACTATCTCTTTTGAAATAATCCTCTAAGAAGGGTTAATGGCATTCTTAGGCCGACCCATACACTTCAAAAGATTTGAAAATTAATTATTTTTAGGATAAGGACACTTTCATTAGAATATGGACTATAACATCGATGCTACTACAAATATTTGAACACAAATGTCAAGGATGGAGGGAAGTTGTTGACGTTCTATAAATGATAATGAAGGATATATATGTTAGGTGTGGAGCGTGATTGTCTTTTAGGATCATAGGTTAAAATTTTAATATTATTTTATCTGGGTTTGGATCCCATTCTTTGAATCCCTCATGGCACGGGGGGTTGCAAGGGGGGAACCCCCTGTGTGGGGTTTGGGGGGGTTTATTAAAATTATTGTGTAAAATTGTAATTTTATAGTCAATCTGGGCCATTGATTAAAGGTTTCTAGATCTGATGGTAAAAGTTATGTTTAAGTGTTTTTCACCCTAATATGTATTGATACATGGTTGAAATGTATGATGGTGATAGATGATGAAAAATTGGTGCACAAAGTGGAGGCAAAAAAGGTAGAGAGGTGTAATAGAGTTTGTTACAAGATTTTTTTCTTTGTATTGCTAGACTGGACAAGTTTGGTGGATGTAGCTTATTTTGGGTGAACCACATTAAATCTAGGGTCTCCTTTTATGTGCATATTTATGTTTATTTTCTAAATGTTTGATTATTTTATTTCATAGTTTCTCTTGTATGCAATTTGGGGATAGATTTGAGTTTTGATTTATCTTAACAATATATCATATTTTAGGTGTTATGTGATTACAGGTGATCTAGATAATTAGAATAACCAGATTTGAATTAATAAGTGATTATATTTAGTGAGGTGTTAAGTGCAATCCTTTTGGCTACATGGAAGGTAAAAATGAAGGGTAAAGCCTTGATATATTCGTCAAGTATACAAGACTAGTTTAACATATAAATATAGATTTAAACATATAAAAAATGGTGATCCTTGGCAGGGTTGGTGCATCTCATTAAATGAGAGAAGAAAATAACTTTACTCATGACCCCTATCATGTTTATTGAAAATAATGTATAATGTATAATTTAAATTTAAATTTTTGATGTATTTATAAAGCATATGCACCTCTAATATGTCTCAAGTTGAAGTATTTATCAAAATGTAACTTGTGATCTATACATTATGTATAATATGTATCACAAATATGAAAAATTATGTCTCAAATTTGTACCATATATATAAAATAATGTCTTAAGTATTGTAGCAAGATTTTGAGCACACTATATAAATTTAACAAGTTAATTCAAACTCAAAACACAAACTACCTAATTAGGAAAGATTATAGAAACAAATCAAAATGATATGAACTCACCAATCCTTGCTTCTAATAACCTCCTTCTAAGATTTGTAAATTAATTTGTAATTGATTGCATATAGACTTAGATTGACATGGATGCTTGATTGAAAATTGATGTTGACATAATGGTGTTATCGAAATGCTAGTTTGATTGCTAAATAGACACGGGTTTGTTATGAGTTTGCTAGATGGCCTTCTGTGAAAGAGGAGTGTTGGTTATATAGAGGAAGGAAGAGAAGATATATGGATGAGATTCAAACTTAGAGGGAGGAGATCAATGGTCGTAGATTATTCAAAGAATATTAAATTTCTTGAAAACCTCTAGAGTTAGAGGTTTCTAGAGAGGAAGGCTAGGTTAGAGAGAGTTATAGATTTGGAGAGTTATAGAACTCTCTTTAGGGGTTAATGATGATTAGAAGAAGGTTAGGTTGGGATTAGAGAAGGATTAGGTGACATAGGGATGTAGGAAAGGCTAGGGTCTAGGTTAGTAGGTGGGTAGGTGGGGTTATGAGAATTAAAAATTCTTATATAATGGATAACTAGGATTAGATTAGAATAATAGGGATTAGGATAGAATTAATGAAGGGATGGGATTAGACTAAGTATAGTGAAATGAAGAATTATTGAAGGGGCTATTTAATAAATGGCGAGGAATGGGGGATTAATTAATGAGATTAATTAAAAAGATGGGATTAGCGAAATTAGTGTCGATTAATAAGAATATTATCAACGGTAATGAGGTAAGCGATTTTAGGCATATACATTTTCCCTCTCTTTAAAAGGGCATTGTGAGTGAAGTAAAGTGAAAGGAGTAATGGTGTTTCAAAGAAAAACCATGTCATGGATGAATATTAGTCGATATGATGTTAATGGATATGATACCCCCTTAAGGGGATATATGAGGAAGAATGGCCACTCAAAAGAAGAAATGAGGGGTGGGATGTGATGAATAGATGAGGGGATGGGATGCAAGATGTGGGATAGATGAGGAAGAAGATGATTTTGACTTGAGTAGTGAGATATAAATGGATGATGCCCTTGGCAAGGACACATGCATAAATAGTAGAGATGATGGGTGTCATGGTTGTTAACACATCCCAAGGGAGAATTAACTATAACATGATGATGATATGATTAAAGGGTCACAAGCTTTAGACTTATCCCAAGCAAAGACACATGCAAGGGAGAGATGTTGGCCAAGATAAGACAAGGACTTGATAATACTAATGATGGGTGTAGCTCAAAGATAAATCAATCGAGATGATGAAGAGAGAGAAGAATCGATATGATCAAGTGACTAAATGATTAAGAGATGAGGATAGATGAGAGATATAGTGTCACTACAAAAGTGGCTAAGTGTTATCTACATAGTTTGAAAAGACATCAGGTTAATGTAGTTTAGATAAAAAGATGATGATGATGATGATTAGTGATTAGAAAGTGATGATGATGTGGATGGTTAGACTTGTTAGTGATTATATATGGTTCAGATGATGATATGAGGATAAAAGATGGGATGCAAGTCTGATAGGTTGAGATGATTATATTAGTGATGGGAAGAATGATGATGATAGAAACGATGAGATCAAGCCATCACAAATTTCATAAAACTCATCATAGTCTAAGTAATAAAAAAATATAGCACTTGAAAAGATGCCCCATGATATAGATATGATAAAGAGGACATAATGCCAAATTGCAGGGGCAAATGATGAACTCTACATCCTTGAGGGCACTTTTTGGTGTCCTCATAGCATCCTTGTTAATTTCCCAAAAAGACATGATGCAATCAAAACATAAAACAAATAAGATATATACATGTGATTCATTATTTTGGGAATAATAGAGTTTTATTCCTATTAAATAAATAGGTCTGAGTAGGAAAAAATAGTAAATAATATTCTTAATTAAAACTACTGATTTGTGAAATTAAATTACAATTAGACCTTTTCTAAAAATAATAATGAGAGAGATAAAATTAAACTTAGCTTATTCTGGGCTATTTCAACTAAGATATGGTTTGGAAATTTGTGTGTAAGACTGGGACACTATCACAAATAGGATCCTTGACTTCATATTTTGATTGGATAGGAGAAATAGAACTAGACACCCTAAATTATAGTAATTCATTCCTTCTCTATCATATTTGTCCTAAATATTTAAGCTTTCTAAGTTTTGTTCGCCTGCTTGGTGTGAGTTTGTGTACCAATTTTTAGGTCATCACTATCAACATAGCTCTTTATAGAGCAAATTTTTCATATACTTGTATCTTCTATGTAATTAAAAGAAAATTTGGCAAATGGAGAAAAGGGGTTAATGTTTGTAAGATGCACTGGACGTGCTTCACATCCCGTGTATGGGCACGATGCCTACATACCAATACTCTGAGGAGGGATCAAGCCATATGTAATTCTCTCTTTAAGAGTGCTTTATGCAATAGTGAATTGAAATGGAAGAAGTGCTAAAAATGGGTAAGCTTGAGATGACTAGGGACTGGTGTAAGGTCTTGAATTGGCTTGAAAGTGTATAGGCTAATTGTATGTAGAGAATAAGGAAGATTGATTAAGTGGTCTTACTCGTATTCTTGTTTTCCTGAATGATATTTGTCAGCCCTTTCTAAATGGTCTTTGAATGAGCTTATATATGGATCTATTAGTCATGGGTTAGATGAAACTGGACTAGGCTGACATAATGAACAAGAGGAATCAGGGAAAAATGGTAATTTGGGTTCAAATTGTGATTGAAAAAGAGCACTGAAAAGGGGACACCCTAGGGTCCAGTGCTATAGTCCAACTTTGGCACTATTATCCTAAGCAAATGAGACCTGGGGGGATGGATTAGTCATGAAGAGAGGGTCCTGGCTCAGCTAAGGTCAAGTCTAGAAGGCCACAAATGACTAAAAATTAGTTAAAACAAGACTAAGAGGGTTTAGAGAGCAAGCAAGAGGGACCCAAGGATTGGGTGTCATTAGCCATGCTCAAGTTACTAATTTTTGCATTTTATATGACTACATTTCCCCCCTCTTTATTCTAGTGATGCAATAAAGTGAAATACTAGGATAAAGGAAAATATAAAGCTTACCTAAACTTACCTGCAAAGGTGAAACACATGAAGCTTGTGATGCTGAGTAATGTCGGATAGTGCATAGAGAGTATGTTGTGTAAGTGTGAATCTATAAAAAGAAAATAAAGAGTAGATTAGTTCTTATTATATGAAATAAAAAATAAAAATGTACAAAGCTAGGTAAGAGAGTGGAAGAGAAAGGAATGAATACACCTCATCGGATATGCAAACTGATATAAAACTTGTTATGATACTAAGTAAGACTAAGTAATGCTGGATGTGTTGGATGATTTTATACCAAAAGTTATATTGTGAACAAAGTTGAGTGCTCAATTCTCAAGAAAGTGGCTCAAGAATGCAAAGACTAGCCCTTTGGATCCATCATCACCTACTGAGTGAAGCTAGATGATCATGCATTTGTTAATCAATGTTTGGACTATGTGTCTAATCCCTCTGAATAGATGGCTCAAGAATACAAAGGTTGGGACTTTGGCTCCATCTTTTCCCTATGAAGTGAAGCTATGAACTGATACTAGTATGTATGAATGTGTATGTCTTATGAGATAGATTTTAAAGATTTTGAATGTTTTAAAAATCTAACAATGTGGCATGGATAGACAAATGTGTGATGGAAACTAATATTAGTCAACTCGAAAAAGATGGAGATTAGGCTTGTATGAAAGCCACTCCAAAACTAAAAATTTAGCTTATGTGGAAGCCACTTGGGAACTCAGGTACTCAAAAATGTAGAGGTTAGGCTTGTATGGAATCCACTCTAAAATAATACCAAACATATACAGATGGAATAAGACATGCAACTATTGAGAATTCTTGGGTAATGCTAAAAACTAAAAGAAAAGAAGTAAAAATACTGTGCAATCTACCCCCAATCATTGGTGTCTGAAACATGGATTCTGATTTAGAAGTTGTACCAATTACCATATATGAAACTAGAAGTGAGAATTAATTATTCCATGCATGATTCCCTCTATGTCTAGATTCTCTAAAAAAATTGTACTAAAAATTATTGATCAAAACTGCTCTAATTGTGCAAAATTGTAGTTGAACCTACCTTTGTGCTTGCTTCTGGAAAACTTGGTTTTTGTGTTTTTTGGATAGGATCACCAAAAATGGACACCCTAGTGTCTAAAACTATATTCCAACCTTAGTGCTATTGTCCTACACTAAAACTAATCACTGTTCTAGAATCTTGACTATCTACCTGGTCTATTTTGAGTGGTTTGATGACTGGTTGCTATTCTGGTTATTTTGAAACTAGATTTTTTGACCGATTAGAAGCTGTAATATTTATATCAAAACCCCTATTTTTCCAACTCTTTTGAGGGTAGGAATAGGTACCCTAAAATGACTGATCTCAAAACAAGAAACCCTACAAGTGTGTTAATATGAAAATATACATGATATATCAATGATAATCAATAAGATATCTCAAGATATAACATGGTTTAATTTGAAAGAATGCTAGATCAATATGGGTATGCCTAGATAGATGTAATAATTTAATAACATGTGCAATGTACTGAATTAAAATTAAAATTATTAGTTGTCAATTTTTTAATTATTAGTTGGAGTGATGGAACATGATGTCCATCATGGCATCTAAGAGAATAGTAAAATGAATGATAAGGATCATGGTATTGCAACAATTGAAGATAAAATCAAGTAAATAAACACTCAAAGCAAGAAGCTAGAAACATACAAGGGTGGTCAAGTGGCCGCTAAACAAGGGACATGGGCACATGTCACTCAAACTGGAAATAAGCATACAAGGCATGTTCAAATGCCACAACACATACAAGTGGAGAAAGCAAAGTTGGCACAACGGCCATAACCACATAGAAGAGTACAAGAAAAAGACATTAGAAAATGTCCTAATGTACACACATGAATAAAATCAAAGGACATTGGAAAATGTTCTAAGGAACATATACGGGACAAATAGGAACTAGAAATACAATCCAACAATTTATGCTAAGCAAGAAGAGAACGCATGTAATAACTAGAAAGATGGAATCACATCTAACTAATCAAATCAAGAGTGAAATTATGAAAGACATGTTAGTACAAGACTAGGTATATGCTAAGAAATACATAAGTTTTAGATACTAATGAAATGTTGATATAGTAATTTATGTAATCTAGTAAGTAATGTACATTAAAATGATAACTTGGAGTGTGTAGTGTAAGAATGACATAACCTAGATGGTATAGTCATATAGAATATGCCCCTAGTGGGTATGTATATCAAAGTGTGTCTCGAATGTAGAAGTAGGATTTCCCCTCAATGGGTAGAGTGAATCAATCAAGTAGCTGGATGTCACTGCACACACTCAAATAAGATCAAGTGAAGCATGGTAATGTAGATAAATTGACATACAATAACATGAAATATAAAATGTAAGTCCTAGCATAGTAGTAGTAGTGTAAATCATGGATGATGTATACAATTAAAATGTTTTTAGTGTTTTGACATTTTTAAATGTTTTTGGATTTTGAAATGTTATATTGTTTTTGTACTTTGAAAATTTTGAACTATGTATAATCAAGTAGAAGAGATTATTATACAAGAAAAGCTAGAAAGAGGTGATACTAACCGATGAGTCTCATGAGAGACTCCTTATCACGGTGTCCTATATCAAGGAGTGGGATTGTCCATGATCATGAAGCATGATGGAAATGTAGAGACTGTGGCTTTGAAAGCTGTATATGTTATAAATGTTCTAAAATATCTAAAGTAGAAACTTAATGTGGGGTCTCTTTGTAACTATAAGAAGTGGATGAAAATATAGGGATCTTAAGGACCCATCTAGAAATAGGAGAAGTCTCTGAATATGTATTCTATGTGTAGATGCATGAGATCTCAATGAAACTGATTCGAGTGTGAATACTGTAGCAAGAAGCTTTTTAGAATCCCAAAGTTATGGGGGTATATTAACCCTCTATACTGGTGATGGATGCCTCAACTATGTCTAAATATAAAGTGAAATATGAACAAAAACTAGACGAGAAGCTAAAATTGGTGGCAAAACTAAAACTGGTGGTGAAACTAAAACTAGTGATTGTAAACTAGTAGATGGCTCTGAAGTGGGGAGTGGTAACTCATATAGAATTCTAGCAACTATAAAAAAATGATTAACATAAATGAATTTAATGCATATATGAACTATATAAGGTACTGCTCTAAGTTTTTGAATCCATGGTCAACCAAGTAGCATATCAGAAACTCCTGTACTAGGAATTATAGTGAATGGTGTGGCCACATGTATAAGAACAACCTATAGTGGAAGTAATATCTCACCCAATGAACTCTTTATATGCCCACTAAAACCATTGATAACTATGTTTGTCAAAGTGATATACTAATTTGAATAACCCAAATGTTGTAGTAGTATCAAGGTGCACATGTTAAGACTAGAACTATTGTCAATAAGCACACTACAAATAGGTTGATTATGAATGTGAGCTTTGATAAAGAGTGCATGATAATCTAAATCATCCTTAATCATCTCCTACTCTGAGAAGGAGATAGAAGGTCTATCTATAACTCTATAATCATATACATTGATCATGTTGGTCAAAGGATGTAACTCAACTAAAGGTGCCCAATATGTATTTGGTGGTGGACGTGCATGATGAACCCCTGATGTGTCCCTTGTATCCTATTTTGAATGTTATGGAAATGGATCTAAGAATATTTTCAATGATTTATCCCATGTTTTCTTTACTAGTGAAGGCTCAATTGAAGTGCCAATATCAATAACATTTGAATCTATTAAGTCATGTATCTTGTGCTTTAAAATGATGCATCTATTTGTTGTATGGCCTGGTGCCCTATGGTAGTCACAAAATGCCTATTGATCATATCCCTTTTGAAGAGGCTTTGTTGGATCAATTTCTCAAATAGGAGGGAGAGATATGATATTGCAATCCAAAAATTATTGTAAAACCTTGGTTGGAGGAACTAAAAGATTTGAAAAAGTACATCAAGGGGGTGTTGATAAAACTATTTGCTAAGGAGGCTTTGAAGCCACAATGACTGTAGGTTGATTCTACCCTTTAGTATCATTAAACTTGACCTTATATGGGATTTTATTATTACTCTTATTAGTTGTGTCTGATGTATTAGTGTACTTTAGTTTGCCCATTGAAATTTATTTTAACTTCTCTTTCCTTTAATGTGTGACATAATTCAGTGAAGGAAGAGAGTATTTTGAACATGATAGATTCATAAAGTGTTGGTAGAATACTTTATTTAAAAATATCTTGTAACTCCTAATCTACCATGGGGTTAGTCATCTTAGCCAAGATGGTCTTATACCGAAGAACATAGTCTATGAGATGCTCATTTGGTCATTATTTCTACTGAGCAATTTGAGCATATGAAACCTTATCACCAATGTTGATACTAAAGTGTGCTAAGAACATGTTATCTAAAGGATTGAATGCATTGATTGATTGATTGATTTGGTAGACTATAGAACCATTATAAATCATAATCCTTTAGGATCCATGGAAATAGCTTGGTAAGTAGCCAGTCATTTGGGACATAATCCAAGCATGTTATGTGAAAAGCTCTCAAATGTGTCTCTAGATCACCCTTGTCATCATATAGAGTAAACTTAGGTTGAACAAAACCTTGTCGCAAGGGTGTAGAGAAAATGTGATGTGCCAATAGTGTATGTAATAAAGCAAAAGATTCCAAAGCATGCATAGGTCTAGTGGCACCTTAATCAAGATGTATCACTGTGGATTGAATAGATCTTATCTCTTGCACAAGATTTGCAACATTAGGAGCTATGGATGTACTAGTTGTAGCTAGTATCACCAAAGAAGGTTGAGCTACAATAGGGGGTTGTTGAGACATAGCTGCCTTTATAGTGAAATTTATAATTGGTTGCTCTAAAGGAATGGGAGACTCAACTTTTTTAGCCTTTTTAATTTCTATGATAGATTGAAAGATAAGAGTATGATCTCAAGGTTATTCCCTGAGTCTTTCTCTAAAACTTTGTAAAATAAAATCTTTATTGAGGACAAGTTTATTATCAATAATAGGTGGAAGTGGATCAATAGTCCAATGTGGTGGAGCATAAGCATCGAGGAATACATCATCATTATTATTTTCATACTGCTCATTATCAAAGTTATTCTCATGAAAATTTATGTAATCTGGATGTGTAGGATTTATAACAAGAACTTGAGTTGGTTTTTTATCCATGGTGTATGGTCAGATTGAAGGAATTTGGGTGAATTTGAGAGGATTGCCACTAAGTCTTACATGCCATCTTGAATGAAGAGATGCAAGGAATGTAGGTGGCATAAGGAAAATGACTTGGATAATAGTAGAAAATATTAAACTGATATAATCTAAACAAGGAATTAGAATATGCATAGAAAGGATACAGAGCTCCCAAACATGTAAGGTGATACCTCAAGAAGAAAAATAGGAGCTAGTACATGCAACTAGGGATTTGAAATAAAAATATTTTTGAAATTTACTATAAAATTTTAAAATTTGAGATAAAATTTTGATTTATATGTGCAAGCAAAAAATCAAGAAATTATTGGATTAATGTTGGAAAATTACTAGGACCCAGTGTATGCAACTAGGGTTTGAAATAAATTTATTTTAAAATTTACTAATTTTTTTAAAAAATTTGAGATAAATTTTTGATTTATATGTGCAAGAAAAAAAATTATTGGATTAATGCTAGAAAATTATGAGGACCTAGTGTATGCAACTAGGGTTTGAAATAATTTTATTTTAAAATTTTCTACAAAATTTTAAAATTTGAGAGGAATTTTTTATTTTAATATTCAAGAAAAAATTCAAAAAATAATGAGAAAAAAGTATCTAGGAATTTACCCTAGCGTTTTTAGGGTTTTTATGAAAAATTTGAAGTCAGGTTCACCAAATGATTTGTTATTTTTGGAAATAATTAAGTTTTATTCCTATTAAATAAAGAGGTATGAGTAGAAGAAATCAGTAAATAATATTTATAATTAAAACTAATGAATTATGAAATTAAATTACAATTAGACCTCTAAAAATAGTAGTGAGAAAGAGAAAATTAAACTTAGCTTATTCTAGACTATTTTGATTGAGACAAGGTCTAGAAATTTATGTGCAAGACTAAGATACTATCACAAATAAGATCATAGACTTTGTTTTCTAATTAGATAGGAGTGACATAAATAGAAACCCTAAACTTCAACCCTGTATTCCTTATCCAACACTATTATCCTAAGGATTTAAATTTAAGCTTTTTAGGTTTTATTTACCTACTCGATGTGAGCCTGTGTACCAATTTTTAGGCCCTTGTTGTCAATAGAGCTCTCTATAGATCTGATAATTTGTATACATGTATCTTATATTTAATTTAAAGAAGCTTTGGCAAATGGAGAAAGGGGTTAGTGTGTGTAAGATGCATTAGATGTGCTTCACACCCTGTGTGTGGGCACTCTACGTACATACCAATACTTTGAGGAGGGATCAAGCCATATGTAGTTCTCCCTTTAAGAGTGATTTGTGTAATAGTAAATTGAAATGAAAGAAATTCTAAAAATGGGTAATATTGAGATGAATAGGAGCTAGTTTAAGGTCTTGAATTGGCTTGAAAGTGTATAGGCTACCTATATGTGGAGAATAGGGAAGATTGCTTGAGTGGTCTTTTTTGTATTCTTGCTTACTTTAATGATATTTTCCAACCATTTTCAAATGATCTTTTAATGGGATTATATATGGATCTATTTTTCATGGGTTAGATGAAACCAGACTAGGCCAACACAATAAACAAGAGGAATCAAGGAAAAATGGTAATTTGGGTTCAAATTGTGATTGGACACGAGCACTAAAAAAGGGACACCCTAGGGTCTAGTGTTATATTCCAACTTTGGTTCTATTTTCTTGAGAAAATGAGACCTAGGTGTGGATTAATCATGAAGAGTGGGTCTTGGCTCAGCTGGGGTCAAGTCTAGAAGGCCATAGATGGCTAGGAATCAGTGAAAACAAGCCTGAGAGGGTTTAAAGAGCAAGTAAGAGGGGCCTAAGGATTGGGTGTTATTGTCCATGCTCAAGTTACCATTTTTTTAATTTTATATTACTATAACATGATAAAAGACATGCAAACAAGATAAGCAATAGATAAACAACACACACATAAATATCCCTATGTAGTATCCCAATGTCTTGTCTAATGACGGGATTAGTGACTAGGTGATGGGTTAGATGATCATGATGTGATTGTGGAATTAGGATGGATTTGGATTTGGATAGGGTGATAATGATTAGGATTAGGGTAATATGTTTCCCCTAGTTGAATATATAAGGATGGATGATATGATGAGGTCTTTAAATACTGATTTGGTCTTGAAATTAAATTGATAAGTGGTCAAATAATGATGATTTGGAAAATGGGTGATGACTAAGGATTATCAAAAGAAAAAACCTTGTGAGAATCTAATATATCAAGGAGATTAGGAGATAATGGGATCATATACCTTTCATGCTATCAAAAGTGATTTAATGGGTGCTAGACAAGAAAAGGTAATGATAGGATAGTGATGCAATCAAGTACCTTTCATACAAGTAAAAAGTGATGTGATGTGTGATAGGTATGAAAAGGCATTGATAGGTAAGTGATGGGTTCCAAATTAAAGTCTTTGAAAAGGTGATGTATGTTAATAAGACCTGGCCAATAGGATGAGAAAGGGATGGAGAGATGGGTGGCCACTCTGATTTTGTTCCAAGACAAAAGGCAACATTTAAGGATAATGGATGGATAGTGGATAGGAGATGGAAGATGGAGGATATAATAATGAGGATATGATGATGGAGGATATAATATGGGAATAAGACAAGACACCCTAGACTATTTTTTGCTTTTTTAGATTTTTAAATTTTTAGGGTTTTTAACATTTTTCAAATTTTAATGCTTTTTGGGATATGTATATACACTATACAAACAAGGTTACTAGAAAAGGGAATACCAAGTCTAAAAAATAAGATGAGGATGGATGGGGTGATGTATGGGATGACAAAAGGATTAGGGTGATGTGAAAAATGCAATTAGACTGAGGAAGAAGAGATTAGGGCTTGCCAATGACCATGTCATGAAGGAACTAGATGTTTATGGGCCTGAGAATTCATTGGAGGATATGCCAAGATGGTGTTGGGATAGTTTTCAAGACACCTTACACTTACTTACAAAAGTCAAGATTGGAAGGAATGGTAGATAAGATGGTAGTTGTTGGGTAGGAAGAATAGATGGAGGGGATGGACAAGGGATGGATTAATGAGGATAGATGAATTTTTCCCCTAAGTGTTAAGGAAAAATATAGATAATTGATTATTTTACCATGATGCTAGAAATTGGTTTTCATCATGGTACTTGCCCAAGGTGCTATAGCACTAGTTTTCCCATTGGATGAATGATTTTTTTTTAGATTTTGACTTTATTAGTCATCTTAATTTATTAAATGATGGGCGAGATATAAGGTGAAAACCCTGGATGGATTATTTAGCCAACACTTGTTCTATGGATGTGTGATGTTGGGACCATGTTATTTTTGTTGGATGCATTAGGGTTTGTGTGACATGGTGTGATTATTGATAGTGACCCCTCTAGATATCTAGACCAGGTGTTAACATTACACCTAGGAGAGATAATGTTGCCTAGAAAGATCATGGGAGGTATGGATGTGATTAGATCTTGATGGGGATGTATGGGATTAGAATGGATGATAGGATTTGATGGGATTAGTGTGATGGTTGATGGAGGATTAAGAATAAGATTCAAATACATTGTTGGAGGTATTGGACATTCTTCATTTGATTGATGCTATGTGATAAAATATTGTAGGAGATCTAAGACATTTTGATGATGCGGTTCATCTCTGATTTGTTTATTTGATAAATGATTAGCTATATAATTTTGATCATTAGAATAGATTTGATTTTGACCACCCCATGGTATTTGATTTTGGGCTTCACTAAAGGGAATTGATTTTTGACTTGAAATATTATTTTGACTTTGATATTCCCCTAGTGCCTAATTTTGGGCTTTACTAGGGAGAGATCTTTTTGAATTAGGTCGATGATTTGATTCTTCTTGATTTTTACTGATAAGATTAAAGATAATTTGATTATGATGATTAATTTATAAAATATGGTCTTGAACTTTTGTATTTATGGAACACATTATGTTGCTTAAGGAAGGGTCCAACAATATATGTTCTTGTCCATCCTTATGGAGGGAGGTGATTAAATGATCATTGATGGGGAGAAAGGGGTCTATGATGGGTGAAGGTGGTGGAAATGGCATCATGAGGTCAATGAGAGGTGATTGAGTAGCATAGTTTTCATAGGGGTTCCTAGGAGTCCCAGTTTTGACATTGGATAAAATCTCCTCAAGATCAATAAAAGGATCATGATGTCTAGTTGTAGTAGATGCATCCATAGGAGGATCAGATTAATTTAGACTAACTTTCATAGATAAAGTTTGTAAGAATTCTATTATGACTTCATCATCCTAATTGGGATTGAAAGGTATGTCTGGTGATGGACTAGGGGTACCTAGATTAGAGGCATTCTCAAGAAGACAAGTGTTATGAACATTGGTGAGGGATGATGTTTCTGATAAGGAATCTAATTTAGATCTTGGTGTTGAACATGATCCAAATAAAGATAAGACTTTTGATGTTAACTTTTATGTATGCTTCGATGTGTAATATGCAATGCTGATAATAAGATTTTCATTATCTACAATTGACCTCTCAACATGGGGTATTTGGTGAGGTGGGTGAGAGGGTTCATACAAGATGGGAGGACTAGACTTATGGGGAATAGAATCAGTTGTGATGGATGATTTGTTGAGGATGGGGGATCATAGAAGATGGGTGTGGTGTCTTGACCTTGGCTTAGAAAGGTGAGGTCTTGATTATGAGTAGGAAGGGAATCTTGGCATTCCTCTTTTTGTTTACCTAGGGATAGAGATTCATCTAGTTCATCTTTAATTACTATGTCACCATAATTGATGAGGTCTTGGATATTATCTTAGAAAGGTAGACATTGATTAATGATATACCCCCAAGTTTGGTGATATGCATAATATTGGTAATCTTTATACCAAGAGGGATTTGGCTTGGTGGGATCAAGATGTCAGATGGGTGGATAGAACATCATGTTAGTGGTGAAAAATTGTTTGAAAAGGGCCTCCAATGATATGGGAAGGGGAGTATAAGGACCCACTTCATGTTGTGACTTATATGTGGAAGCATTGGAATTATTGTCAGATGGTTGTGGATATGATTGGGTGGATGGATTCGAGGTGGACAAGATCAAATTCCCTTTGCTAGTATAGGAATGGGTAGATGGTGGTTTATGGCTAGTAGATGGAGGATTGGTATGAGATTCACATGATGGGGCTTGGACATGAGATAAAATGAGCTAAAGGGGATCAACACCTTCAAGAAATGGTACACCCATCATAATGAGTCATAAAAGGATCTCATCCTTGTTGGCATGTATGTATTGGTCAATGGAGGTGGGTTCAAGTTACATGGCAATGGTTGATAGATGATGGATGATGTAGGTAGGATAAGGATTGGATAAGGTTCTTGAACAACATAAATCGAAAGGACTAAGCTAGTATGATAGGTAATGATTTATATGAGATAGTATAATTGATTAAGGACTATGATCAAATGTCAAATTGATAGTGTAATAGGTGTTAACAACTTATCAACAATGCCTAGTTGTCAAGCTAGTATAAAGGATTAGGAATGTGATGGGTGCCCAATATTCAAAACTAGTAAGAGGAAGATATGATGGGTGATAGTAATGAATAAGACAAGATGATTGGAATATAGATTGATGGGTTTGATAGATTGAGACTAACAAGGTGATAAGATACTAACAAGATATTTGACTAGGTATGAGTATATGACTAAAGGATAAATGATAATGGAGTAGGATGATAGGAATAGCTCAAAACCTTAGACCAATTTACTTAGGATGGGATGGGGTAGGATTAGGTGATGAAGGTGATTAGGAAAATAGAATACAAATAAGTGTGATGATGAAATTATAAATGGGTAATTAATGGTGGATGGTTTAGATCTGTATGTGATCTAGAAGCCAACTAGGATAAGATGAGGTGATGACTAGATGGGTGATGAAGGTAAGGTCAATGCAAGTGATCAGGTATGGATTTAAGATAAGATGTGGATGATGAGGTATGATTAGGATATGATTAGGGGATAACTAATGATATATAGGTCTAGTGATAATATGTGATTAAAAAGATGTACAAGAAAACAAATTATGTACAAGAAGGTAAAATAAGGATATACAAGGTGATGGGATAATGAGACAAGATGGAATAGGGATGATTAGGAATATGGATGAGGTGGACAGAGGATAAAATGTGGATGGTGAGATAATATGGGATTAGGATAGGTGATGGGTTATTATCAAATATGTAAGATATGGGAATGATCAAGACTATGGTGTGATTGATGGATAAGGCAAGGTCAAAGTGAGGTGTGATTGATTATGGATGAGGTGGTCTTATGATAAGGTGTGACTAGGATGATGAGTGGATTTGACTAATATGGGAGTCTATTAGAATATACAAGAGAATAAATTATGTACAAGAAGATGAGGCTAGGATACATAAGATGTGACTAGGATTGGGTGGATATGAATAAGAATGAAATAAAGATGGTGATGATGATAGAAAGGATGGTCAAATAAGATGGAGGTGATAGGGGTATGAAAAATGATAAGTGGATAGGGTTTGGCTAGGATGGGATGAAGACAAGATGGGGAATGGGAGATGGATGTGTAAGATTAAAAAATGTGAGTAGGATAAGATGTGACTAAAAGGATGTACAAAGAGGATTAAATTATGTTTAAAGGGGTGGGACAAGGATATACAAGATGTGATTGAAATATGTGATGGGGTGTACAAGATGATGTGTATAAGGTAAGATGGTGGTATGAATTACGATAAGTAGGTATGACTAGACAATATAAGATGGGATAAAGATAATATGTACAATGATATGATGACAAGGCTGATGACTAGGATATATACAAAGGATGATGGGATAGAGATGTGGTAAATATATACAAGATTATATGTGTGAAGGACCTAGATAGGTGTGGATAGGTAAAGGCTAACTTGGCTCACAAATAACATAGGTTTACCACAACACACACCCAAGCAAACAAGCCATAACCTATGATTAGTAAACTCAAGGGTGTGTAACCCAATGTTTGCACCACCCAATAGATTCATAGGTGAGGCTGTAGGTTGGTGATCCATTGTAGTATTGATCAAACCCTCTCAACCCTACTCACACATGATGGCTACTTAGGAACTAATACTGACTCCTATAGTGGTACACTTATTATGGATAGAAGGTCCCATGTTAGGTTGAATGATATCTCTAAGGGTGTCCCTGATATACACAAAGGTACATTAGGGCCTAAGTCCATATAGGGTGCTATATAATGATTGGTTCAGGGAGTTAATTCTTCCCCTTCATGCATGAATTGTATGGGGTCAAACACTTAGCCTAATGATAGCTATCCCTAATTTTCATACTCCATCAAAACACATAGTTTGGTCAGTGGGTGGTGATGAAATCCATGACACTAACCCCTATGCACTAAGCCATTATGTGGGTGTCAATTCCACATCATGTGTTATCCTATAGGGGAGGGATTAACATACAAGCAAAACACATTATATAATTAATTAATCAAATCAATTACCTAAGTGTGAATAGCGAAATATGATAGTTATTTATAAGTTAACACACAAGTAATTAAATACCAAAAGTGATGTTTCACAAGAAAGATATACATAACAAAATGATTAAAAATGATATATACAATACAAAAATGATGTGAAAAAGTGCCAAAATAGGTCTTTAACTAGCAGCTTGTAGGCAAATAGGTTATTAGTTTGATATGGCACTCTAGAGGGGGGTCCTACAACAAAAAGATTAGTAGTTTTAATAAATCACTTTTGAGGGATATCCTGCAAAACCAAATGTTATACCCAAATTATGACCTATAAGATGATGTTAGCATAATAACCCCTGAAATAAACAAGATATTCGTCAAATATGCCTTAATAAAATGCCTTAAAAAAACCATGATTTGGCTCTATAATTTATTTTAGGTGAGCGGGACATGATGTGGGGGTCTAGGGGCAACAACTCCTAGTGGGGTGAAGGGGTAGTGCCCCTTGTGGGGTCAAGCGGTAGTGTCCCTTATGGGGTCCAAGGGAAGTGCCATTTGGGCTTTGTAGGATGCTTAGAGTGACTCAAAATTAACAAAAATTGACTAAAAAAGGACCAAATTTAATGCAAAATCGCTACTACATAGTGTAAAATTATAACTGGGGGGGGACAAAACCACTACTTGTGAGTTACGATATTGTAGTAGTTAGTTTAATTATGATGGTTAACTACAAAATTAAGACTGTATTAATAAAATCATGACTAGGATAGGCAATATTGCTAATGACTAGAGAATGATAATTGTGGTTTTATCATAAACCATAAAACTGTGACTCAAAATGACAAACCTGCTATTGCAAGTAAAATGATAGTCACCGTATTATGTAGAATGGCAAAATTTCTAAATTATGCTATGAACCAAAAATAGGTGATTGATAGATAATATATTGGTCTAAATGAATAAAATTATTATATCTAGATGATGGAATGATAAACTATAGATTGAAGTTTATGATGTTTCCAAAATTTTGACCAAGGTGATAGTTTAACCAAAATTGAGCAGATTCTAGAATGTTTAAAAAGATGAGAAGTTTTTCATTTTTTAAATATATTCTACAAGATCAAAAATTATAATGTTGTAAACAAAATCATCTCATAATGACAAAAAATTACATAACTAGGCTAAATGGCAAAGTCGTGACTAAGGCTACAATACCATGATTACCCAGGGCAATCTCACAAGTTTGGAAATATCATGAGTTGCAGTTTTGTCAAGGTATGGAAAAGGGGTAAGGCTAGATGTTTATCTCTATTTGTAATCAATTCTTCCTATATTATCCTTCTTTTTGTCCTTGTATAACACACAAAACACATAAAAACCACACAAAGGTAAAATCTTGGCACAAAATTAGAGGTTAGTGAATGGATATGACTAAAAAGTAGCAACCCTAATATTTAACAAAAAACATTTGGATGGTAGACTATATGGTGTCAAAATCTCCTAAAAACACAAAATATATAGATAGTCCCTATGGATTAATGGATAGAGGTTGGCATATTGATGATTTTATGGAAAACTGCAATACCATGACTCATATGGTCAATATTGCAACTACCAAGACAAAGTCGCAACTGGGTAAGTCATGATTTTGTCAAATGATGGGAGCTCTAACATGAAACCTTTAGCAGTTGACAATAACATGACTAGGTTAGATAATATTGTGACTCACCTCATAATATTACTATTTATGAGTCATAGGATTGTCAAAGGGCAGAAACCTACATGGTTAAGACAAATGATTAGCAGTTAAGCATGGTGATCAAAGAAAATTAATGAATCATGAGGGAAATATCATGAATGCACATGACAAACCCATGATTACCAGTGCAATCTCGTGATTGCAACCTATACACACAAAAATTTCAAAATTCCAATATTTCTTTATCCAATTGAACCTACAGGTTAGCAAAAACACATCTAACAAGCAAAAATGGGGAACTCTCCCACTCTAGTCAATATAATTTAGAAAGATTTTGAGCACACTATATGAATTTAACAAGCTAATTTAAACTCAAAATAAAAACTACCTAATTAGGAAAGATTCTATAAATAAATCATAATGATATGATTCTAAGATTTGCAAATGGATTTGTAAATAATTGCAAGTAGACTCAGATTGACATGGATGCTTGATTGAGAATTGATTTTGGCATAATGGTGTTATAAAAATGCTAGTTTGATTGCTAAATGGACAGAGGTTTACTATGAGTTTGCTAGATGGCCTTGTATGAAGGAGTGTTGGTTATATAGAGGAAGGGAGGGAAGATCTATGGATGAGATTACAACTTAGAGGGAGGAGATCAATGGTTGTAGATTATTTGAGGAATATTAAATTACTTAGAAACCTCTAGAGTCATGGGTTTTTAGAGAGGAAGGATAGGTTAGATAGAGTTTTATATTTGGAGAGTTCTATAACTCTCTTTAGGGGTTAATGATAATTAGAAGAAGGTTAGGTGGGGATTAGAGAAGGATTAGGTGACATAGGGATGTAGGTAAGGCTAGGGTTTAGGTGATCCAGGAGGATCTATATTTTTCTCATAAAATAAAGTCATCAAATTATAAGTTGATTGATGGCACAATGTAGATCTCATCAAGATCTTTTTGATGCAATTTGAATGAGTCAATTTTGAGCTCGTATGCACAAGATATCACATGTTAAATATTGAATAGGGCAAATAAAAAAAATTTGGTTTGGATGGAACATCCAGTTGGATGATGACAAGTGGTGATTGGTCCATGTGGTGGGTCCTCAAGCCATGATGTGGCTTGCCACTACTTAATATTCTATGGTCCAATTTTAATTATAGTCATCTAATTGACTATATTTTATGTAACTAATTAGCTATCATGACAAAGACCATTGAATATCCAAAACATCCAACATACCTACCACGTGACACATCCATGTCATTCATGCCACAATTACCCATGGTTTCCAACAAATTTTCCACCACATACCACCTTCCATACCACAAAAATTTATGAAATAACCCACATACCACGTTCCATACCAATGCTTTGGCATTACCCACTATATGGGCTATGCCTTTTCAAAAGCATTATCAACCCATTAATTTCATGGTATTTCAATACCTAACTTTGCATCCACATCCCAAATGTGGGATATTTGATATGCATTAGCCACAACATGTTGTTGATGGGTTTTTAACCCTATCCCTTTTGGATAAAAGGATATGGATCCCACCACTACGTTCATATGTCTAAACACTATATATTGAGCTCAAGTTTGTATTTGAAGGGGAGTTGGTATGCATTCAAAAGGCTAAGTATAGGGTAAAGAGTGGTGGAGAGACTTTGGATTATTTTAAATTGTTTCAAACCTTTTGAATTGTTTGAGAGTAATACTTTGATAAAGTTAAATCCTGAAAATACAATTTGATAAACTTCAGAAGGAATTGTAAGCTATTTTGCAACCATTTAATGGAGCAATCCTCACTTTGAGTGGATACAAAGACATGATATATAGATGAAATCCATTGTCAAATTGTGTCTGGTATTTATATATTTTTGTCTCTTTTATTATTGCACTCTTGAAATTCAAACTATTATAGATATTTAAAATCTAATTTTAATTTCATAATCTTTTAAAATATCAATTTTTATTAATTTGTTATAATAATGTTTTGATCCAATACAAGTGTATATTATACTATTATAACACTTTTTTAATTATGATTATGAATCAAATTTTTGGTATTAGATTAGAATTTGGTATTTAACTATGTAGATTGCTAGTGTATGTTGACAAGGTCGAGATCTAGGTGGGGTGAAGGAGAATTAGCAAATATGATCCAGAGGTTGGATCAAAATATACTACAGAAATGGGAGATGACTTTGATTCTGAACAAGATTTTATATAGGCCTTATTTAAAATGAAGGATATGGTTGATGAGCTTTACCATGAAAGATGAAGGAAAATAGAGCATGATGAAGGTGGTAATTTTTTTTAGAAACCTTCCTCCTCTTTGAATGATGGTAAAGACAAAAAGTTATTGAATATCTTCCTTCACTAAAGCTAGATATTAAGTTTGAATTGTTGATGTTTAATGGTGAGATTAATGAAGAAAAGATGGATAACTGGATAAATCAAATTGAAGTATATTTTAGGGTCTAAAATATTGCAAATGATGAGGCTAAAATTCACCTAGCTACTCTTTTAATGGGACACAAATCTCATCTGGTGGGAGAATAAGTTGAAGGAAAATGAGATTAATATAGGTAACTCAATTTCCACTTGGAGTGAATTTGTTGATGCACTTAGAAAGAAATTTTATCCTTTAGGATATATGCAACAAGCCATGATGGATTGGAAATCTTTCAGACAAACTAAAGGCCAAAGTGTTCAAGATTATACATAAGAATTTAGGAAAAAGGCTTTACTTTTGAATATTCCTCTTTATACATAGGAAACACTGCTTAAGTATATAGGTAGTTTGCATAGTTATTTGAAACATATGATTCTTGTTCTCAGTCCCACTAGTTTAGATGATGCATGTGTTAAATCCATTCATTTAGAGTCTAAAAGAAAATAGACAAAAGAATATTTTCCTAAAAGTAAGTGATCTAATGTTAAGCATTATAAAGAGAAAATTTCTAGAAAGGGTAAACAAAAATCCACTATTGCTATTTGTGAATAAGAGAGTAAGCCAATTTGAAATCATTGTAAGAAAAATCATGATGAATCTACGTGTTGGAAATTGCATCCCGAGTTAAGACCTTTTAACATGTTTAATAAGAAGGAAAAGAAAAATAATAATGTGGTTCAAGATCTAGGTTCAGACTTTAGGGATAAAACTAAGATCATAGCTATGAGGATGCAAAATTGTTCTTCTCTTTCTATTTCTACCACTAAGTCATCTAATGTTGCTTCCTCTCTGAAATAGAAAACTATGCATGCTGATAATAAAAGAAATGAGTTATTCCACATTAAGGTTACTACAAAACATAATAAGATTGACACTCTATTTGATAGTGGATCACAGGAAAATTTAATTTTTGAGGAGATTGTTAAAAATTTAGGATTAAAAACAAATCCCCATTTGAAACCCTATCCACTTGGTTGGGTGTGTGATGATGAAAAAATGCAAGTAACCAAAACCTATAGATTGAAATTTGCCATCGCATCCAAATTCATGAATGAAGTTGATCTAGATGTAGTCCCTTTGGACATATGCAAAATTTTTTTAGGAAGTCCTTATATTTATGATAGAAAAGCAATCTTCTATAGGGAGGAGAATAAGTACTTGATTGTTAAGGATGGCATTAAATATATAGTCAAAGTACATCACATTAAGATGAGTCTTTCCTTGATTACAATTCAAGTAAGAATTTTTGTCTCATGTTGATTAAGTATAAGGAAAAAGAATATTCCTAGGCTATGGAAAATTGTGATCCTAGACATAATAAATAACTGGTTGAAATCATTTCTAGTTATGATGATGTGTTTCAGGATCCCAAAGGGTTACCCCCTAAAAGGGGAGTTCAACATGAAATTGAATTTTTATAGGATTCTCCTCTCCCTAATATTGGCATGTATAGGTTATTAGTGGTGGAGAATGAGGAAATCAAAAAGTAGGTAATGGAAGTTTTAGAAAAGGGTGTTATTCATCCTAGTGTATCTCTTGTTGGTTTTCCTATCATTTTGGTGCCATAAAAAGATGGCACATGGTGAATGTGTGTTTATTTCTATGCTTTGGATAAAATTACTATTAATAATCGTTACCCTCTTCCTTGTATTGATGATTTATTAGATCAGTTAAGAGATGCTATTTATTTCACTAAGTTAGACTTGAAAAGTGGTTATCATCAGGTTAGGATTAATGATGGTGATATTTGGAAAACTACTTTTAAAATAAAATATGGATTGTTTGAGTGGTTTGTCATGCCTTTCAGGTTATGAAATGCACCAACTAAATTCATGCAATTGATGAATGATGTTTTCAAGCCATTCCTTGATGATTTTGTTATAGTCTACTTAGATGATATTTTGATCTTCAATCAGTCTTGGGAAGATCATGTGATTCATATTAGGAAAGTCATGGATGCATTAAGAAGGGAGAAACTTTATTTGAAATTGTCTAAATGTGAATTTGGAAAAACCTCTTTGGTTTACTTAGGTTATATTGTAGGTCATGATGAGTTGAAATTGATCTTACAAAAGTGGAGGTTATAGTTAAATGGCCTAAACTTGATAATGTAATTGACGTTAGAAGTTTTCTTAGTGTAGTAAAATATTGGAGGAAATTTATTTCTAATTTCTCACTTATTGCATCACCCTTGCATTCTTTGACTAGTACAAAATATGTTTTTTAGTGGAGAGGAAAGCAACAAAGGGCCTTTGACACTTTGAAGGCAAAGATTAGTACTGCTCCTATCTTGGCACTTCCTAATTTATAACAACCACTTGAGATTAAGATGGATGCAAGTGATTATGATATGGGATTTGTTTTGATGAAAGGAAAGAAGCCAATATGATATCATTTTGAGACCTTCATAGGTGTAGTAAATAACTATCTGACTTATGATAAGGAATTATATGCATTGGTTCAGAGTGTTAAGAAGTGGAAACATTACTTGATTGGCAAGGAGACAGTGGTACATATAGATCATTATGCCCTCCAATGTCTTGAAACATAAGACAAGCTACAATAATCCAAACATTTTTGTTAGATGGGTTTCTTGTAGCAGTTTTATCTTGTGATCAGGTATAATAAAGGTATTTAGAATAAAGTTGCTAACATGCTTTCTAGGCCTTCTATGGTAGTTGTGTCTATTCTTTTACAACATAGTTCTTTGACTCATGAAAGTTATAAATAATAGTATGATGATGATGTTGAATTTAAGGATATGTATAAATAATTAATGAGTGGTAAATAGGTATAAAAATTAGACTATCATGTGCATAATAGACTTTTTTATCATTTCAGTAAACTTTGCATTCCTCAAAATGAAAGGGTGCACATGACTAGGGAAACACATGCTTTTCTTATTTTTGGTCATTTTAGAGTTGGTAAAATGGTTTCACATTTGAGAATGTATTGTTACTGGCCTTGTATGCTGGAAAATGTTTCCAAATATATCAAGGGGTGTATTATTTGTGCCACAAAAAAACCTAGTAATAGGTAACTAGGACTTTACACTCTCTTACCTATTCCTACCCATCCTTGGGAAAGTATTTCCATGGACTTTGTAGGGAGTTTGCCTATGTCATGAAGGAAACATGATTACTTTTATGTGGTAGTGGATAGATTTATCAAGATGTGTGTTTTGATTCCCTACACTAAGTAGATTACAAGAGAAGGTATAACACACTTATTCTTTTAGCATGTATGGGTTCATTTTGGTTTGCCCACTTTTTTTATTTTTATCAAGAATCTTGATTTCTTGTGAAATTTTGGTCAACACTATGGGAATTAATGGACACTAAGTTGAATAAGACCATTGCATTTCATCCACAAATCAATGGTCAGATAGAGGTTGTGAACCGCATAGTGGTATGTTTGCTCAGGGGTTATTGTAGTAAACATCCCAAGTTGTGGGATGAGCATTTATGTTATATTCAACATGCTTAAAACTATGTATTTCATTCTTCTACTATGAAATCTCCTTTTGAAGTTTGTTATGTATATTTTCTTGAATCTCCTTTAGATGTTTGTTATGGATAGGATTTAGCTACTGATGAATGTAATGATGCTTTTAAAGCCAAGAAGTTCATTGAAAACATACATTAGGTATTCCAGATTGTTTGAGATCAGTTAGAGAAAAGTCAGGCAAAGTATAAAGCAAGACATGAAAAACATTGTGTTGATCACCAATTTATTGTAGGTGATTTGGTATGGATTCACATCAGTAAGGAAAGGCTGACAGTTGAAGGTAAAATTTGAAACCAATCTGGTATGGTCCTTTCTAGATTATGGAAAAGATTGGTAAAAATGCTTTTTGATTAGATTTGCCATCTTACATGCATATTTATTTAGTTTTGAATGTGGAAAATATAAAATTGTATGAGCCTTCGATGATTTTAGATCATGATGAGAGTGTATCCATTCCTTCTATTAATGATTTTGCTCTTGAGTATCTAACATAACTATCGGAAGATACAATTCTTGATAGGAAGGTTTAGACTTCATGAAGGGGAGATGTTGAATATATTCATGTTGGTCTCAAAGGGATGCACCCAAACAAGGCCAAATAGATGGAATTTGAAAGAGTAAGGGAGAAATACCCTCACCTCTTTACCAATTAATCAACTTTTGGAGGTCTAAAAGCTCCTAGTGGGGAGGATTGATCTAGGAGGATATATGTTTTTTCTCTAAAAATGAAGTCATTAAATTGTGGGTTGATTGATGGCACAACATAGATCTCATAAAGAGATTTTTGGCATAATTTTAATGGGTTGATTTTGAGCTTGTATGTAGAAGATATCATGCATTGAAGATCAAACAGGGAAAAGAATTTTGGTTTGGATGGAACATCCAGTTGGATGATGACAAGTGGCAAGTGGTGAGTGGTCCATGTGGTGGGTCTCAAGCCACCACATATCTTGCCACCACTTAATATTAGATGGTCCAATTTTAATTATAGTCATCTAATTGACTATATTTTATGTAATTAATTAACTATTATGATAAAGACCATGAATATCCAAGACATCCAACATACCTACCACATGACACATCCATGTCATTCATGCCACAAATACCCATGGTTTCTAATGAAGTTTCCACCACATACCACATTCCATGCCATAAACATCCATGAAATAACCCACATACCACGTTTCATACCAATGATTTAGCATTACCCACTATGGGGGCTATGCCTTTTCAAAGGCATTAACAAACCACGAATTCCATGGTATTTCAATACCTAACTTTGCACTCACATCCCAAATATGGGATATTTCATATGCATTAGCCATGAAACATTGTTGATGGGTTTTAAACCCTATCCCTTTTGGATAAAAGGATATGGATCCCACCATTGTGTTCATAGGGCTAAACACTATATTGAGCTCGAGTTTGTATTTGAAGGGGAGTTGGTATGCATTCAAAAGGCTAAGTCTAGGGTAAGGAGTGGTGGAGAGACTTTGGAGTATTTTGAATTTCCTCAGACCTTGTGAATTATTTGAGAGTAATACTCTGACAGTGTTAAAGCCCAAAAAGATAATTTGAGAAACTTTGAAAGGAATTGTAAGCTATTTTGTGATAATTTAATGGAGCGATCCTCATTTTGAGTGGATCTAGAGATGTAGGCTTTATAGCTGAACTCTGTTATCAAACTGTGTGTGGTATTTCTATCATTTTGTCTTTTTTATTATTGCACTCTTGAAATTCAAACTTTTATGGATATTTAAAATCTGATTTTAATTCTATAATCTTTTAAAATATCAATTTTTATTAAATCATTATAATAAGGTTTCGATCCAATACAAGTGTATGTTCTGTTGTTATGACACTTATTTGATTATGATTATGGATCAGTAGGTGAATTAAAATTTCCCATATAATGGATAACTAGGATTAGATTTGAATAGTAGGGCTTAGGATAAAATTAATGAAGGGATGAGATTAGACTAAGGATAGTGAAATGGAGAAATATTGAAGGGGTTATTGAATAAATGGATAGGAATGGGGGATTAATTATCAAGATGAATTAGAATAGATGGGATTAGAGGAATTAGTGTTGATTAATAAGAATATTATCAATAGTAATGGGGTGAGTAATTTTAGGTGTATACAAGTATAAATTTGAACCATGTAATTGTATCAGAATTTTCCCATTCTATTAATTTCATGTATGTGGAGTCATGTCTCTATGACATGCCCCCACTGATATGCCCTCCCTTTTTGGTAGAAAGAGAAAGTATCATATTGGTCACCTTATCAAATAAAAGGATAAAACAAATTTATAATGTGTCTATCAATCATTTAGTATCTAATCATTGAATAATGTTATGCCTTAGTAAGTTGTAAATTGTAATTTTTGGAAATTTTACAATAAATATTATATTTGATTTATGAATTATCACCATGTAGAAAATTGAATAAATTTTATTTAGTTTTTAAATAATTAATATTAAAATTATATGGCATAAAATTTATCTTTGTATAGATCTCAACATGATTTGGTTACATGGTGCTCCAAATATCATAGTTTAGAGTTTACAATTATGCACGATGGTGAGAAAATTCAGCTAAGTATGTATATATATATATATATATATATATATATATATATATATATATATTTCAATTTAATTTGTATTTAATTTTAATTTTGAGCAAATATGATTTTTTTGCCTTGGAATTTTCTTTGCCACCATATCTCAAGGGAGATTAATACATCCTATGAAATTTCACATCTTATGAGCGACCTTAAGAAGATAGGATATGTATAATTTGGTAAACGAGATAATTTTACCTTTATTTTAAATTTGAAAAATTAGATTTTTTTTAAAACTTGAGTCATGTTTTTTGGCCTTAAATGAGGTCATTGGATAATAGTATTAGTGATTTTGGAAAATAGCACCAAATGTTTGATGCTAGTGTCTAATTTTTGATGTTAATGTCATATGCTACAGTCTAATTTATATGGTAGCATATGACACTAACATTCATATAGTTATTAATGTCTTATCATATTTACATTCTAATATCATATTTATTTGATAGCTAATGTGGCTTGTTTGACTTGTTTGTGTTCGCAAAAAGATGTTCACATTCATGAGTTTTGATATGGATGACATTTATCCACCCTAATGGATTTGGGTTTATATGATGTTAATTGGGATATTTTTTATTAGTCTAGTATTAGGTATGTGTGACTATTAGTTCTAATTCATTATGATGTTCACTTGATGATAACATTAACCGAGAGGTGGAATGTTGATACTTGCACATTTTGGCTCCCTACAATGGAGATGATGATCACATTAGAGGAAATGTATGATATTTTTCATTTACCTATCATAGGGGAGAGGGCCCAAGTGTCATGGGATGGTATTATGGGATATACATAGATATCCCATGTATATTTTATATGTCAATGAGTAGAGACAAGAGAACCCTCTTGCATGGTCCGTTTGGAGGACATAGTTTGATATGATGTTCCACAATTGTGGAATTTCATATGTTGTTTATTACCTTATTTTGTGATTGCAGAGGGTGGTGAATTTTTTTATATCATACTATATGTTTCATATTGTATGATAATGTACTAGATATTCTTTGAGGCACATCATGGTGTTATATAGATATTTATACATATACTACTTAGAGACTCATGGTGTTGGATTAGGTGCCACCACTTCTGCACATGTGGGAATAAAAGTATATTTTATTTTTATGGCCTATTGGTGGCCCCATTAATGGATGGACCACCTGCATGTTTTTAATATATGATGGGTATCAACTCATCACCAAGTGCATTTAGCTATAAATTATCACACTATACTAGACCAATTGATGTCAATACATATTGTCTCAGGTCCTTATATGACCTTTGCTAGTTTGACTAGGGTTAGGTGAGTGTTACAATGGATTCATGTTAGTATGTGGTTGGTAGACATATTTATTGATGTGTAATATTAGTTCTAATTTGATTATGTTTTGCATTAGTTTGACATTCAACAAGATGTCCAATTAGATCCATATCCATGGCATCACACCATTAGATTAGGGCATAGGACCAATGATAGACATACCCCCACTATTGTATATATAACACCATTTCATTTTATGGGAACTAATATTGTTATTATGTTGGTAGATGGAGACAATATTAGGTGTTCAATAGAATACACACATTGGTGTTATGGGGCTAGATGGCCCTTGTTGTTTCATGTTACTGTTTCACCCCTAGTATAAGATTTATAACATAAATAAAATATGGAGTGACATAAGTACATGTGCTCCCATAGGCCCATAGATTTTATATGAGGTAGCGACCAAAGCATCATGTTAGTATATTACTTGTACTTGATTTAATTTTAACATATTTGGTGGATTGTTTAATTCATAACTTGATTGTTTTAATTACAAGAAACTAGGAATAGGTTACTGTGATTTATCATGTTGTGAATCATTGACACATAGTTTCCCCATAGAAATTGTAGTTGATATATTTATAGATCATGTTAAATATATTATTGGTGCACATGTACCACTTTTTAATCTTTTAGTATTGAATATGGCTCCATACCATATTGTGGCCACTAAGCAAGATGAGCTAGGTGTAGAGTTAGAGAGATGGGTCATTATCAGGAGGAATGTTACATATATTACGTATACATTGATTAATGGGTATGAGGACCTAAGGCATGATCATGAGAGGACCTAGTGTGAATCAGGAGCACTAGAGGAGAGGTTATGAGATAGTATCACTCTCAAGGTTCTAGATAGGATGTTGGAGCTTCCCCATCAAAAGGGATTAGTCCCCTAGATGGTGAGATTGATGATTCTTACACACCTATGGATATTATACCAACATATGATTAACATAATATATAAATTATGTATTATTATATATATGTGAGCATTGTTCTTGGCATTTAAGCATACATTTTATATTATATTTGACAAAATGTGAGATGTTTATGTTTTTAATATTTGTCATTTTATATATTTTATAAATTGAATTTTAATTCTATATTTTTATACCATAGTATCTAGTTAGAAATAAAAATTTATGATGATATTGATTATGTTAAGATTGGATATCTATTTTATAATTTATGTTGGGTAGGTGGAAGATAAATCCAAGAACAAACACACCTGTTCTAATTCCACCTGTTAGGATCTTGCTCCTCAGAAAGAGCATAGTATGATTACCAAATATAAGAAATTGAATATGCAGAAATAACCAGAAACACAAGTAACTAGATTTCACCAATAGCACAGAATATGAGAGACAATACACTATCTTGTATTAACACTATACAGAAAAGAATACAACAAAGAGCCGCCACACTCTTTCACCTTACAAAAGTTCACCACACCTCAAGTGTTCAGTAATTCTTCTCACACACACTCTCCTAAACAAAAAATGGTCCCAACAACCAACTCACACACAGAATTGGTGTTCACCTCACCAACCAGTCAGTAATAACCCTGCCGGTACACCAAGCACTCTATAGCACTTCAAGCTGATCTCTCATGAACCTGCAACCTGCAATTCAAAGACCAAACTTACATGTAGATCCCTAATGAGCTTGCAACAACCTGCAACTCACAGATCTTACAACTAGAAGGAACTCTTCCTTTCTATCTCATGCTTATACAATACATGCCAATGGGTCTATAAATAGATCCCTAACTCAAACAATAACTTAGACTCTTAATTTAGACAATTGTCCTCACAGCCCAAGACTCTAACTGGTCTCAACATGCAAACTCTTCATTCACTTAACTAACTGTCTGTGAAACGAGCAGTTCTGGAACACACAGGCGACCGACGTCGGTCCCTGCTTGTCTGGTTCTGCCGACGTCGGCCGACTTCCTGCCATCGCCGGTGGCCTTCTGCACTGGTCCCTACCGACGTCGGTCCTGCTGCCGACGCCGGTGCTCCTGGATCTCAGCAACCATTGTTCCTTCAGTTTGCAAAGGGTTGAAGCTTTTAGCTCCACAACCTAACAATCTCCCACTTGGAGATAAACAACTGCAACCTGTACATGTACCTGTACTCCATCTAGTTTGTTCCCTTGGCTATGTATCCATCTTCAAAAATCACCCTTGAAGACCAACCACCACAAAATCCATGGTGTAAACCCTGTCATCCAAATCACCTGCCACATCCGCATCTACAACCATGTAGAAAAAGAACTTGACCCTGCATAGCATGTGCACCTGCTGCTGGTCCCACTGAACTGCCCTTCAGTATTACTTTCCCGGATTGACTCCAAACTTGTGATAACTCCCACTGCTTGGGAAAACTCAGGTTTAGTACATACCATGCACTCAACCTCATTATGTGAATCAAGACACCTGTTCTGTGAACTGTCTAACCATCGGCGTGCTAATCAGTTTCACACAATCATCTTGAAACAAAGTCAACATATGACCTACCATGTCTCTAGAACACACTCATGCCAAAGAATCTTGCTGCTCCCAGATTCTCCATGACAAACACCTGAACTAGCTTTACCTTTAGTTCAGCAATACCTGTATATGTAACCCTACAACAAGCACATCATACAGAAATAGGATAGTGTAGCTAATACTATCCAACCTGGTAAAGAGAAACACAATGATCAAACCTCCATTGCCCTGCAGCTAATACAAGATCAAATACCTTGATCTTCCATCTCACGTATCCATTTCTGCTCTTCTTTATCCTTAGCATCCATTCGTCTCTCAGTGCTTACTTCCAGCTAGCAACACTACCCAAAACACCTGTTTGGTTCTCCTCCAAGGAATCACATCCTCATTCATGCCTAGCTCCCACTGTTTCCTAGATCTACCTGTTTTGCTTCTTCAATAACTTCCTGGTCCTATGCCATAAGTGAGCAACAAGTAGTGTAAAGAAGGGAAATGATGAATTTAAGAACTTACTTACACCTTCAGTCCTCCATATGGGCGCTTGAGATTCCATGACAGCTTGCTGTCCACCCAAAATTCGTCTCAGTGACCGATGCTGGTCACATCTCAGTCTACAGCCGACTGATGTCGGTTCCCTGTGGCTGCCTCCCTGCCGACATCGGTTTCCCCTGGCCGACACCGGTCTCTCTCTGCCCCGAGTCACCGACATCGGGCTGCACATAGCCGACGTCGGTCCCTGTCTGGACGCCGACGCCGGTTTTCCTGTCGACGTTGGTCTCTATGTTTTTCTTGTGAGACCTGAATTTTTCCCGCGAGCTCCTTTTGGATCAAACCCTTGTCCAAAACACCCTTGCTCTGCTCAGAATTCCTCTGCATCTTGTGCTGAACTCTGTCCATCACTTTCTCCTTGAAAACCAAGGCTTTCCTGTTCTTGTCACTAACATCGGATTCCTCAAGAAACCTCACCTTCTTCTTCTGCATACAGAAACCACGATCCATGCCTTCCAAATCTGAAAGCATACTCTTTGACTCAAGAACCAACATCTCCTTCTTATCTATGTGACCAAGCCTATTAAGCCACATCTCTGAATCTACAGCTGAAGTAGATAACCCAGAAAGAGAATCAGTAAAACAAGTAGATAGATAAAGCGTACCTACTTTCTTACCTCTAGCTACAACAAGTGTACCCTTGGTAACCTTCCAAGAGTTCGCTGTGAGAGTTACTGTGCAACCCTCTTCACCCAAACTTCTAACAGAAATCATATTCCGCTTCAGAACTGGGACGTGCATGACCTCCTTTAACACCCATGTGTTACCTGTCTGCAGTTTCAGCTTCACTTTGCCTTTGCCAACAATCTGACAAGGCTTACCATCCTGTACACAAATTTCTCCAAAATCTCCCTGGACATACTCATGAAAAAATTCCCTATGTGGGGATGCATGAAAAGAGGCACCAGAATCTAATACCCAAGATTATACTTTATCCAAAGAACATACCAGAGCATCTTGTGTAACGTAACCCACAACATCTGCTTCTTCTTCATGTTCTTCATGCTGATCTGTACCCGATCTGTAATCTCTCTTTAAGTGCCCTTGCTTTCCACATTTCCAGCAGGTTATTCTGCCATACCTAGACTTGGATCTCTTACCCATCTTCGACCTTGATCTCCCACGCTCTATCTTCTCTCTTGGCCTTCCTCTTCCTTCAACACTCAAAGCATCTCCAGATGATTCACCTGTGCTTTTCCTGCGTATCTCTTCATTCAAGATCACACTCACAATATCATCCACTTTTAAGACTTTTGAAGGAGACACCGTATTAGAAACTGCCATTACCAAACCTTCCCAACTTTCAGGTAATGAACACAAGATTAAGAGAGCTCTAATTTCATCATCAAATACAATATTGACTGAACTTAACTGGTTTACCAAACCATGGAAATCACTAAGATGGCTATGAATAGATCCACCTTCCAACATTTGCAAATTAAATAAACGCTTCATAAGAAATACCTTATTAGAAGCCGAGGGTTTTTCATACAAATTTGCCAAAGATTTCATCAACTCCACCGTTGTCTTACACTGTGATAAGCTGGAAATCACAGATGATTCAAGACTCAATCTAACAGATCCCAGAGCCTTCCGATCAAGAACCTCCCATTCTTCATCTTTCATATCCAAGGGTTTGCTAGCAACCCCACCCAACGGTAAGTACAAATATTTCTGATACAGATAGTCCTCAATCTGCATCCTCCATAATTGGTAGTTCTTGCCATTAAACTTTTCCATTCGTAGTTGACTGTTTTCTGCCATTGCTCAACTCCCACTCAAACAGAAACCCTGTGAGTAACCTGTAATCAAAAACACACTACCCAGATCTACACCAATCTGTTAGTATCCCAACCAAAAGCTCTGATACCAATTGTTGGGTATCAGCTTTTGAACCTACAACCAAGGCTCTGATACCACTTGTTGGGTAGGTGGAAGATAAATCCAAGAACAAACACACCTGTTCTAATTCCACCTGTTAAGATCTTGCTCCTCAGAAAGAGCATAGTATGATTACCAAATATAAGCAATTGAATATGCGGAAATAACCAAAAACACAAGTAACTAGAATTCACCAATAGCATAGAATATGAGAGACAATACACTATCTTGTATTAACACTATACAGAAAAGAATACAACAAAGAGCCGCCACACTCTTTCACCTTACAGAAGTTCGCCACACCTCAAGTGTTCAGTAATTCTTCTCACACACACTCTCCTACACAAAAAATGGTCCCAACAACCAACTCACACACAGAATTGGTGTTCACCTCACCAACCAGTCAGTAATAACCCTGCCGGTACACCAAGCACTCTATAGCACTTCAAGCTGATCTCTCATGAACCTGCAACCTACAATTCAAAGACCAAACTTACATGTAGATCCCCAATGAGCTTGCAACAACCTGCAACTCACATATCTTACAACTAGAAGGAACTCTTCCTTTCTATCTCATGCTTATACAATACATGCCAATGGGTCTATAAATAGATCCCTAACTCAAACAATAACTTAGACTCTTAATTTAGACAATTGTCCTCACAACCCAAGACTCTAACTGGTCTCAACATGCAAACTCTTCGTTCACTTAACTAACTATCCGTGAAACGAGCAGTTCTGGAACACACAGGCGACCGACGTCGGTCCCTGCTTGTCTGGTTCTGCCGACGTCGGCCGACTTCCTGTCGTCATCGGTGGCCTTCTGCACTGGTCCCTGTCGATGTCGGTCCTGCTGCCGACGCCGGTGCTCCTGGATCTTAGCAACCATTATTCCTTCAGTTTGCAAAGGGTTGAAGATTTTAGCTCCACAACCTAACAATTTATTTCTAGTAACTCTTCTCATTATGTGGAGAAAATAAATGTCAATGCATGAGTGTGTGAAAAAATATTTGATTTTGTGCTTACCCTAGGTGAATAACTAAGACATTTATCTACTAATGATTCCTTCATAGGATTAGTGTGGGAAAGATCAATTGGTGTAGAACATGTCTTAGGGGAAGAACTTCTTCTAATTGGTTATTTATGCACATGTAGATAGACCATTCACTCCATGAAATGAATGTCATGGGATGTTTTAGACATATAATAATGACCTATGGAAGGATTAGAATAAAAATATCTTACTTTATCATTCATAAATGTGATAACCCCTCTATCTACCAGCTTTGTAAACTTGTGTTATAAAACATAAAAATCATTGGTACGATGTCCATTAATATCATGATAAGTGAAAAAAGGATTTACTTTTATATTTTCCAATATATGTGGTGGATGATAATAGTTTGTAGGAATATTAATCAATCATTTGTCCAATAATATATTCAATATGTCATGTGGTAAATCCTTAGTGTGATCAAACTGAAGTGGTTGTTTCCTATTAGATGCTCTAGTTTTAGGAGGTAGTCGATATGTTGATTCTTTCCCTCTATGAAGTAATTTTATTATTTTCTATTTACTATGAATACTTTTAAATTAATTATGAACCTTTGTAATCATTTGTTTTGCTTTTTAATAATTTTCAACAACACATTTACCTTTTAACAAAGATGTTTATAATTTTGTGTTGTCATTCATGAGCTCACATGCATACTAGTGTACATCTAGATATAGGTTATCATACTAAGTGTAAGGTTGATGAAAAACTCTCTTTTAATGGAGAAATAAGACCACTAATAAACACAATTTGTACCTCCAAATCCAAGGATATATATGTTAAATAATATAAAACATACTTGAACTTAATAATATAATCTCAAAAAGTCATCATTTAGACATTGTAAGTGTTCTAATGTTCTAGAAGTATTTCATAAAGGAACTATCATCACACTTGATGCATGTAATGAATTAATTATATTATTTTTAACATCACCAAGGTTTTCATAAATATTATGTAAAGAATAATTACATATGAGTTTAAATGGCATATCATGCATATTATGTTTGTTTTGACTACTTGAATCTTCATTACATTAAATAAATTCCATTTCACTTTTTTTTTCACAATACATGAAAGGTGAAAATAAGCATGAGGTGAATGAGAATACTATTATTCATAACTATGAATATTTTAATCATTATCAATGGGCACTACGTACATAGCCAATACTATGAATAGGGCCTCAAAATTATGTATTTATACCATACATGTTGGTTAATGTGTGCACACAGATGTAATGTGTTATACGTATAAACATGCACTAACCTACCTCGTAAGTTGGAAAATATGTCTCATGGTCTGCTCTTTGAATGCTTCATACTTGTGTAAATATTACTCTTATGAATGATATGGAAATAGGGATGAATAAGATAGGTTTTCTCATTTTAATTCTTGATTGAGTGATTTTTGACATATTTACTTGTGAATTGTATGTGATTTCTAGGTGAGGAACGAATGAGGTTTGATCTTATACATATACCAATCTATTTTGAAAATATATCACACTAAAGCACTTAGGCTAACCTTTAGGATAAGTTTAATTCTAAAATTGGATGAATTTTTGGAAATGCATATTTTTACGAAAATTGGTGTTGGCTAAATTTGGCCCACATAAAGATCTTTTGATTGGAAATGACTTGAATAAACAAGCAAAGTTCTAGATGGAATGAGTGGTCCAAAGATCACATGTAGCTTGTAAAGCCTTTGAAACACTTTAAGTAAACTTAAATTATAGTTTTTAAAATTTTTAGGAAGAAATTTACCATGGTGATTAATGTAGGAAGGATCATGGAATAAGTTTATATATGCCTTAAGATATCATTAGAGCTTTCAAGTATCAAGTAAAAGTTCATAGCCCAATCTTTGAAGATCTAGACCATCATCAGGACATCATATAGGAATGGATGGGTTATATCACTTGTATATTTTATAAATATGCTTAGGATGCTTACCAAGGTTGAAATATTGAAAGGAAATTATGCTCTTCATGTCAAGATCTTACTCTACAAAATTCATGTCTTGATGATATTTATATCTCAAGATCTAAGCATTCAAAGATTAACTTGTAGGAGGGGACATGCATGTGAGCATCAAATTTGGTCCCCATAGATACTCCAAGATCCAATGGCATGTGATCAATCATGCATCTAAGATCTAATATAAGGATCTCGAGTTTAAGAGCCAAACTATCTTATACATCATGAAGAAGTAGATTGATCAACTCATTTATGCATTTTATAAGTTCATTTAAAAAGCTATTTAGGGAAAAATAAATGTAAGAACATAATATCTTTCATGCATTAATCTTAATCTATAAAATTCATTTCTGGATGAGCCTTTTGTCTCAAGATACGAGCCTTCAAAGCTGATCTAGTAGAGTAAAACATTCGTATGAGCATCAAAATTAAGCCACGATAAATAACCATTTGGATTTAAAAATCCTTAGACGTTCATGCATATGTCAAAAACATTCATATAAATGTCAAAAATGGGCATAAAAACATTAATTTTGGGCCTCATTAAATAGCTATTTGGATTCAAAAGAAGAAGATCAATGGTTTGCATTCAATCATACCAAAGATTCAATGGTGTATGGTACCTGACAAAGTTAGTTGGCCTAAGTAGATCTATGGGTCATGGAAATTTATAACAAGTAGATCGATGGTGAGAGATTAATCAAGGGGTCAGTAGTCTTGAGTCAACATTGATAACCATTGAGTGAAGGCAAGCCTAGGAGCTTTTCCATTAGAGGTCAAAGAAGTAGTTTTTGACCCAAGTAAATTAAATACAAAGGAATCGAGCTCGAATAGGATCTAGATTGAACCAAAAGATGCCATGAAGGAAGACACATTATACAAAGGATCTTTCCATGCTAAGTAGGTAAAATACATAAATGCAAGATCAAACATGATCTAGATAACTAGGAATAGATCCTACAAAGCTGTCAAATGCCATTAAATCCCTATAAATATTTCAAGAGCTTCTAGATGTAGGTTTTACGTCTCATTTAGACTCAAGAGGCCCCAACCTACATATCTAAATTTTCAATAATGACTATATGAAAACCAATAAAGGAGATTGGTTTTCATGTATAATAGATCTATATTTAGGATTTAGAAGCAATGAAAAAATGGTGATTGCATAAGGAATGTCAAAAAGAACATCATGGGAAAGCTCAAGTATTTTCTTGGTAATATAAATAATATTGAGTATTATCAAGGACTATAGTAAAGGGAATTAATTCCAAGGAGCTAAAGAGAGATTCATATGATGGTGGGGATTTCTTCTTGCAGCTAAGTCTCAATATTCACATTTTCCATCACACCAAAAAAATATATAATGACATTAATGTAATGAGGAGCTTGAGGAAGCTGCATGATCTTGGTCATTATGAACCCTTCTCTACTCGCTCACACATTTTACCCATATCTCTCATCCCATTATGCTATATATATATATATATATATATATATATATATATATATATATATATATATATATAGGCTTTTAAGCCTCAGAAAAGGATCCCTCAGGGCTAGTATGACTAGACTCTACCAAAATTTGTACTCATGCACCTCTTGGATCAATGAGAAATAATTTGCAGTTATTTATCAATATGTGATTAGTATTTTTTATTTGTTTGATATGAAAAAGTGGTTCATCTTCCCTTTGTAGGTCCAAGATCAACCTAAGTGCTAACAATCTTTCCTTGTAGGTCATATAATGTGTCATAATGTTGATGTCTCATGTATAGAGTGGACTGATAACTATAAGTGCCTTTAATTAGGCCTTACCCTCATTTCCTTACAACCTAAATCAATCAAATTAACCTTTATGTTAAGCACTTTTACTTGTAAACCATTGTAGGAACTATGTTAAGTCTATTCATAGTCCATTAGTGTGTCAAGAGTTGAAGCCTATGAGTGGATACAATGAATTCATGGTAAATTACCACACTTAGAATAGGTTTTCATTCATGTAACTCCTTATCTCTTTTCATTCCAAACCTATTTAGGTCTTATGTGAGCATATAACAAACAATATGAGGAGCTAGGCTCATTAAAAACCCTAGAGGTCTGACCCAAGTTTAGGTAACCCATAACCTAGGGTCATTCCCATGTTGGATTAGGTTCTAGTAGGAGGACTTGAACAATCTCCCTTCTTAGCTAGGGTGCAAACTAGAACCTCTAACAATTAGACAATTGTGTTGACATAGGTGTCTATCTAGGACCCAAGTGTCTAGGAATATAAAAAACAAGTACATGTCTAGAACTGGTAGTGAAAGATAATAATCAAGTTTATATCTTTTTTCACAATATAGAAGTCTTACCCATTAGAATAAGAGTGTTTGGACTAAGAGATAAGAAATTAGTCACAAATATATAGTGAATGTGAGACTTTTGGTAGTATACATGCATATAAATAAAAGGTGCAACTATGATAGATATTTTCCAAGTGTACATGACTAGATTAATACATAAAACATATTTTAGTATCTACATTTGGCCCCCATTTAATTTAGAAATTAAATTATTAGTTTAAAGGAATAAATGTATACCTAGGTGTGTATAGCACACCTTATCTTTGTGTGAACATAGCTTGAGTGATTTGATGGTGACTGACCTACAACCAAGATGATGCTACAATATATCATTAGTGTATGAAATCTGAAATTGAATTTTTTTAAAATGATTTAAAATAGAAAGAGTTGGTTTAGGAGTACGCATGTGTTGATGCAACCATATTTCATTTTGAAAATTTGATTTCAAAGGATTCCTCATTATGAAGCATTTAATATGGTATTAGGAAAAATACGAACCTACAAGTGTGTGTGTGTGTGTGTGTGTGTGTGTGTGTGTGTGTGTGTGTGTGTGTGTGTGTGTGTGTGTGTGTGTGTGTATTGGAGGACACATGATACCAACCATGATCTAAAGGTAAGTGACAACATGTACAATAATCTTTTTTTATCTTAAATATGTAACCCAAATATGTGCATGATTTAGTGAGTGTGAGTGATTTAATCAACTCAAAACATATATCTAGTGAGGGTGGATGATTTAATCAAATCCATACTATAATTAAGGTAAATATATATAATTTAATCAAGTTTAATTATAATCTTGGTAAGATTGAATGATTTAATCAACTCAACCTTCCAAAAGTGAACCAACTAATACAATGGATTAGCTCAATAATAGTCCATAAAATTCCAACTTGGGTAAAATAATAGTCCATAATAGTATTTTAAATATTGAAATGATTTGATTTTGTAATTTTAGGTGCCCTTTTCATAGCATATGCACCTCATATATGTCTCAAGCTAGAATCTATGTATAGTACCAATATCAATGTATAGGATGCCAACTAAACATGTGTATCTAAATCATATACTATGAAATATGGTGAATATAAAATTAGTGCAAGTGTAGATAACATGTTTCCATAACATGTCCCCATTATAATATGTAGAATCTAAGAGCTTGTGCAAATTTGAATAACATGCCCACACTATAATATGGAGAATCTAATAGCTAGTGTAATGTGGAGAACATGTTTACATAACATGCCCCCATTGTAATTTGGAGAATATGAGAACTAATGTAAATGTGGATAACAAAATTTTAATATGAATATGCTGAGAGCTAAATAAGTGTGGAGGTCATGCAATTTTTGACATGCACCCCCCCTTTAATCTAAAAATGTGAAAGTGTGGAATCCATGCCTTTATAACATGCCCTCACTGATATGCCATTTTAAGGTGAGGGGAATTATAATCTGGTATTTATCTTATCTCAAAAGGATAATATAAATGTATAATCTTTGTATGGATCATGTAACATAAAAGAGTAACATGTCTAGGTAGATATAAAATTTAGGCATGCAGTACATGATCAGATCAAGTCCTAAGGTGCATGATGTAGGTCATGACAACATCTAGAGAGTAATAGTACAAGATCAGAAAGAAATCAAGAACACACACAAGATCATTCAAAATCAAAATAACAGGAAGTGGTCTAAGATGACCTCATACAAAGGTCATGTTCAAATTTTATATAATCAAAGGGACATGACTTATTCAAATGTCCACAAAGCATAAAATGATATATTCCAATGTCCACATACAACAAGCAATGACATATTTAAATTAAAATAGATAATCATAAGCATCAGGGCCACAATCAATGGAGTATATTCAAATGCTCCAATAGGAAATAAAATGCAAGACAATAACAAGTAAGGAATATAGGAAACCAACATGAACATAACATACTAGTTCATAAACATATGTGTTTGAAAGAAATGTTAAGTATACAACACATCAAGTACAATGTGAAAGGTATAAGCATGGATAGAGGCATTTGTAAGTATGTAAGCTCAAACATGATAATGGAAAGTGAAAATAGAAGAATGTAACTTGCTTTTATCATGATTAAAGAAGATGTTAGAGGTACAATCATTGAGAGGTGGGTGAATAAATGATCCCAAATAAGCCAACTTCAATTCTAATCTTTAAAAATACTTAATCAACTACCACAAGCATTCATGAAGCATAAACAACATTCATAACAATGAGCAAGTGAAATAATGCAAGATCAATCACATAACATAAGACATACATGGGAAACCATCTTGGGGAATAAAACCCACTATAACCTACAATTAGAATACTATCCTATAATAACAAGATCCAATTTAGACCAGATGTAATTGATCAAGTAACTACAATCCCTATTTAGTGAGACTCCAATCCCATAAGGTGCTACCACACCTATCTATTTTAGATACAACAACTAGACCTTTAATATAGTTTTACCTTGCAAGGAGGATACAAACACCTTAGATGTTGAGCTACCACAACAAAACCTATGGAGAACACTTCCACCTTTGATCTGATGTCAACAACACTGGATGATGGACCTCAACTTATCACTCTTCACCTTTACTCATACTTAAACATCAAGCACACTATTCTCTCAATAGAATGATGACCAACAAGTCATAAAGATAGTCCTCAATATATTCTTATCTTAAGCATATCCTTAGGGCACTCTACTCCTCATTCACTCCACAAAAACACACACAAGTTTCTCTCAAAACTCTTCCAAATCTCTCACATAAATTCTAGAACCCAACATCTTTGGTTACACTATTTATAGAGCAATCTTGATAATCACTACCTTGGTCAGCCATTAGGCATGTATTGACACTTAAGACATCTATCATATGAAGACACAACTCAATATGATCTCCATAGGTCATCCATTTCATCTATGGGTCACCCTTAAGGAAATACACATTTTAATAAGGCCCTTGTAGCCTTTATAGGTCTCATGTGAACCCATTCACTCCTTTATCACTCCCTTGAGTAAAAGAGGAACACAAGACCACTTTCAAATACATGGGTCCACTCCTTATGTCCCCTTCAACATCCTCAAATGATCATAGTCAACTTAGCTCACCTCTATGTATGCTCAAACAACTCAAATAGAGATCTGATGCACATAATCACCATGAATGAACACACACTCAACTTCTTAAGCATTGTTCATACTCAAAATATATTTATCACACCTCCAAAATCCACACAAAGCATCCTTATAGAGTCTACAACATTATCCAATATCTAATTCATCATGAGACATCAAAACAAAAACAATACTAGATCGAACATCCTTCTCAGGTCACTTGCAGAATAAGTATGATCACACAATTAACTTCTAAGCTCAATATCTTTGATTGTACTCACTTCTATAACTTCAAATTAGGTTCATTACATACTCCATGAAGTCCTCTACCACTTTTATATTTACTACATGAGAAAATTCATTTTCTATCAAAAGATATGGTCAAAATACAAAGATCTAGTTTTTCTTGTGTTAAATTCAAATATTTGAATAACAACAGTCACAATTAACATTTGAACATAATGCTTGAATCTCATGCACTCTTATCTCAAGATCAATCTCACACTATTGATTTTATTCAAGATTTAATACAAACACCACCAAATCCAAATGTTAAACATCTATTACATTGACCTCATCTCGTGTAATCTTGAAACTTTAAATCAACGTGCTTTGTCAATCTCTGTGGATCAACAAGGTCATTAACAATCAATGCTCACTATTCGATCAACTATATGAACACTCACTCACCATTAGATCCTTATCCTGTACCTTTGCTTAGTTATTAAACATTATATACCTATCCTCATCTCAGTTCTTCCTAACTCTTTGAAGGCAATGCACACCATTGATCTTACTCAAGGTTTAACACATTAAAAAATGACTATGTATGGGAACCCTTTTAATATGCATGAGTAGCCATTTTTAAACCTCAATAACTTCTTTTATGCTTCAACAAAATATCTCAAATTTGGATAAGATGATCTCCTAACATAGGAGAATCTAATCATGTAACACACTACTCTTAAAACTCTCATGAGTGATAAATATAATGCCATTAAAGTGCCTTCTCAAAAACTTCTATCATAGAGCCAACCATGTCCAAATCTACCTGAGAGTCCATCTTTGAGCATCCATAACTTCTATTGTGCTTTAGTGAATGGTCTGGAATTTAGTGTAAATCAACTATGATCAAAACTAAACAAACCCATATGATCAATTTTTCTTTACACCTTCACACATTCAAGATATAACATCATAAATATTCTCACTTGGGTCTTTCTACCACATTTCAAAATTGGCTAAGTATGGGAAAACACAATCAAACTACCTGGGATCCTAACTTTGCATAATCATATCTTTTGATATATTGTATTGCATGATATGAAAATTAGTGAAAATAAACTAGGAATAAAAATTAACAAACCCATATAATCATTTTTTCCTGGAACCTCCACGCATATGAATGTTGACCTCATCAACATGTTTACTCAGCTCTTTCTGGCCAATCTACAAATTTGGCAAAGTATGGGAAAATAATGAATTTTGACTGAGAAGATAACTTTGTAGCTTCATATATTTGATTGTGATTTAATGCATGACTTGATATCTAGTGCATAAAAACTAGGGACTAAAGTGATCACAACCATATGACCAACTCCCCTTGACTCATTCCCACATGATACTGATGACATCATCAAACTGCCAACTCAGATTTTTTGCCACTAGACCTAAAGTGTCTAGATGAAAACTATGATCAACTAGATGAATTATGATTATACAAACAAGCTCTCCAAGCATATATAATATCTTATATGACCCCTTTCACATGCTCAAACCTCCATACTCATCCTTGGTCCTCTCAATCTATGTCAATACTGAAGATCAACCAATCATACATAAATCATACTAAGATAAGCATATTTCATACTTTGTCATTGCCACATAGACTATCAAGGCTCTTCATCCACTCACTAGAGCATATCCATGACACCAACATGACATCATAATGATAACTCTCCAACAATCTACCGATTTTTCATTGATGTCAACACCCATCAATATAGCAATATATAGCTCACCTTCTCTCTCTTCAAAACACTCTCACAATAAGAACTTTATCCCCAATAAGAACTTTCTCCCCCTTTGACACAATGATAAAGTGGGCACACACTAATCCTAATGACCTAAGAATAATATCAAAATAGGAAAGGACCATTTAGAAAGATGATACAAACTCCCCCTTACCTTGAGCCTACCTCTTCTTGTCTTGACAACTTCCTCTTGCTCCAAGCCAACATTCTCTTCAATCAAGCACAATAACAAAGAAAGAAATAACACAAAAAATAAATAAAATCTGATTTAAATCACCAAGAAACATCTAAAATGGACTCCCCTTAAAATCTATGAGAAATTTCACCTCTTTATCATCTTCAAATCTCCACAAACTATGAAGAACCACCATGCAGACTTACTAACCTTCTTTTTCAAGACACTTCCATGACCACCAAATCTACATCTGCACTATACAAAATAAGAAACATTGATTTAAATGACTTGATGACATACCTTTAGATACTTATAACTTGCTCTTTTGGAGAAACTAAGCAAAAATCACTCTTCTTCAAACTAGGCCTATCTAGTCTCCTTGTAGACCTATTTAAAACTTGTAAAGCCCATAATTTTCAATAGACACATCTTCAAGAACTAAAACTTCATATATGAAGCACTCTCATATTCCCCCTCAATCAAACTAATTTGCATTACAAATTTCATCTTCTACAACATACTTCCTTCACAAACTTACTAGCCAATTAGCCATTCATATTAACAAAAAGTTAAATAATTTCATAACCATAAAAATTAAATTCTCTATGAATCTTGGTTTGACAACCCATTTATCCCATTCAAAAAATTAAGAATCCTTATACCTTAAATCATAAGGCAACCCACTTTTATATTAAATCCCAAAACCCTATAATCTCAAAACAAGCAGAGTTAAAAAACCTCTTTATGGTCAGTGCACACCTCTGAAACTACTTGCACACCTAGAGACACCCATCACATACTTCTTGAACAAGATTTAAACTTCCATACCTTTGGGAACCCATACATCCTATACCCCATTTTAGGCCTGTTTTACCTTGAACCAAAAATAGAGAAAACTGAGAGCACTCAAAAATCCTCAATTGGCACATACATACCTTTAGACCTCAAAAACACTTGGATCACACTACAAAGAAATGCACAGACCTTTCTGAGCACCAAACACTTCTTTATATTTTCATCAATCTCATTAAGCCACTCAGAACCACCCATTCTGACTTTGTACTATAACTCCTTCACAAACATCTAAAATAAGCTCATGAACTTGTTGCTCCCCCTTAACTAAAAACCTTTTCCAATTGACATAATCATTTTGAGCACCTTCAATTTGATCCTATATACTATTCCAACTGAAAAAACTAAAACAACACTTGATTTTCCACTTGAAAGGACTCTCTTAAGAAGCATACATAGAGACACCTTCTATACCTTAATGCTCATAAAAAAAAATCCTCAGCTTCCATTTCCTCCTTACTCATCTAATATTTGTAGTTATTATTATTATTCTTCTTTGGATTTTCATCTGAATAATCTTCCTTACAGCTTGAAACCTCATCATTAGTCACATACAATTGATTTTATTTACATGATACATGATCATCAATAATAGGATGTTCAATTGGATCCATACATACCTCAGGACTAGTCTCAATTGGTACTCTGGTCTTTTACTTGAGCTTGATTTCTTCATTCTCAACATGAGTAGACAATGAGTCCTCTTGGTAATCTTTAACTTCTAAAGCATTCTCCACCATAGAAAAAAATTACTTGGACCTATAGTATCATCATGACTCACACTTTTCACCTTTGGCTTCCATGTGTTAACTTGCCTTCTTTCTTGAACTCTAAGAGCCCAATTAAATCTATTTTGTCTTGTATGACTTTATTTTAAAACCTAGTAATGTGACCTCTGTGTTCATAATTTTAGCACACCATATCTTTTACAATAAATGTATCTTGCCTTAACTTATTTAGAAAGAAATTTATAGAGCATCCTATGTCATGACAAACAAGACAACCTCCCCCTTTTGAAGAGGACTCACCTTGTCTAATCTTATGTGGCTAATGGTTTTCAAAGTATCCCATATCAAGATAGTTAAAGCACTTGATTCTTTTCACACCTTTTGACTGATGAACCCGATCATAGTCCCATGAAAATTCATTTTTAACAGGTCTCTTGAACTCTCTAGACATATGAATAAATTGATTACATGTATAATAGTAACCATTGTATCTTACATACCTCATGGCATTTGGATGTCTAATTTGATTTGTCTTCATTCTACCAGTACCTTTAATCCCTGTCTGATGATTTGTCTTCAAATTAAGATTGTCCTCATTCACATTAGTCTTCATCTTGTCTTGAGTAACATTTTTTTGTTCTTCTTCATATCTAAGACCAGTTCTATCACTAACATGATTTTGACCACTCAAATTGTTATCTAGATCACATGATCTCTTTTCAAATATCACAAATGTCTTCACCTTAATAGCTTTCTTTTCTAGATCATATTTCAAAGATCCATTTTCAGAAACATATCTTGAACATTCATCTTCTTTAGCTTTTAGGCTTGTAGATAGAATTTCCAATTGACAACAGATGTTTGATCATATCTTTAAGCTCCTTGGAATCTTCATTCAATCTTGCCTCATATATACTAAATTAATTTTCATATTCCTTGAGCTTAGATTTCATCTTATTGATCTTCTTCTCAATCTTCAATACTTCAAGAACATTCATCAAAATAGTCTCACAGTCCACCTCATCTTCATCATCATATGAATCACTCAAAGTAGATTCCTAATGTGAGAAAATTCCTTCCTCAACCATGAACAGGGTTTCATATTCTATAGGACCATCACCTTCATGATCATATTCTAAATCACTATCTTCACTCTCATCTAATGAGCTACATCTTCTTTAGTGTAAAGACTCTTCTTGTTATTATACTTCCTAAACCCTTTCTTCTTGTATGTCTTCTTGTCTTCATCTTGTCCTTCATCATGCTCCTCATCATCTTTCTTCTCATGCTTATGAGGGTACTTGTGAGTAAAATGTCTTATCTCTTCATAGTTGAAAAATTTGAAGGGTAGTTTACCCTTATACTTTCTTGATCCAGTGTTCAATTTCTTAGTAATTAAAGAAAGTAGTTCATCATCAATAATGTCATATATGTCATCCTCTTTGGATTTATTACCTTGGAACTTCTTCTTAGGCTTCATCTCTATCTTGAATGTAGCTTATTTATTTGGTGGTATATCATCATTCTTCCTCATCTCATAGGTAGTAAGGGTACCATGCAATTGATTGATCTTTAACTGAGTAAGGTCATGACTCTCTTATATAGTAGATAATTTTAAATCAAATTTAGGGGATAATGACCTTACTACCTTTTGAAAAATAGTAGTCTCTTCAAGATTCTCTCCAAAACCCAAGGTTCACTTTAAGAAGCCATGATGAAAACCCCCTAGGTTTGTGTAGGCAAATCAGATTCACTTCCTTAGTGAATCAAAGCATGTAGAGTAGGTGGAAAATCACCATTTGTTTACCACAATAAATAACACAATGCTAAGCTACATTATTCTATTGCACAACATTATGCTACCACATGACATTATGCTATCATGCAACATTGTTCTATCATGTGACATTATGTTATTGCATGACATTGTGCTATCACGTGACATTGCAGTATCATGTGATAGCACAATTACGTGATATCATAATGTCATGTGATAACATGATGTCATGTGATAGCATAAAATCACATGATATCACAATATCACACAACACCATAATGTCATGTGATAGAATAATGCTAACACATGGCAGTACAATGTCATGTGGTAGGGATGCTATTGCTGCCTATGCTTTCTTACCACCTAATGCCTTCTATTGATCACCAGTCATGGAAATTGTTTGTCTCAATTACCCTAATTACCTATAAATAAATCTATAGTGACATCTTTTCACACTACTTACCTTATTTTCTCATCCAACCAACCTAATTTAAAACCAACCTATGAATTGTTACTCATCCCCTATGGTTTACCTATTTCAAAATTGACCTATTGGTACCTACTTCTAGGCTCTAGCTCAAAATTTAGGTTTCCATGGCTTCCACATATACAAAAACTTAGAGTCCATTAGAGAGAATGAATATTTGTGTTTTCAAAAACCTATTGTTTCTAGATTTCCTCCAGATGTTGGACTAGCTAGAATCATATGTTGAATGTGTTGATTAATGCCAGCTTAGAAGCTTTGCATAGATGCCACAATATGATTTGGTTATCAATAATAATCTATTTCGATCTCTACTTGGTAGTTATAACCATAGTGAGAGTTGATTCGATGTTTGATTTAACCATAAAATAATATCCTTTGAGATGTCTCCATTAGACATCTAAAATTTAATAAGTCTTTTGCATTTCAATGTGAGTCCTACTAACACTAAGGTCATCTTATTTGATGATGATAAAAATTACTTGGAGTCAATTTATAAATTATCTATTGACCCATTTGGTAAGTGTTATTATTCCATTGCATGCTTTACTTTTATATAACTAAATTATTTATTATAAATAGTTTGATATCCTAATTCCCCATTGCATGTTTTACTTTTCTATTTTCATTATAGATAATCAAAATTAAAGGGGGATCCCCATTGAGAAAATAAGAGATCCATTTCTCAAATCTATTGTCCATTTCTTTCAAGTGAGAATTATTTTATATGGAATACCATTAGACATTCCATTGTAAGATGTTTACTATATTCTTCATTCTTTCTCAGGTGTTATATGTGATTGGTGCATAATTATTTAAAGTAGGATTAGGTAGGAGTTGAATTTTGTGTTCTTGAAGGACAGTTGCATGATTTTTTCTTCCAACTACATTCTAGGCTTGTAGTTCAAGGCCTTATATGAAATACAAAAAATTACATCTCCCCCTAGGCTACATCTAAAAATGAAGGCCAATGCTTTGTCTATTGAGGAACAGGAGGTAAGTTTAGTTTTCCCAAGTCTTATTTTTTTGTTTGATATATATTTTAGATTTTAACATTTTTGAGCCTACTATTTGGTATAGGTAGGAGTGCATGTTTATGACATAATAAAATAGGTGGAAAATAAATTTCAACATACTCCAAAGGGTTCTGGTGATACTTAGTCAATAGAGTCTTTTTTCAATTCATTTAGAATTGCAAAACACCCAAAAAAAAATTTTGTTTCATCTTCGCTTCTAGGTTATGCAAAATTTCCTTTAATGTATTTTTCTTGTATTATTCAATGGAAAAAATTATATTCACATTATTTTTTATTTTATTTTTTGTAGTTGAATCTCAAATTATTGCCTTCAAGGAATATCCTATACAACATGATCAATGTTTGCCATTACAACTTACTTTTTTGATTTGAAGTTTATTAGAATTTGTTGGTTAAATAAGTGGCTAATTTACTCATTTTATAGGTCAAACCACCAATGTCTCTCCTTCAAACATAATAAATTGGCAAGAGCCAAATTTTTTCAACCAAAAAAGAAACTGATGTGATACCTCTGGCAAGGACACTCAAAATGGGTGAGGTAATCACCCCATCATAGACAAGTAATAATATTAAAAGATTCAATTTGTATTTGCATCTATTTTATGTTTTTGAATATACTATTTTTGAATGCATGTTTTTTTGCAGTCCACCCAACCTCTGTTGGTAGACCCAGAAGTATGCCACCATCCCCACCATTATCCCAGAGTCAAAGAAGAGGAAATAACATATCCTTCCTTGCAAAAAGTATAAGAATGCATCAAATTTTAGATTTCTGAACTTTCTTGACTGGTGGTATTTTAAGTGCACAGGGAGTGACATGTTTACAATAGATTGATCCAGATGAAGAATTTATCGACATTAAAAGTAGGTCATTAGATGTTGATGGATTCAATCCACATGAATTTATCCAAGTTTCTAATTTACCTTCACAAGTACCTCCTACCTCTTCCCTAGGCCTAGCTACCTCTTCCCCCTCTGCCACCCCCCCCCCCCCCCCATGATAATTTAAATGTTTCTGACGATTCCCTTACTAATGTTTCCTTGCATAATTTGATTTTTGATGATATCCTTAGTAATATGTAGGAGGGTATTATTAATGAATTAAAATAATGGGAGGTAAGGGCAAAAGTTCTTATCAAGGAAATAAATCCCTGATACCACAACCACTCTGAAAGAATGAATTTGTTTTTTCTTGTTCAAAATGAACCCTCCAAGATTGATGCTTTATTAAAGCAAGATTAATATAGACTGATATCTATGGCCAATGCTTACAATGATAGGATTTTAGACATTATGATCAACATGTTAGAAAACTTAAATGGTGAAGCCCAAACATATTTCAATAAGTGGGCTAAAGATATCAACTTGGTTACCACAACTCAATCAAAGAAGGATAAAGCTATAGTACATTTTATTTATTTATAACATGTATTTTGATTATTATAATACCTTTATATGTGATTCACACATATTATTTATTAATTTTAGGCAAAAGATGAAAATTTGAAGCAAGAATCACATGTTCTTAATGTGCATTTTAAAAATGCACATAAAAGTATCTCCACGACTATTGCATTGAAAGAAAAGTTGGTTTTGTTGAATAAAAAAATAACATGTTGAAGAAAATAATAAAGGAGCATGGTATGGATCTGAGCATTCTATTAAATAAAAAAAAAGATGAGGATCTTATAATTATTTCAATAGAGGAAGCATCAAAGGAGGAGAGGCTGATTCTTACACAAATGAATTCTACTACAGATGTTCTTCAGAAGGAGGGAGTGATAATAAATGATTCAATTCCAAAGGCATGTGCAAAAGGTGGGGTTTCCATGGGTGGGGATGGAAAAATTGGTGGTGGAGAGTCTCAACCAAACAAATGCTGATTTGTTTAAGTATATTGTCTACAATGACAGTTTGTATTACTTAAAACTATTTATACCATGTTTATTTCAAAGACACTTATTTTATTTAATGATAGTTTACAGTTATTCAAAATGAGAGTTTATATTACTTACATTTATGCATTGTTAAACTATTGTACTAGTGGCATTGAATGCTTTACTTGTGGTGGAATTTGGAAATATGCAAACATAACTATAGGAACAAATATTTTTGGTAGTAGTATTTGTAGGGAAAATAGACTATTTTAGAGTAAATATTAGTAGTTGTAGTCTTAAATGCATTATCAGTGTTATATTGTTCTAGTAGTTGTAGATTTGAATGCATTGTTACACTATTCTAGTAGCCGTTGCATTGAATGCATTGATTGTGGTGAAATTTGGAAATATTTCCCATATATTTGTGTATGTCACTAATGTAAATGTGCAGTAGAATAATAATTGTTACACTATTATGTATGCATTATGTTTGTGTAATTTCTCTCCAAATTACTATTATAGACAATTAAGATAATGAAAAACAATAGATTTTAATAATGGGAGTTTTAATGACAATAGAATTGGCATTCTATGATGCACATGCATATACGTATAGACATAAGACTTGTATGCTTCAATGAATGCTATAATAAAATGCTCTGTACAATGTTAATGACAATCATGATTTTTTCTTAATGAATGACATTCATTGCAAAGATAAAAGTACTATTTAAAATACATAATTTTAATAGGATAAAAAAATATCAATTCAAATGTATTAATAAGATTCATTATTGTAATAAATATGAAATAGATTACATAAAATTAATGTATTTTCAGATTAAAGAATTAAAAAATATTTCAAAATAATTAATTGCTATACTTATCAAATTAAAGGCTAGGTAGCTGAAATAATCCTTGAAAAACTTGCTCATCGTAAGTGTGATTTGCATCAACCATGCCAGTGCCATATTCAATCTACGTATTCTCATCCTCTGTATTGGTAGTTGTATTAGTCACACCTCTTATTTCCACTAGAGAACTCCATGTTGCCACTACTCTATCATATGGAAAGCTATCCATAGAATAATGCAAAACATATAGGCTCAAGCAAGTTCTAGATTTTTATCCAATCTGTTTCTTAGTTTTGAATTTATGAAGGATAATTCACTAAACGCTCACTCATCCTAGATAGAACCCAAAATCATTGTTTGAATAAGTTCATATAATATAAAATATTCACTAATAATTTCTTAGAATACCCTACTTGGATAAAGTTTTTTCCATAGATGAGTAATTGCACTATTTTCTATTGGGTCACTTAAATATTGAAATTGATCCATCATTTAAATCCCAAACTATGTTGATTGAGACATCAGTAACTATTTATTTAAAATACCATTAATTTGAACTCCATTCACATCTACAGATCTATAGAAATGCATTCCAATTGTACCCATATATTTGTGAAATAATATGCTGATTTGTTCTTGACTGTTAGCATTGTTCCAAAAAATGGGATTCACAACTCCCATGCCTTCCAATAACTCATCCCTTTGAAAATGTTCTCTAATCTCTACAACTAAACTTTGTGAGATTTTTCTCAATTTGATTCATGTTTTAGGCAAAATAGTATCATATAGTAAACATGTCACCAATACATCTTCAAGGTCAACTCCCACAACTTTATGTCTTCTAAAGCATGTGTGCATTGGGATCTCAATGCCATTTACCATGACACAAAGATCATAATGTATATTTAATTTCAAATAACTCTCTATATTTCGAATATCTATCAAAATTTACTAGGTTCTAAAAACTAGACCATGAAAAATTTCATTGGATGTGTATAATATATCTGAACATTGACATACACATTTTCTCAAACTTATGATGTCAACAATATAGATAGATCTCTCTTGGGCATGTTTCATTAAATAGTTGATTTCCTTTAACATTGGCAAAATATTGCATAATTTGAGTAATGTTTCTCAATCTATTAAATGACACAGGAAATCTTTTGCTTTGAACTTCCCTATGATATTTATACATAAACCATGTCAAAGATGGATATTCCTAAAAAATTATGTAGGTAAGTTCATACATGGAAATCCATTTGGTTTCAACATCGTTAAATATTTTTTTACCATTTGTCACCCCAATTGAAGTTTTTTGAAATTCCATAAATCTTTTTAGGCTACTAGACATGTACGCAGGTAAGTCATGGATCAACTCTTTCACTTTTGTGACATTACTAAATGTGCTAACAATTTTGTAAACAATATTCATATTATGTGCCATGTAATGGATTAGAATCATAAATGGAGAAACTTTTATTTTTAGTCAAACACATAGACCTTTTCTATGCCCCTACATCAATGATGTTCCATCAGCACCAACACACACCAACTTCATAGCTATGGCATAATCATCCATCCCATCTCTCTCCCTTAAATTAGATAAAAATAATTTATGGAGGTTTTTTGAATTACAATTTTATACCATTTTATGGATAGCTAAAAGATGAGATTGCCTTGAATAGTTTTTGAAGGTGTACACATGCATGCAAACCCATGTTGTGTTGTCAACTACAGTGAAATTATCAATAAACATAGAGATAAACTATAATTTCTTAAAACTTTCTTTCAAATATTCCTTCTCAACAATGGTTAGACATTTTTCCATTTCCCAAGCACTGTTATCAAACCAATGTGACTTTGGAATATACATAAACCCATTATGTTGAAACAAAATTTTGTAATCTACAAAATTAGAAATGGGTCTTCCCCTTTTTAAAATGTGGAAAATTGTAGAGAACTATACATATTTTTCCCAAAGATTGGAGTGCATAACTTTTCCAAATTGCACTTTGATGGTTCCCCCTTTCTCAACAAGATGTTTTTGTCATTTTTGATCATTTTCATATTCCCATGCATACCTTACATACATGAATTCTTCTCCATTTTTCCATTTATGAGTTATTGTTATCTATCCATTTGGGTGCTTGATGGATATGTATATTTTACCATAATGCTTCTCAATTGTGTCCAATTTAAGTTGCATTCTATGATCTTTTCCATGTTTCTAACTGAAAATTATACATCTACACTCTATTGGAGGCTCATTACCATTTTTTAGTTTTATAAGTTCTATAAATGGAAATTTTGCAACCCTGTCAACTTGATAAGATATTCTTGTTGTCCATGTATTTATCTTACTCCATTAACTTTTTTGAGTGGAATTTTTAACAAAATTAGGTATCTAAAAATAATTGCATGTTTCTTGTGAAGTGCTGAGAGGAGTATGTTCTACTGAAATACCCAGAGGTGTGTCTTCTAGGGGGTATTTCAACAATAAAATATTCAAGTGGTGAGAAATTATTGGGATTGATCCATTCAAGTGAATAGTTTCAATATCTATGTCAATTTTTGCATTGAAATCATTTTGTAATTATTCTATAGTAAAAAAAATTAAACTGATATTTATAAAATAAGTCTAAAAATTACCTTTATATGAAGTGCCTACTGTTTACACAACCCTCTTTCCTAGATTTATAAAATAAGACATGATGTTAGATTTTTTTGGTAATAGTTGTGGTACTTTACCCTTGTTATTTCCTATTGACACCATAGCTTTGTTGCCAAGCAATTTATTATGGTTGGCTTCCCCACCACTGTCAGACGTCAACTTGTAGACATGTAATACAATGCTGTCAGGTGATAAGGTGCCACAATGTGACACCTTGCCATCATGTGGTAGGATGTTTTCAGGTGGTAGGATGCCATCAGGTGGTATGTTATCATTAGGTGGAATATTACCATCATGTGGCACCTTGTTACTAGGCAACAATTTTCTACCTTTATATGGTGCTTTGCTATTGTGCATTGAATTTCCTTCATGCGACATCATTTTGGCAAAGGTCGATTACTAAAAGTCTAAAAGCAGTTGAGTGGTGGAGTGTAGCCTCAACTCTCAAGATCTTCATAATCTATTAAAGAAATATACTTTAGTGGTAAGATCATGACCTCTAGGAATGGGAACATATGTAGTTGTATAGTTTACTATATATATGGCAAATTGTATGGATAATGGAATAAATATTATAAATTGTTGATGAGATGACCCCTAAAAAAAATAAAATCTTAGAATTTTAGGCAGAAGGGTCAAATTCTACACCTTAAAAACTCACCAAATTTAATTTTCCCAAAACCAAATATTCAATAATTAATGAATATTCACCGCTAAAGTGAACCCTACCAAAACCTTTGATGATATTCAAAATCTTATCGACTCTCTATAAAAAAGATGCCATAGTATCTTCTTCGTTCATCTTAGGACTTTGAAATTTCCTTCTATGAGTCTATAACTTAGCAAGATTAACCTTTGAATCTTCTTCAAAAATAGTCTTCAATTTATCCCATATTTCTTGGCAGTTGTGTAATGAATTACTTTGGTGAACTCAATTTTTGTAAGAACAAAAGTGATGGCATTCATTGCCTTAGAGTTGTTCTCAAACATATTCTTGTCTACAACACTAGATGGAGGAGTAATAGGAGCAACATAATGATCTAGAATAGATTGCCATACATCAAACCCTAAGAACATAATGTAGGGCTTCATCCTAGTACTCCAAAATGCATAATTAGATCTATTGAGCATCGGTGCTTGCCTAGAAGATAAGCCACCTTGCATATTTTGACTAGCCATTATACATTGGATCACCTTCAAGTTTTCAAGCCTTTACCAAAGAACCTCACTCTAATACCAATTGTTAGAGGTACAATCACTGGGGGTGAATTAGTGAGCCCAAATAAGCCAACTTCAATTTTGATCTTTACAATTACTTAATCATCTACCACAATAATTCATGAAGCAGAAACAAAATTCATAGCAATGAGAAAGATAGATAATGCAAGATCAACCACATAACGCAAGACATATGTGGGAAACCCTCATGGGGAATAAAACCCACTAGAACTTGTAATTAGACTACTTTTCTATAATAATAAGATTCAATTTAGACCAACTATAATTGATCAAGGAACTAAAATCACCATTTAGTGAGACTCCAATTCCACAAGGTGAAACCACACCTATCTAGTTGAGCTTCAACAACAACCAAACTTTTTAAGAAGTTTTACCTTACAAGGAGGCGATGACCACCTTAAATGCTAAGCCACCACAACAACACCTATGAAACACTTCCACCTCTAAAATAATGTCAACAACACCTAATGATAGACCTCATATTGTCACTCTTTACCTTCACTCATACTTAAACAAAAAGTTCACTATTCTCTTAATAGAATTATGACAAACAAGTCATACAAACAGTCCTCAATCTATTCTACTCTTCAACACATCCTCAGGGCACTTTACCCCCCTCTTAGTGATTGTATCTCTAATAGAAGATACCCCCAACATACTTAGGACATGAGTGGAGGGAAACCAAAACATCTATATATGCATCTATCATGTACTTGGGTATGGATGTATCACATTAAAATGAAGTGTGAAACACGTGTATAAATGACAAAAATAATATGCTATCTACTAATATAAAGAAAAAATATATGCATAAGAAATAGTACAACTAGGAACGTGCTAATTTTTTTTTGAATTTTAATTATTTTAATGCTTTTGGTATTTCTGGAATATTTTATTTTTTAGATATATTATATGTTTTCAACCTTAGGTTGGATCATTTGGATTTTTTGTAACATGGTTGGTGTTGACCAAATTTGACCTTGTAGGTCAAATTAGGACCCATATAGTTAAAAAATTGACATATATGTGTTTTTATGGTTCTATTATTATGTCATATGGTGTATTATAAATATTTTGATGTCATTTAATGCCATATTAGCCTCGATCATAGTTGTTTTAATCCTTATGTCTCTTTGAGCCATTTAAAGGTCATAAAAGGAACATTTAATGACTTGTACAACCTCCTTGGGTAAATTCAAGGTTTCAAAAGGTGATTTTATGTGACATGTGTCCTATTATGCCTTAATCAGCTATTTTTAACCAAAAAGTGGTAGTTTCTTTAGAAGAAAGAGAAATTTTCATTGAAAAAGGAGGAATTTGGCACTTGTATAGCCCATAAGGAAGTGTGACACATGGGAGAAGGTTTTAATATGAATCTTCAGCTTCCTCAAACTCATTTACATTCTTTACATACTCATAAAGTTCCAAATTTTATCTAAAACCATTCTAATCCTTCTTCACCCTTTTAGACACACAAAACCAGTCAACAAGTTTATGCTTGGTACGACCAATTGGAGAAGTTCCAAGAAAAAATAATTTGGGAGGTAAAATTAAACTTAAATAGATTAATTTATATAAAAATTATTCAAGTATTGGTTAACCATGATTTATGAATCATCTCTAACAAGTTGAATGTGTTTTTTTATTCATTATTTCCTACACCCTATAGGTTTTACTCTTGTATGGATAGTTTCATACAATCTAGCTACTGGAATTGACTTGAGAGGACATGGAAATATCCACCTTATGTTACCCATTATTTTTTTCATGTTTTAAGGTGTTTGGATAAACTAAGTATCTCAAATTGCAAGAGAAGGCACCATTCTATGTGATAGGCAAGTTTTCATCATTTCAAAATCTTCATGCTTTGATAATGGTTTTTGAGGGTGAAGATAGGTTTATCTACATGTTTTAAATGTAATTTTTTTCTCTCACCTTAAATCTCTTTTACCAAAGTAATCTTCATGGAATTACAGTCATAAACACCATACATTCAGTCTACTTTATGACTGCCATACATAGTCAGATAGGTGAGTTGTGAAAGGATCTAAAACACATCCATGGATTTGTTATGGAGGTAATAAAATTTTTAACACACTCTCATATAAGTAAAAATAAATTAAAATTCCTTCACTTGGCAAAATAAGGGACTGTGATGTCACCCACACAGTGATATAACATAGAAATGCACCTACAAATGCCTATAGAAGGGTGCAACATTGAAAATGAGGTATGAAATCTTGAATGAAGATTTGAAACATAATTATGTTTAAACATCATGAGAGGACATAAAGTTAACATGAAATAAGATTCCTTGAATACATGGACCATTTCACATATATTACCTACATACCATTCGAGGTGTACATATATGTATCTCATGATGATGTCATGCTATAATGAGAGCCTTAGTGGTGGTTTCAAACCCTTTGAAGTGTGAAGATTTAATTTAGAGGCATTGAGATAAGCCTATAACTCATGAGGGGTAAAAAAAATGCACATTATCCACACTCATCTTCATTGCCTGTACACATGATAATGTCCCTATAAGTGGTGTTAATAGAGAGTTGAGGAGTCATTTTGAAATTTTGAAACAAGTGATGTAACCTTACATAGAATCCTATCATTTGGTGTTGATAACAGAATACCTATTTGTAAATATATATTTATAGGCAAATTTGAAAATCACTTCCAAAGGCAATGACTATAGATTCAGGGATCAAATCCCTAAAATGTGTAAATAGAGCACCTAGTTTTTTTTGGTGAAATCATATAACAAGGATGTCAAGATATTTGGAGCATATAAATATGTATAATTTTTATCTATCACATAGGAAATGAGCCTTGAAAAAGGAATGAAGCATTTTACTAGTGGAAGGTAGTATTTGGGGGCCTCAAATTTGCCCATTTAAACACTGAACTTCTCCATTATCATCTACAAGATTTGAATCCTTAAGTGAGCTTGCACCCAAAAAAGACAATATAAGGCATATATCTAGGTTTGAGTGGTAATAATAAGGTAAGGAAGATACTAATTATACAAAATTCATTAAACAAAGTTGAGGGGTATGGTTTTGTCCTCATAAACACCTACAGTCATCTTGCTTATAGACCATTTACCTACAACCAAGGGTAAAAATCCCACACCATCCATGGCAAGGGCTTAAGCATGGAGATATTAATTTTAGCTGATGTAAGATGATTCCAAATGGATCATGAGATTTAAATGTGATGTGTAACTTGTTCCAAGAAGAATATTCATCTACAAGGTTTTACTCATTCCAATATAGTTGATTGTGTTTGATTGTGGTGAACAATGGGTTGAAGGATGATGTTTTAGTGGTTGGTATTACATAATCACTAGGTAAATGGGTATAAATGGATGATAATTACCCTATAAAAACCATGATAAGGTCCTGGGGTATTGTTATCAAGCTTGATCATGTAAGGTAACCTACAGGTTTGGTGTCTTGAAGCAAAACACGATCAAAATTACACTCAATTTTGACCTTTTAAGGTCTGTGAAGAGACTTGAGAAAATTTGAAATGAATAATGGACCTAAAACATCTCCAAAATGATGATATAAATATTAAATTATCTACATGCCTTAAAAATAAGGTGCTAAAGGGATTCTAATAGTAAAATTGATAGTCCATAGTCAAAATCTTGTAGATAGTACTCTTCTCCAAGTCTGTCTTAGGTTTTAATGCTATTGGAAGGTATAATGACCTGATAAAGGGCCAAAATTTGGTGTAGAGGATATCCATAACCTATATAATCTATAAAACATTCCATTTTTTTAGGAAAATAGGGTAAGTACCCTTTATTTTGTCTCAGACAAAGGGTACTTCCCTAGAAGTGTAAACCATGTAGTTTTGAGAATGGGAATGAAAGGGTGGACTAAAAGTTGATTGGAAATTAAATAAGAGGTGTAAGAAGTTGAATGAATCATTAAATAACATTATAAACCATGCATATAAAAAATAATCTCAACATGATGGTCTGGGTTGCTAAGTATGCAGATAGGTCTGTTAGGCAAGGTTTAGGCTTAAAGCCAAATGGAGGGTTAACTTCATTTATAACCTTAGGTGGTCACTAAAATAAGATGGAAGATGTTTATAGGATAATTTCAGATGTTTCCAAGATTTTATAATGTAGACAATTCACCAATAAGCCTCACTTTGACTCAATACCAATTCAAGTATGTAGGAAATGGAGAAAAGAGCTCGAGTGGGCAAAGTTGGAAGCTCATATCTACATGGATGATATGCATGGGAGCCTAAAAAGCTTGGAAAAGTTAAATAGGGTCCTAATAAAGTTTTTTTTGGATTTTTTTCCTAAGTTCAACCTCATAACTCTATAAACAAAGCTTAAGAGGGTAAAACAAACCTAAATTCACCAAAACCCTTGCTAGTAACCACTTTGAGAAGATTGAGCAAATAGTGTACCAAAATGTCATAGTTTTACTAGAATTATGATTGTATGTTGTAGTTGACTCTCTTAGGATATTACCCATCATTTTTTAATATATTAAATTGTATGTATAGAGTACAAAACAAGATATTTTTTATAGTTTTATGTGTTTTTTAGTTTCTAGAAGGAGTCTAAAGATGCCAATTACACGGGAAGAAATATTGAGACTTAAGATAACTCCCAAAGAAAATTTATTTCTTTATAAAAAATCTTTATTACCTCAACAAGAGCTTTCATCTCAGCCAGTCAAAACTAGCATAGTGAACATGATAGTGAGAAGGGTGAAAACTTCAAGTAAGTTGCTGTTAAGGTGTGCCTAATGAATTTAAGGCCATGGATGGAATTAAAAAATGTCATTAACCACATTTTATGGAAAATTGAATCCAATTTTGAGTCCAAGTGTGAGGGGTGACTGAAAAGGGAGGTTTTTTTACTGCAGGTAGTGATGGCTCACTTTTATGGGGGTCTAGATGATTAGGAATACAACCAATGCATAGAAGAGAATGTTTACAACCCATCCCTCTTAGTCCAATAATTATACCTATCCGTAGTTAGTTTTTATATGTTATAATATGGGTGAATGATGAAGATAATTTTCTTATACACAATGAGAACTATGCCACATTTCATGAGTTTCATAGTTTGGAGAGCCATTTATCCTATCAAACCTTACATGGTCTATCTCTTATTCATTATTATACACACATAACTCCTTTTCTCATATTTATACCTCTCCTTTTGAAATTTTGACTTATTTATTCTCTTCTCTCTCTCAAGTTCTATAAGAGCTAGCCATTTTGGCTATTGTAAGGATGCTCCACCTGAGTATGGTGAAGCCTTGCTCATTTGCATACCATTGATCAATAAAGACTACTAATTTTACCTCTTCTATGAATTTTCATATTGTGTTCACTTGAATTATTGATCTTTCTTAGTGATTACTATTGTTTCCTTACCATTGTTATCTCATTCTCTCACCTATTTATAGCTTGAAAGCTTCTTCTTGTAGGTCATGGGAAGTGTTCTATGAAGTGTCAGGGTTGAGTGAGTTATTATATTCAAGAATGCCCTTATAGGCCTCTTGTCTAGTCCTCCTATCCTAAAAATTGATCATAACCTCATAATGAAATACTTATGTGAGAATATTTAGATTAGAGATGTGTATGCCTAGTTAGTCTCTTGGTCTCATGTGTGACATGAAACTAGTTGGTAGTTATCAATTAATTTGGTGTATCACTGCCTTTAAGATAGTTTACTTTCAGTTTTATCTCTCTTTTCTTTGCAATCATAGGTGTAGTAGTGATTTAAAAGTGGTACATCAAGGGAGCTATCCCTATCTAGAGATTCACCTCATTCTTAGGCTACTCATAGCCTAGAGGTATTTCAATTGTGCCACTTGGATGAGGAGAGATGAGACATCTCCTCAAGGGGTGAAAATCCAAGTGACAATAGTTGGATAATTGATAATGGTGCATGGAATGTTCTTGCTCATGATTTATATGTGAATTAGGAGAAAAATTACTATCATGTGGTATATGGATCAATCTTCCCTCATGAGAAAATGAGATACCTTGCTGATTTTGGTGAATTTTTTATTCCAACTTGTATAACCAAAGAGATCCTACTATGAATGTATATTGTGTGATGTGTGGCATAACTTGAAACCTTGTTTGAATCACTTTAAGACCACAAGCAATTGGTATTATTATGTTTCCCAATAAGTCTTTCCAACATCGTTTATGTTGTAAGTATTTTATATCAAATCCAAGATATTACAAATGTCTTACATTGCAAGCTATTGTTGTTTGTGTAATATCAACATGGTTACACCAAACATAATTACCACCCATGAATAATGTGATTATTTATATCTTATTGACATTGATGTTTTGGATATGTAACATATACCATTTTTTCTTGTGGATATTTTGAGAATGATCTTACAAGATTTATTCTTATTGTGGTTATCACCAAGTTGTGGAATTGAATATTTAAGAGGATAATCAAATGTAAGATGTTGGTTATCAATAAAATATTAGATTTTATGCTTCAAGGAATAACATTGGTTAGTAGATTTCCTAGGGTCTTGGTCATAGTCAGAATATGCAGTATTATCATATCCTTTCGATACAGGTCAACTCATATAAATCTCTATGGGGGAAGGGAGAGATATGAGACCATACTCCATAATTTTTTAAGTAAATAAAATAGAATCTCATGTAATCATTTAAAATGTATTTTAGGTACATTGTATGAGATACATAGAATAGGTTTCTATAATATGGTATTTGCCATTGTTATGTGTTCTATTGCAACTTTTGCATCAATTTTTGAATTAACATGTATGTGAATAGATGTAAGGAAATTTATTTCATTGTTATGCGGAGGTGATAATCCCTTATTGTTAAGGGAGATATTATGTTTTGTCAATTTGATAGAGTGTAATACATAGGTCACAAATAGTGGCTCTACATGGATTGACAAGGTTGTCATATGTAATGTTCTCAAAATAATACCCTTATATGGGGTGACTTGTTTAATAAGTCAAAAAATGAAATTTTATCAATAGAATTATTATATGCCATTGAGATATGTTGTATATGCTCCTTTTCATTTCTTTTGTTATGAATATTAATTTTCATTAATAAAGGAAAGTTTTGATTGATGTTATCCTTTGAAGGTAAATTTTTGTAATCAAAGGTAATATGGTTTGCATTATGGATGAGAGCTTGTATATAATCTACAAAAGAAGCCAATTTTATGTCACTTAGTACCTATATTTTACACAATTACTCATAAAATATATCCTTATAATTAATTTACTATTTCACAAGGTCAAAAAGTGAGATCTTAATATGTGTATTTTGGAATTGCTTAACATGATTGGGTGAAATAGTAATTTATTTCATATGTTCTATATCATTACAAAAAGAGTTGTAAAAAGAGGCTTTATGTTTTCCAATTTTGTTACTTTTCTTGAGTATATTTTTAATTAGTTTGTAAATGTATGAGGCACAATAAGGTAGAGTTAATATGACATATTAGAAAATTAAGTGAGTGATATATACATCCATAATTAATTCCTATAAAATAAATGGAAGTCTAATTTTAAAATATTTATAGTAGACAAATCAAAAATCAAAGAAATAATACCAAACCCTAGGTTAAACTAGGGTTTTGAGACCAAAGGTTAGGTTCACCAAATTTTAAACCCTAAATTTAGATATGTGAGGTATCTATGATTAATGGGTATTAGATTATATTTTACATAAAGATGGAGAACTAATCTGATGACTAGTCCAATTAATATAAACTCAAATAAATAGTATTGTGAAGCTAAAGAACTAAGATTACTAAAAATACTAAATTATAAATATTGAAATATATTTCAATAAATATGTAACAATGATACTTCATTGGATTAATATTATTATGAAATTATGACTTGGAATAAGATGGAATTATATTGCAATATGATCCTGGAACAATCATCAGATTCTAAGAATATTCTTTCTAAGGCCTTAGATGCTTGTGTCAAATCTAAATGGTTATGTCGATGAAGGTGTCTAACTTTGATGTAGGTGTCTGATATATAATATTGAATAGATATAAATGTGATTAATTTGATAATTATGTGTTTTCTCTCACATTTTTTCTAATGTCTTTAGATCTTATGCACAAGCTATCTCTCTTTTTCAAATGATCAAAACTTTAAGACGCTTGAAGTGACTGTGGGAAAAATGGGTTAATGGGTTCATGGTGTCAAGATGACCCAAATACCCCTATAATAATTTTCACTACCTAAATATCCAATACTTTAAAGAATGACTCATACTTATGTAGTTCTCCACTACATGTTAGCTTGTGTGCACACAAAGATGAAATGTGTGATAAGCATTAACATGCATTGACTTAGTGTGTAACTTGGAAAATAGGGCTCATGGGATACTATTTTAATGTTTTAGACACATGGAAATACTTATAATATGAATAATATGTAAATAAGGATGAATAGGTTAATTTTTCTCACTTTAATGCGTGATTGAGTGTTTCTTGGTATATTGCCTTGTGAGTTGTATGTGATTTCTAGGTGAGGAATGAATGAGATTAATCTTGTATTTATACAAATCCATTTTGAAATATACCACACTAAATCCATTATTCCTGCCTTTAGGATATGTTTCATTTTAAAGTTGGATTACTTTTTGGCATTGGACACTATGTATGAAAAGTGGACACATGTTTATCTAAGACACAAGTGTCTAGGAAGCTAGAAACTGGGTACATGTCAAAAATTGGTATTGAAGGATAATAATCAAGTTTAGAGATTTTTTCATGGTATATAAGGCTTGGTAATTAGAGAAAAATGGTCAGACTAAGAGATAATAAATTAGTCACAAAGAGATAGTGAATGTGAACTTTTTGGCAACATGCAGGTCCATAACTGAAAGGTTAAACCATGATGGATATTTTCCAAGTGTAGAAGACTAGAGTAATACACATATCAGATTTTAGTATCTAAAATGAGAAGTTTTTATGCATGAAAATTTGACATTTTGAATATTATGCATCATTTTATTTCCAAGCATGTCTAATTTATAAGATAAAATTTGATGCAATATACTAGAAAGTTGTAAAGAAAAACTAAGTTCTTGTGTAAAAAATGCATCATGAGATTGGAAGTCAAGAAATATGAAATACATAGGAGAAATAGGCTCCACACACTCAATTTTTACATATGTAGAATAAATATCATAATCATAATCATAATCATAAGTAATGCTATGAGTCTCTATGTAATCATTAGTAGTTGTATTAACATTAACTATATCATTTGTCCATTTGTTATCATAACTATAAGAAAAAGTAATATTTTTATCACATTTATTATTAGCTATTAAATCCTCATAAGTAATGTATTGATCATAATGAATGTTTAATATTGAATCTAAAAAATGAGGCTCTCAAGGCTCTTCACTATGGGAACTCATTTTGATAATTTTAAATACAAACACACCCAAAATGGGAAGCACAAAAGCTATGGAAAAAATGATAACAAACATCACTTATGATATAACCATAAAATAAATAAAATAGGGGAAAAAATACAACAATTTTAAACTTTATAAAAAATTTAACCTTAGGGAAAGCTAGGGTTTTGGTGGAATGCTATCTTAGAGGAGGGGTTCACCAGATTTTTTAAATCTAAAATGATATTCTAAAAAAATACCCCAAGGAATTAAAATTTTTAGTAAATCAATGTAATATTTAGATTCAAATAATATCATATAATATTTATCAATAAACACATTCAAGCATATGCAAAAAATATAAAATTAATTATAAAACTATGGGAATAAGAGCTTAAGAGAGAGAGAGAGCATATATTATTTTGTTGATTTGTTCTAGACTATCAAAACTATCAAGGTTCATCTTAAGCTCACTTACCAACTCTATATTCTATTAATTTAGGGTTTAAATACTTATTTGGGTCTATACAATTGTGTCTCCTTAAGTAAAATTGCATCGATGTTATTATTTGATTTTCAATGCATCTATCTTGTATGAAATATGCACTCTTTCCTGAAGCTTCCTCTTGGGACTTTCTAGGTTTTTTTGCACCTTTCAATTTATGTGTTTAGATCATGCACATAGGCTCTTAATATCATAATATGACTCAAAACCCTATATCTTTTCCTTTGACCACCTATGACTCTATAAAAAGGGGTTAACACATGAGTCAATCTAATCTTAACAACCCTATTATTGTTAAGTATTACCTACATATCCATATACTCCAAGGAGGACCTAAATTCGAATGTAGTTATACCTCCTAGTTATGCATATTATGGTGATTGTGAAACTGTATTATTTTTATTTTATTACAACCTTTGATACAATAAATGCAATGAGATTTGACATTTTTTAATACTTCAAACTAAAACATTATGAAATTTTTTGTAAGGTCAAATTCAATATATTATACATTATAAAATTTCTTCCCCACAAATATTATGTCCTAGCTTTGTATATATAATTATCCTTTTGAATTTGAATTAAAAACATAGTGGCACATGAAATATGACAATGGAAAAAACCATATGGCCCCTTTATAATGGTCACAAAGTGATAAGAACAAAAATAGATAATAAGACAAGGTTAGACACTTGCATCAACCTTTAGACACGAGCATCAATGCTAGTGTCCAATAGTGAATTCAAGTGTCCAAGAAATCAAATTATAAAATAGATAAAAAAACACATGGATCCCTACCACAAGGTGGTTAAAATACAATATATAAATCATAAAGTATCAATAGATAATACATTTTCATAAAAATCCATGAATCCCAAAGGGCCCATGCAAGACCATGCCACTAAGTACTCATATATTCAAAATGCTTATACATCCAAAACCAAGCAAAAATATAATATACAATAAATATTATACCAAATATGGGTATCTATACTAGGAGTGACATATCCATAATCAACATTTAACTAAAGGATAGTTCATGGTTCACCCACTTTAAAATCTAAGAATTGAGTGAATCACATCAAATTTCATGGATAAAATTGGTAATAAATAATAGTTCAACAAGATCATTCAACCTAAAGTAAGTACATTAGATTATAAATTAAGCAAACAAGGAACCTCTTTCACAAGTGGAAATAAAGTTATCCACATTAGATACACTAAAAACTACATCAATTAAATTTGAGAATAATTTTGACTAAATAACATAATAAATCATGTCTTAAAGGTCAAGAGATATCAAATAGACACATAATCATCCCCTATACATTCATTGTTAAATATATAGTAAGGTATGGTTTTTCATAAATCAAATGGTCCTCATGTTTACAGTTTGATGACTTTGATGTTGAGATGTAAACAATACAAAAACATTATTAATATAGATGACAAGGAGTAGGGAAGTGGAATTAAGTGTTAACATTTTTTGATGATGACCCACAACCACTTCCCAATGCATATAAAGTGAGCCAAATACTTCATATTTTTGCTAATAATTCTATCTAGTCACCATGAAGATTTCTTATTCTTCTTGAGTAGATGTAACTACTATTAACCATTCAATATTGACATGAAAATATAATAGGATAAATCTAAATAAGTGTCCTTACAATGAAAAAAATTACCAACAAATGTCCAATATTATTACATTTGAAACATTGAAAAGGAAGGCCTTCAAAATTCAAGTATTGAATCTAGTTTCCTTTTGAAGATACCACATTAGTGTAATGAGAAATGGGTTTAGATAAATCAACTACAAAACATAGTCAAATAGTTTTATTTGAATTAAGAGTGGATCATTGTCGATCTTTACAAACCAATCAGTATTTGATATCATCTCCTAAAGAAAAAGAGTATATTTTATGACAAGAGGCAAAATATAAATATAGATCCAAATAATAACTAGAGAAAGAGCTTCCATAACTAGATAAAAACTTGGAATCCAAGGACATAAAAACACACCCATCTTACCAATATACTAAGGGCCATTGCAAAAAATAGACTCTTTGTCTTCCTTAGATGAGATATTCTCCAGAAAGAAGACATTATCTAGTATCATAATCTGGGCACCAATTAAGTCGTGCCAAGAGGAATTCATCTAGATAGTTTTCTTAATGATTAATGAACTCTTCCCCATGAAACTATATATATATATATATATTGAAGATTATCATCACTAATAAACATATTTGGTGACACAGAGGAGAATACTACAATAACATCTTTAAAGGAGACATGGATTGAAACCTCTTTCGAGTTAGAACCTATCAATGGCTTATCCACCAAATACCTAGGATGAGAATTGGGAGGGTTGATGGGGAGGAATATTATGATATTATCACCATAGGATATATAAAAACCTCCACATATCCATGCTTGAAAGGAATGGGAAGATCCTAGAAATGTATTAGGGTAAGGATAAAATTAGATCTGGATATAGTGAATTTAATTTGGAAAAAAGTAATACAAACATGGAAAGGGTTGGAGAATCTGGTGTAGTCTACAAAGATTAGGGTTTCATACCTATCCAAATTCTTCACATTCCAAATTATATCCAAGACATATTTTAAATAAACACTACCAAGCCTTTTTATGAGTTTATATTTCCTAAGATATCTTTCCCACATGACCCTATCCAACATAATGCTAGCCACATATGTGGGATTGAAAAAATAAATAGAATAAGTGTGACACTTGATAGACACCACTATCCCATTGATCATCAATTTTTTATTATTGTCACCACTTTCTCACCTTTTGTCATAAATTTCCAATCACTCACATTGGCCATGACTTTGGTCCCACTCACCATTAGCATTTAATCCATATATATTATAATATTATCAATAATAATATTAGATATAATTTATTAAATATATAATAATATATTAATGTTTAATGTATTATGTGTTTAACCATTTTTTTAAATAAGAGCAAATATAAAATCCTAATCAATAAATGATAATACTATTCTAGAAAGCAAGATAA